>CP099843.1:21972621-22467621 GCA_030062745.1 Capitulum mitella
TTTGCTGCCTATAGACTTGTATGGTTTTGTGGTGGCTTTGGTAGCTATGATTTATCAATGCAAACATGGATATCGATCAGTATCAATAAAACATGGAGTGATGGATTGTTTCAAACAGGTGGTGACATGATCATTGTTTGGTCTTGTGGCAGACCTGGCTATGAACCACATCACCAGACCCATCACTGCAGGCAGTGACAGGTGTTTGAGGAATGCCACAAGGATAAAGTCATCAAGATCAAAAACAAGGGAAATTTGAGCTGTGAATTGGTATTTTCCAGTGAATGCAGCTGCTGGAGCAATATTTTAGCAAAAAGAATGTTGTAAAGCTGATAGTTGCATTCACATGCCCCAGAATGATCTGTTGAAAAATTATTAGCACTGTTTTGTTTGGCTGATCAGTCAGTTTGACTGATAATTTTGTTTACATATGACCACAGTGATATGCTGGAGAAGTGAGCAAGCATGTACATCACGCTGCCTTCGTCTGTTGAGGCTCCAGCTGCTGTTTTGAGGATGTGCGGGACAACCAGCATGCCAGCCATCTAGGGTGCTATCTTTGGCACTGGTATCTTCATATCACTGCCAAAGAGCAGGCAGCTGGTCTTCATTAACGTCAGGTACACCCAATGCAAGTGCTGGTTGGCATGGATGGTAGTGCCAGCTATCAGTATTTTCCTTGCACTACCGCCAGGTGGCCATTTTTTGTGGAAGTGTGATCAAATTATGTACTTAACACTCACCGACTGACATGTTATGACTGTTACCTCTGGTTTGTGTTTTTTTAGGATGTGCTTACAGTTGTTACTGCATTGCACTGTAGTTGTACATTGCCAGTGAATGATATGTTGTTTTGCTTTTCCAACTGAAATTGGGTAGTGATAGTGGATAGGGTTTTAATATTGATGTGTTGTCAGGGGTTTAAATGTTCCTGTGCATTTCAGGGAAGTGTCAGAGTTGGCATTTAGGACACTCCTATGCTGATTGTCTAAGATGCTGCCTCCTGCTGTGGTCCTGGCTGCTGAAGGGCTCCTGCAGTCAGCTTATACTGGAGCGAAGGCATCTCAACAAGCATTTCAGGAAGGCATGAGTGATCATAGAGCAAGCAGCCATGATGCTAAGAGGCTGCTTCAGGCCTGTCCTATCACAGCAAGGCCGGCTACTGCGGATGTTATGCTCCATAGTACAGTGCAGTAGTGCAGTGGCATAGTGAACCTGTGGTGGCTGTCTGCCGCATGTTGGCCATTGTTATAAAAATCTATAGGCATTGTTACAACAAGCAGAATCATTTTGGGATAGCCCCATTTGTGGCAAATGTTAATAGATCACAGCAAATAGCAAAATGCAGTCTGTGGCTAATTTTCAGTGCCTGTCATAAAATGGCTTATTCTGGGTTATGGAGCAGTCCAAAGGTAATTAATAATGTGGTAGGAAATAATGAATGTAACATTTCATTTTGCTTCCATATCCTGGCATGTGATGGATGTCCTGTGGTATGTTAGCAATATATTTCCTAGTCCTGTGTTGAAAATGTGTTTCTTGTAGAAAGCATGTGCTGAAAATACCATATTTTTCCTTCCAAAAGATGTGTGCCTATACTCAGCAGAAAAATTGTGTGCTGCTGCATGCATAATTATACAATAATAATGCACACCAACCAGGATATAAAGCACAACTATGCAAGTAAAAGACATGCATCTGATTGTGCAATGCTTTCGTGTTGCATGAATCAGGTACAAGTACTGGTGTACAATCAATAGCAATAGCAGTCAATTCCTGCTTCTAGAAATTCCTCCAGAGCTGACTGGGAGCAAGACATGTTAATGTTATGCCTTTGCATGCAGTTTTGGGGTTTCACAGATTTAACTGTTATACTTGGATGTAGGTAGCAAAGTGAAAATAGTGTGCAAGATAAATATGGGATTTTTGCATAGACCTGAGCCCTGCTACCTAAACTGCCAAGCAGAAAATGGTCTTCATGTCTTTGTACAAGTAAGCTTAAGAAGATATGTAATCTCCTGAACTTGAGGATGGAATCAAACATTGGAGTTTGTTGAAATCAAGCCACTAAAAATGTTCATATGAGAATGACAACATTGCCGGTGGCAATAAACTGGTGTACGCGTAAGTAGTTACTGAAAGTCAACCATAATGTAGAACAGACAAACAGGCCAAACGTCCACGAATATTTAAATAAAATGAATACTTGTGTGATTCATCAACAGTTGAACAAAGAACAAACCATGAATGAGTCTGTAATGACATTTCTACTCGGGCGTTTTAAAATATCAAATTCTTATACCCACGTATATTCCGAAATAACTTAATCAAAGAGCAAACAAATCCACGGTACACACAAATATACGACTACAAGCACACAAGTCAAAGCAGCCGCGTTTTGTGATGTTGTGATGCCAGATCTGAATGACAACGGTTTGTTCTAGATCTGGAAATCAGTTGTTTTGTGGGCAAAATAAGTAATGGTCATATTTGGAAATAAGAATTATTTTTATTTCTGCAAGAGAATGTCATATTTGGTGTTCTGTTACGTAACTCTTTACAAAATATATCATTTCAAATATTTATACCAAAATTTCCACTTTACTACTAAAATTTCCAATACTACTAGAACGGAAATTTTAGTAGTGGAATTTTCCTATTGTGAAAACGGTCAATATGTTTCAAAGCCGGGGAATGTGTTTCCGTGAATTTTTCCATCTTTGGTAAAATTTGTGAAGGCCATTATACTTTATCTGTCTCCATTTCTCTTCATTTTTAATATTTTTTTTTTTTTAAATATGGCTCACATCGTTGGTAACATAATGACAAAATTTCGTTTTGTAAAATGAACTTCCGAGGGCGTCAACGGGGACTATGTGTTATGGCCTGATTCGACTCGAATGCTCACTAGTTTCGATTTATCCCAAGATATAAGCAACGTGGGCATCATTTGAAAGTATTTGTAATACGGAATAAGTGCATGACATCATTATCTACCTTTCGATTTGCTTTCATATGTTTTATTCCTCGCCACTGTATGACATTTCGACAACTTCAATGGTGCATGGGGAATCCCCATTGGGGATGCAATGGTAAGAACCTCCTGGCGATTGGCCCCTAATCGAGTTAGAGCTGCAAGATAAAAACACGCGTGTTGGTTGTCACAACAGAAAGTCAGTGGTACCCATTTTCAAGGCTTTAAGTCAACCGGTAGCCTTCCAAGTCAGGTCACCGACCCGAAAATGGCGAAAATCGTGAGGCGTTTCGTTTGAGGGCCACAGAACAAAACGATTTACGGATAGAGGGATCGGAAAGGAAGCATGGGACTCATTGAAGCCTTGCAAATCTAATGGTATCATTCATGGTTACCCCGTCAAAGACACAGGTCAGGTCAGGTCAAACCATATGACCGCATGGGACGGCATAGAATCTAAATCCCTCTGGCGGCCATTAATTGAACGTGAATTGGTCGGAATGGTTTAAAATGGGTGCAAAGTTCTAAATCAACGCCTAAAAATACCGTTGTCCACTTAAGGCCAAAACGGTCATCCTAGGTCATCCGAGATCATTGACCTCGAGTGGCCCCAAAAGGGTCACGAGCTAATTGAAGCCCAAAGGAGTAGTTTGTTTACATGTAGATAGATCTCAATTTACCTTTTGAGTGTTATTTTCTTTCGCAAATTTGCGATTTCCCGACATTTTTCGAACAAAACTGGCCTTGCGCAGGTCCAGAAATGACGTCCTAGATCAATGACGCAAGGCCAATTTCGTCCGAAATGTCAGGGGAATCATAGACTTGCGAAAGCAAAATGACACTCAAGAGGCGAGTTGCGTTCTGACTCCGTGTAAAAAGGCCACATTTATGATTCCCTATGGCACGTATTGATCCACTGGTTTGTGATTCTTTTAAGGTCATCCGAGGTCATTGACCTCAGAAAATTTAGGATGATTTTTTTTTCTTGAGTCCACTAGAATATTTTGTGGTGCTGACTGAAAATTTGGCATCTATTTCAAACCACTCAAACTCATTCACGTTCATATAATGACCGCAAGAGAGCTTGAAACCCTATACTGTTTCAGGCGGTCACGGGATTCGACCTGACCTAACCTGTGTCATCGACCGAAAGAAAGCATGAAGAATACCATTAGATTTACGAGGCTAAACTGAGTCTATACTTCTTTTCCGATTTCCCTAATTGTAAAACGTTTTGGTCTGTAGCCCTCCAAACAAAATGCCTCACAATTCTCATCAATTTTGGGTCACTGACCTGACCTGGAAGGTCACCGATTGGCCTAAAGCATTAAAGATGAATGCAGTTGGCTTCCTCTTATGACGAACAACACGACTGGTTCTATTTCGACCGGCTCTAGCTCGATTAGGGTTCAATTGCCAGGGGGTTCTTCCCATCCCCATTCATCACTGAAGTTGTCAAAATGCCATACACTAGTGGAGGCAAAACATATAAAAACAAACGGAAAGGTGGATGCTGATGTCATGCATTTATTCTACATCATAAATGTTTTCAAGTGATATCCATGCTGCTTATACCTCGTAATTAATCGGGATTGGTTAGCAATCGGTTCACATGAGGTCACCGCATATGACCCTCGTTGCTCACCCTCAATGAGTTCCCATCGCAAAGTCGAATTTTCTCAGTACTTATTTGTGTGAATTACTCAGTATTTATTTGCGTGAATCTAAAAGAAATCGAAACGGGGAAAATGATCTCGAAAACAGACCTTGCCCTTAGAAGTGGCTTCCGCCCAATTTAAAATCTGGCCTGAGAAGGCCAACGTTTACCAAAACATATTCGTTGATTTCTTTTCTTTCTAATGATATGTAATACTGTCGTGGTGACTTTTTTATCATAAAGATATAGTGGAGCTTTGTGATATGGTGGCGCACGTGCTGGTGGTCGATCTTGGCCTCATATTTTTAGCGACCTGTATCTCGTAACCTCTTGACTCTACGAATATATACACCAAAGAATCGAAATCAGGGCCCAGAACAACGCTGCGCACCAACGCTGAACGAAATCTGGGAATGTGGTGAACTCGCCTGGTGATCTGTACTGGAATTGCACTTTGTTGCCTTCCGAGTGCCAAAATCAGTGAAAACGGCGATGTTCTGAGCTATGGGAAAGCCATCCGGACACTTCTAACCTCGGACATTATTTTTGGTGTGAACAAAACAACATATTAGGCGCATTATCTGCGGAAAAAAACTTAAGGGTGGGAATATGCAAAGGTTACACGCTGATCTTTGACGTAGGTCACGAGGCCACTTTTTTACGAATTGACCTAGGTGACCTTTTTTATATTGATATTCTACGAACCTTTGTGATCTTGAAAATGTACATGTTGATAATCTTTTGTGCATTTTTCTTGCTGCCAAGTCGCCCAGAACGTATCAATGTCACGTTGAGCTCTGAAAACGTCTCGGGACATATGTTGTGACCCGTAGATCAGAGAAGACTGATACTGTGGTCGGCGGATTGCAAGCACCAAATAACCGCTGGCACCAATTTGCAGTGAAATCTGAGACATGATGGTGAGAAATAGTCCTGTAAGTGTTGCACTGAGCGAGAGGCCACACCAGTCAACGACAACGACATAGTGCGATGACATGTGGTCCATAATTTTGTTTCCCTGAATGGGGCAGCATGTTTTCGTGGGGACATAAATCAGGACAACCTTATGGTGGATTCCTGTAAATAATGCATTTTCCCAAAAGGAAAATACAAAGTTTTAATTCACTATTTTAAGTGTTCGGCAGATATTGAAGGCAATACGTAATCCCAATAGGTAATATCTAGGCAATATGTATCAATAGTCCCAGTTCGATTTCCATAGAAGGCAGCAGTGCAATGATTTCGTTACCTTTCCTTGGCACAGGAAAGGAACCTTCCAAAAGAAACCCTCAGTTTTTCGTAAATAACTTCTGAACCGTTAGAGCCAGCCCAACTTCACGTTCAGTACCTGTCTATCACCTGATTTGTTTATTTTGACCCCAAAACCATTTTCATCCTAGGTCGGGTCATGGAAATATGACGTCATGAGTGAACCCTTGCACGCATATTTTCGCGTCTGCGGGCGGTGGCGCAAACATGCTTCATTTTTTTATGTTATTCGCGAATACAATGCATGAATTATTTGGATTTACATGGGACACGGTCCCTCGACCGTTATACAACTGTGACATGTCAACATTAGAGGTCACGCTAGGTCACATACATGATGGCAACTGGACTGATTTACATTGTGGGTGAAAAAAGGGGTTGCCGCTTAATTTCCCCATCGTTCAAGCCAGACAAGCAAATCTATGTGCGCTTCTTGACAAGATTCCCCAAATACAACGTGATGTCATGTCAGGTCACGTCATAGGTAAATGTCAAAACGAAATGAAATGCAGCATTGTCAGTGGAAGATCGTTCAGTAGCAGTAGAAAACAAGTATTGTTCCTAGTCAGAAAAAATGACTACCTGTCGTGACCTGACTTGGCCTTGACCCGATATAGAGCAGACAGAGAAGATTTAACTATCAAGGTATTTCATTTCAGTTCCGTACGTGACATAGTTAAGAGCCCCAGCAAATAATTTTTGCTCTTTGTTAGGAAGAGTAATGCAACCTTGTCTGACCTAAACTCACCTTGACTGGATGGGAAGGAGGTAATGCAAAGCTGATCACTGGAAGGTTTCACTCCCGTCCTTTTTGTCACAGGGATCAAAACGGTTGCGAGTAAGCATCGATCTTTGCCATGTAAAGTAAAACCAATATTCCATCTGACCTAGGTTGGCCATGACCCGATTTTTTTTATATTTCGGCATGATTCTGACGCAGAAAATCGGGTCCTTTTGTTTGATACCAAGTTGAAGGCTCTAAGATCAGTATTGCTGATGATATGATGTACAAACCGGTGTCAGTTGCTCCCATCTCGTGTTATGCGTTTTATGTGACCTGTGACGTCATCAGTCATGTAACGAGGGCTAACATAATATTTTCTGAATCGCAAGACTCAGGGTCATCGGTTGGTGGTAGACCGGTTCAGATCCGAAAGTAAGATCCTGAGATAACAAGGGGCGCCCTTTTTGACACCCCAGACGATCGCAGGTACAAAAACACGCCAGGCGATGCCAGGTGAAGCTATCCTCAAGTCCTGGCCTTGACCTTGACTTCTGACAGCAAATCTTGGATAGCACAATTCTTAGGAATGTCCTCGACTACTGTCCCTGAAAGTTTTAGGCCGATCGATTGCGCTGCGTGATTTATAGAACACTAAAAAAAATCGAAGGTTGAGCTCTTTTACGTGACATAGTTCAGTGACCTGAGATGACCAGCCGTTGAAAATTCTCCACGGCATGGACAAAGAATGTAAGGAAAGGTACTGACGATTTCAGCGTGCTGCGCGCTGTTTTCTTTTTTTTTGCTGCCACCAAAGGTTGTTAGCGAGGGCGTCGAAACGCCCTCGACCCCCCCCCCCTTTGGGCGCGGGTTAATACAGTGGGCATTTATGAGAGCGTCGTCGCGATGGCTAACCGTTACCGACTGTGGCGTGGTTTCCGCCGCAGGAGGCCCTTCACAAGCGGGCGCTGTCGGGCGTCGGCCGGCCGCTGACGTTTCAGGAACACGGCCTGCACCGGCGGCTGGGGCTCATCTTCACTGATGGCGACAACTGGCACCAGATGCGCCGCTTCACGCTGCGCTCGCTGCACGACCAACAGTTCGGCCGCAAGTCGCGGAACGACAACATCAACGAAGAGCTGGCGGAGGTGCTGGAGCCGCTGGTGGCCGCCGCCGGCGAGGGCCGCGACGTCGAGGCGCGCGGCCTCTTCACGCTGGCCGCGGTCAACTCGCTGCTGCAGCTGGTGCTGGGCACCAAGCTGGATCGCGGCAGCGCTGCGCAGCGGCTGGTGGAACTGGTCGACCGGAACGTGGTGGCGCTCGGGCCCGCCTCCCTGCACCTTGACCTGTTCCCGTGGCTGCGGCACATGGCACCCGGCCTGTCCGGCTACCGCGAGTTCCGCAACGGCGTTCAGGAACTGGTGAACGTATTTCGACCGCTGATCGCCGAGCACGCAGCCAAGCTGGATATGGAGCGACCGGCGAACGACCTGATCGATGACTTTCTGCAACACCAGCGACGCACGCCACCGCCCAGCGCCTTCACCGACGACAACCTGCGCGTCGTGCTCAAGGACCTGCTTATGGCCGGCCTGGAGACGGTCAACACGGCCATGGAGTGGGTGCTGCTGCACCTGGCGCGGCATCCGGCCGTGCAGGCACGCGCCGCCGCCGAGGTGGAGCTCGTAGTGGGCCGTGACCGCCTGCCGCATATCGACGACATGCCGCTCATGCCGTACCTGCAGGCCGTGCTGGACGAGACGATGCGCTGGATGCCGCCGTTGCCGCTGACGCAGCACGCCACCACGTTCGGCGCCACCGAGCTGGGTGGCCACCACGTGCCGGCCGGCTGCCACGTGCTGTTTGACCTGCACTCGGTCCTGCACGACCGCGCCTTCTGGGGCGACCCGGAGAAGTTTCGGCCGGAGCGGTTCCTCTCTGAAGATGCGCCGCGCCTCCGGAAACGGTTGGTGTTCTTCGGACTGGGCCTGCGCCACTGCATCGGCGAGGCGCACGCGCGCCAGTCCATGTTCCTGTTCACGGCCGGCCTGCTGCAGCGGCTGCAACTGCGACTGAGCGCCGACCAGCCGGAGCCGGCCAAACCGCTGCCCGGTCTCGTAATAAAGCCGCTACCCTACAGGCTCCGGGTCCAGCTGAGGGAGTGACCGCCAGCCCCGGCCAGCGGTGTGTCAGGCAGTCTTAGAGAGTTGGGGGATCCAGAGAGTCGACAGAATGCCGTGGAAGTGTAACAGTCCGGCTGAAGTAGTGTCGGAGTCCAGCTGAAGGAGAGTCGGAGTCGAAGTCCAGTTGAAGTGGCGTCCGAAAAAGTCCAAAGCAAGTGCCATAATCAGTTCCGCTGGGGAAAATCAGATCCTGGCTAGGAAGGAGAGATCATTTGAGTCCAGCTAAGAGAATGGACGCTCGAGTCCAGTTTGGGTGGCGCGTGTTAAAGTCTGGCGGAGGAAGCAAGTACAGTAGTTCAATGGCACGGATGGACTTCGGAGTTCGGCAGAGGGGGTGATGGCCAGAGTCCAGCCGAGGGAGTGAGGGCCAGAGTCCAGCCAAGGGAGTGAAGGCCAGAGTCCAGCCGAGGGAGTGAGGGCCAGAGTCCAGCCGAGACAGTGAGGGCCAGAGTCCAGCCGAGGGAGTGAGGACCAGAGTCCAGCCGAGAGAGTGAGGGCCAGAGTCCAGCCGAGAGGAGTGAGGGCCAGAGTCCACCCGAGAGAGTGAGGGCCAGAGACCGGTTTAGGACTAAGTGTTAGCTGTCCAAAGCTTCAAATCTTCCGTTGGCTCGCCTGCCTCCTCCGATGTAATTTAAACTGCAGCCGCCCAAACTGCTTGCTTCTCACTTAGCTGGCACCTGTAATGCGAAAGAATGGGAATCATTTTCGGCGTGAAAAGCCAAAGTTCGTAAAAAGCCAGGGTTTATGTCCCATGCTGACAGGGATGTGGCCATTGGTCCGTGGGACAAGCTGCGATTCCGTGTTTTATGACGGCCTGCCTGAGCATCCGTGACCTTAGGTCCTTTGACACGCCTTCTACACTTTACCCCCTTCCAGGCAGGGGTGTGGTTTCCTATTTCTTTGTTGGTGCCCCGGCACCCACAAAATAGAAATAGGCACTCACAATACGGCTTGGGCAGCCACATTTTCAAGTATCTTTAAGGATTCACATACAAGTTATATTCTCAGGCCCATAGCGTTAACCATCTAAAATCAGCCATAATCGGCCTTCATTTATGTAATCGGTGTCAAGCTATAAGGTACTGGAGCAAGGTCCTCCGTTAAAGGGAGTGTATCTGCTCAAATCGTGATTTTAATCGTGCACGTACGATTGAAGAGGACATTTTATGAACCAAAACGTAGATATCATTCATTCTTGCCAATTCGCACTCGTTAGCCCATGTTTTCCAAATGGGATAAATACGCTGGCTACCAGCCAGAGTTTAATCTATTTACCCCAATTTCTTTTCACCACTAAAATCACCGATGAAATGTGTTAGCGTCAGGCACGTAGCCAGGATTTTCCTCGAGGGGGACAGATGCCAAATTTTGTCACATGCCAACGGCGTATGACAAAATGTTTAAGAAAAAGCAACGATTTTACGCAATTAATGTCATATTTAACGCAGAGGAAAGCATATATTGTTTGCTTTGGAAGCAAATATATGATTACCATTCTGTATTTCTGCGAGTCGCTAAATGTCTAGTGTAGACCGCTTGGCTCTAGGGGGTGGCATGACCTCATCCCCCTTGGCTACGTACCTGGTTAGCGTATCTTTAGCCTCAGTGATGTCGAAGCTGACAGGAGCTGACGAACACCGAAGTTGAAGGCGGCCATCGTGGAATGAGCAGTGTACCGCTGTTGTTCCATAAATTTTCCCCGCAAGTATGCATCATGTGAATAGGCCGAAATACGCTGTCTTTGCCTGTCAAAACAATCGCCACTGCCGTTTATAACTGTGGCTAGTATTGCGAGGCCGAATGTTGGGGAAGAATCGGGTGCGTCAAAGGTTCACCTACGTATTTTCTGCTCGCTGATAGTACTGTGCAATTGTACTTCGCGTAACGATTGCACTGCAAATAAAAGCAATGACTAAAAGTCGTGAAATATTGGTCTAAGATGAACAAAGGCATTTTTCATTGACATGAAAATTTATCACCAATCTTAAATATTCCTTGGACTGTGTTTTAGCGCTACCGGAAAAACAGATATATTCTTTTGAAAAATGTCGCCGCCATAAAGCCATCCGTGATTTACGTAGGACATCTTTCTGAAATTTACCTCCGGAATTTACCTTTGATTGAATTTACCTGAATACCTGAATTGCCTGATTGAATGATTTTTACTGATTACATGATTTTTTTTTACTGTTTTTACTTTTACTTTTACTGATTACCTGAATGAAATTTACCTTTTTAGGTCCATTGCTCTGAACTATGGGCGTAAGCGCCTGCTACGACCCCCTCCTTCTCTCCCCCTTTCCCCCCAGATATTAAACGTATGGATGCTGCATATGCATTTTGGGCACCCACAGTCACTTTCCAAAAACCACACCCATACTTCCAAGTGTGTCGATTTCTGTGAACGATTGGGATTTTTGTTGTTTTTATGAAATAAAAAGCTAAATATATCCCTATGTGTATAGATAGATAGATAGACAGACAGACAGACAGACAGACAGACAGACAGACAGACAGACAGATAGATAGATAGATAGATAGATAGATAGATAGATAGATAGATAGATAGATAGATAGATAGATAGATAGATAGATAAGATAGATAGATAGATAAATAGATAGATAGATAGATAGATAGATAGATAGACAGATAGATAGACAGACAAACAGAGAGATAGCAGATAGATAGATACATCACTTTAAACTTTATTCTTTACTTTCTGCCTACCTCTAATTTATCGTGGCCGTTCTTTTCATTATAATTACTCGTTTCCATTTAAAACCGACATAAAATATTGGGGGGACCCAAACCAACATTGGGGGGGCCCAAATCAGCAATGATTGTGACAGAGCCTTCACAAAAGAATGCAAATCGACACCTCTGCTCCCTTCTCCTGGAGCATTTTCTTCACATACGACTGGCACATGCCAAATCGCCACGCTGGGATGCGTTGGGATATACCCAACTTGCCCTCAGCGACGCTGATCAGCTTATCGTTGCGATGATCTTGTATTTATGCCGCCTGGCGACCTTTCCCAGCATGCCGAGCATGTCTCCTAGCATCCACACTCATCAAAATATTAGATGATCGCGACACTCCCACTGCCCTTAACTTATCTCGCTATGGAAACTTTCGAACTAGCTTGAGACTAGCCCCGTGTCTGACTGCCTAGTTTTATCCGTATGACTATTGCGCATGTGCTGTACTGTAATGACTATAATTGAAGAATAATCCACGCGGTGGAAAGATTCGCAAATAAACTGAACTGAACTGAACTGAACTACTGGGGTTATTTTCCACGTATTTTGCGACCATGTCGCGAAATACTTGATGCTTGAGAGACGCCATTCTCCTGATACAATGATGCTACATGCATGGTTTTTACATAAGTTGTTCGGAATAATGATATCTTTTCCTGTGATGAAATCGTTGTATTTCGTTATGAACAACCTTTATATCATAGATTCAAACTTCGTACAAAACATAAAGCACACCTGTTATGGTACTTGTAAAAAGTAAAACTACGTCAGAAGCTAAAAACTAAGTGAAAGTAAGACCTTCGGATCCATTATTTGGCTTGGGATGTTTTCAATGGCGTCACCTTTTAGCATTCATAAATGGACATTTGCGCATCCTGAGTTATTTTAACGGCACAGACGTCCAGTGTTCAGAGGCGTGGGAAAGTTTGCAAAGTTGGACGGCACAGAGCCATTTTGAAACGGTTTCTTTCAATTTTGCGCCACGGAGGTGATGAGGGGTGTCGATTTGTATCATTTCGAGGGGACCCATGGCCCACCTAATGCTGATTTGGGCCCCTCCAGTGTTGGTTTGGGCCTCTTCAATATTTTCTGCTAGTTTTAAAGGAAATTAGGCAAAAGTAACGAAAGGAACAGCCACAATAGATAAAAGGATAGGCAGAAAATGTACAATGAGGCATAAAGCGACGTATCTATCTTCCTATTTTTTAGATATATATGTATATATACATATTTATATCTATGAACATGGGATGTACGCAATTTTTTCATTCAAAAATGGTAAAAAAAATCCACTGATCAAAATAAAGTGGGCTTAATCCACTGAGAAACCCACATTTGGGGGGATGTTGGCATTGTCGGGACCCACGGCTCAGCCCACCCAATCATTTACAAAAAACTGACGCCCCTGGGGTGTAATGCTAACATTTTGCAAGGTTTGTTGGGCCTCCCTTCTTCCCCGACAGGTTTTTAAACACATGCAAACATGGATTGCGCGTATGTCGCTTCGACCTTCAGCGCATAGACTTGCTTGTCTCCCAATGGCACGATGCTATGCGTGGTCGTACCTAATAACTAACCAGAAAAAAAACAGCCTGACAAGATCTGAAAACCGAGGCTCGGATCTATATTCAGGCGTCGATCGACCAGACCTTGTGCTCCCAAGGAGAGAGCAACAAATTAATAGCTCTGGACACGTTGACACGCGGTACCATGACACGATGCAAGGTGAGTCGAATGTGACACAACCTTTTGAGGCTGGTCGAATATATGACGGGGTGGGTTGGGTGGTCCAGTTCGGGGTTGTCCCTCCCCTTCCAGGAGTCTTTAAAACTCTCCCCGAAGAGTCGATATCTAGGGAGCTACAGAGACCAACCTATGTCCGATGGGAAGCTATTGCGTAAACAATGAGGACAAACCAGCCTTACCTCGTGGCACTGAACGGCGCCGCTCTTAACGGCCATAGGAAAGATAGGACGGAAACTCTACTAGGTTTGGAGAATTTTAACTTTAGACCTATGTAGTTAACAAGGTGAATTCCAACCGAACTTAACATCCTTACAGTCATTCCCGCTCACCTGCTTAAAACTGACCATTTCTTGGTGTCCATGGTCATGGAAGAGGTGGCAGGGATTGTAGACTGTAAAGTGCTGGCGCCACTCGATTCTTGTTCGCGCAAAATGGGAACCAGAAAACCGTTTAGAACGTTTGGACCGTCTTAGAAAGTTTATGACGTTTGGAGATGTGACCAGGTCAACCAAGAATCCCCAGTAACGAGTACGTTCTCGCAAAAAAAAGAAAACAAAAAAGAAACAGGCCATTCCACCTGCTACAGATGCCTACGTACAGGCCACGTCACCACATTGCACGACTTTGTTATTGTCCGCTTGCTATGTTGCTATGTTGCTATCGTTCACTCAGCATGATCGATTGCTCGGATGGTTTAGGAAATGTAAAACGTCCAATTAGTTCTGTTCCAAAGAAGGAATGATAGTAACCCGCATGGACTTATTCTGTTAAACATCGGAGATGCGTAGGTACTTGACGTGAATATGTCCATTCAATCCGTAATGAATGACACATTTTATCTCGGTGTTGCTTAGGCTTCCATGTTGATACCATGTGCTCCCCCAATAGAGCGTTCAGCCACCATGCCTTGTATTTCTGCACTAGTTTGTTGTGCATTTTCTGGGCATTTCGTCGCACTATGTTAAAGAAACGCGATAAGGGGCAGATGACATTTTTGAAGACTGACATGTTCTCTCAGCCCCTTCGTCTCAGGTTACAGTAGCCATGGTGGTCAGTGCGTTGGCGTGCCTTTGCGTTTTTGGAAGTGTTTAAACCTCCGATGTAAAGCTGTGACAATCTCCACCTTTGCAGCTATATTTGCTTTTGCTTAACTACCAGGGTTACTGAGTTCACTGCTCCCGCTGCTGAGTTGATTTAAGACATTTAGAGCCCTACATATACTCAGGTTTGAAAATGAACTTCTACACACCAGACGAATCAACTCGCCGACAGCGCTTTCAGTTCTGTCGACCACTCCTGTGTAGATGCCACATTATTTCGGGCCCAGTGAGGCCCATTTGTCCCTGTCCCACACAATGACTGGGGTCATCGGGTTCCCCATCGCCTTGTGTTCAGTCGGCGGACTTTATGCGCCGCAAATGCTCACATGGCCTTGTCTCGTCCTTGAAACTAACCTAACTCGGCGTCGTTATGCCAGGCCCTGCTTGGTGAACATACGCTCACGGCACATGGTGTTTATTCTCCACCGACGCCCGAAACGCACAGATCTGAGAGGAACAGCCAGCAGGGGCGGTTTTTCCTCACCCTGCGGCTGTTGACACGGCTGACGCAGTGCGTGGACAAGACCAGGCCAACAGCGGTCCAGAGCGTCCGCCGGTGGAGCCTGGAGTCAGCCGGCCGGGCAGCACGGAACGGACCCACGCTCAGCCGGCGCCGGCGACGGTTCGTGGCTCCGGTCATCACAGAGCCCTGCCGCAGATTCAGAGTCCTAACCGGTCGTCTCAGACGTTTGCGCGCGGCTGCCGGACCCGCCACAGATCTGCGGCGACGTCTGCGGGGGGACCGACTCGCCGGCCGGCCGCCGCGCCAGCGGTGGGCCGAACGGACCCGACAGACAGGAACTTGGACGCCCTTCTCGCGGCTGAGCGTGTCACGTGTCGCCGAACAGGTCAGCTATGGAGATCACATCCGAGGAGGCGTTCGGCTGGGGCCGCTTCGCCTTGGTCATGGTCGGCAGGTTCAGGATGGAGGCCTTCTTCTGGAACAGCTGGCTCATACTCCGACTGACCAGCTGCCGGGCAGAAGTGATGACAGTTGGCGCCAGGCCTGTGGCCAGGAGGCGTCACAGTTTCGTCATGGATTTCAAACTGATTTCCTCGGGCACCAGTATGCTATAGCAGGTTGAAGTTGAAGCGATACAGGCGGATTTCAGATATTTAAGCCACCGTTAAAGAAAACCCGACTGAATTTGTATTCCGTTGGCATGAGCAACCGACAATAGTTCATTGCACAAAGAAACGTCAAATTTACACGAAAGAACCGTGTCTATTGGACGAATACTGGCCCCAATTCGCTGTTCCGTCAGGTTGCAGTTTTCGGGTCACAGATGCTCCGAGAGAAATGGCCTCGTTCTGAACCTTGGCATCCCGCAGCAAAAATAAATAAACGAAATGCACTGATATGTTCCAGGCGACAGGAAAGCATTGGGCGCCGTCTGATAAAAACAGCCGTTGGCACACTATGTATCCGCGCTGCAGGCGATACCAGATAACAGAGTCTCCATAAGAAATGGTAAAACACGTGACCTGGATAAGCAGGATATAACGGGCATTTCCACAATGAGCCGCCACAGATCTTACCAGAACATTCATCACATCTAATACGTAACGGCAACGGAGCAATGTATAATGAACTATCCATCTTGGATTATGCCCCAAACCTGTTAAAAATGTGAAGACGTTTAGCCTGCGAAGCAAAATCTTCAAAAGGAATATATGTATACATACATACATATTTGTATATACAGAGCACGATTCTGACAGAAAATTCCGCATTCATTCGTCAAGGTATACTGAGACCATGTTGCCATCCCTACCGGCTTGACCAGTTTCTTGACCTCTTCTTTCTTCAATTTTTCGCTGAGTGCTATCTTTGGAGTATTGAGAACCTTCTGTTGCAGATCATCCACCATAACCGGTAGTCACATCTGGCACCTGACACAAGACCTGTCAACAATGTCCGACGCCTCACGCATTCCGCATCTGACACAGAACCTGACACAAACAGCCGCCACCTGACACATCCACATCTGACACAGAAACTAGTAACAATATGACTCATCCAGAACCCATCACCGAACCCAGCAAGAATAGCCTGTACCTGTCACAGCCAGTACCTGACACAGAAGCCATTAAATGGCTAATGCTTGACACACTGGCACCTAATGCGGACCTTGTCGAAGGCAGCTGGCACGCAGCACGGAATCTAACAACAATGTTCAGTGTGTGACATGGCATCTGACAATAGCGGTCGGTGTGTGACATGGCACCTGACAATAGCGGTCAACGTGCGTCACATGAGGATCTGGCAACAGCAGTTGGTACGTGACACAGAACCTGACAACAGTGGCTGGTATAAGACGCAGGACCTGACAACAGCTGTCGATGTGTGACACAGGACCTGGCAACAGCGGTCAACGCGCGACACATGAGGATCTGGCAACAGCAGTTGGTACGTGACGCAGAACCTGACAACAGTGGTTGGTATAAGACGCAGGACCTGACAACAGCTGTCGATGTGTGACACAGGACCTGGCAACAGCGGTCAACGTGCGACACATGAGGATCTGGCAACAGCGGTTGGTATGTGACACTAGGTCTGACAACAGCGGAAGGGATGTTACGCAGCAGTGAAGCGAAAACTGCAGCCGATGCGTGACAACAGAACCCGAGCAGCCGGTTCTGTATCTCCGGGCCCGGTCCGGGGCCGGCTCTGTATGCCAGGACCGGAGCTGGAAAAACTGTCGTTTTCTGGTGTCAGGGAGCACCAAAAAATTATACTCCAAGGAAAAACTTTGTACTCCAAAATGGTCATTTGCCCCCCCCCCCCGCCCAAAAAGAAATGGTATTCCTACTCAACCAGAGTTTGAAGTTTCCCAACGTCCCCCCCCCCCGGGTAGATGGTTTATCATCCATACTCGGCCGCTGAAATACACTCCAAACCCACGGCCAGCCGCCTCCTCTCCCCCCCCCGCAGGTCAACAACTCTGCTGACCTTCCACGTAGACAAAGGAAACTGATTTGCCCCTCCCCCTATACGGATTCGCTGAATGCGCCCCTGCTGGCCACATATGCTTGCAAAGCACCTAGTTAGTCCATGTTTTTCACATAAACGCATAACATTTTATACTCCAAAAGAGAATTTGTACTCTGGCATCAGGAAGAAAAACCAGATTTCCAACACTGGCCAGGACCAAATTCGGACCAGGTCCTGCATCCCGGGGTCCGGCCCTGTATCCCACGCCAGGCCCTATATCCCGAAAGACGGTCCTGTACCCCGCGACCCACTGCTGTGGGATACAGGGTATCCCGGGAGACGGTCCTGTACCCCAGAGCCCAGTCCTGTACCCTGGGGTCCGGCCCTGTATCCCGGGGCCCAGTCCTGTACCCTGGAGTCCGGCCCTTATGCCCCAGGACCCCGTCCTGCATCCCGGGGCGAGGTCCGGGCAGGCCGGACCAGGACAGGACGTACCTGGTCCACTGCGGCGGCGTGGCCCGGCCGCAGGCTGACGTAGGCCACCGTGATGGCCGACACCAGGCTGGTCAGGTTGGCCTCGTGGTGGCCCTGAGTCTCCAGGCCGTGCAGCAGCCAGTACAGCAGCTGGCTGAAACACGGCGGCGGTCGGTCAGCTGGGTCCATCAGGGGACGGCCGACCATTCGGTGGGGTCCCTCGCTCCAGCACGGGAAAAGCCTGCACCCTCAGCAGGTTTTCCCGTGTACACAACCTGCGACCACCGCACAGCACATCAAATTATACGGCACGTCCGTCGGGTAAAACCTTAGAGTGCGCCAAATACTTTCCAATCCTCTATGTCTTAAGAACAATTAAAATCTGATGAAAAAGAAAGCCGCCTTCAGATCATCAACGAAGGGCTATACAGTTAACAAAACGACTGCCACAGTGGTGGAAGTGCACGTATAAACCATAATAGTGGTGGAAGTGGAGGTATAAATCATGACTACATAGCTGGAGTGGTAACAGATACACGACAGGTGCGTGCATCAGATGTCTGCCGACGACTGACCTGGCGGCGGCGTCGTCCACCAGGTCGGCTCCCACCAGAGCGCGCACCACCAGCGGAGACAGCTGCGTGGCCTTCAGCGCCGCCACCGAGTCGCCCCAGCCGATAGCCCTGCCGGCGGGACGCAGGCCGTGGCCAGTCTCCGGACACACAGGGGCAGCGGCTGTCCGACCCTCGGTCGCCGGACGCACAGGACCAGCAGGTGTCCGACCCACGACCTCCAGACAGACAAGACAGGCAGCTGTCCGACCCACGATCCCCAGAACACAGGGGCGGCGGCTGTCCGACCCACGGCGCGAAGCAGAGGACAGACAGCTGTCCGACCCACGATCCCCAGAACACAGGGGCAGAGGCTGTCCGACCCACGGCCGCCGGACGCACAGGACCAGCAGATGTCCGACCCACGGTCCCCAGCCACACAGGACCCGCTGCTGTCCGACCCACGGGCCACAAACGGAGCGAAAAGAAGCAAACCCATCCACCTGGCCACCCATGGCCACCCTTGGCTTGGGGATTTCGCAGGCAACGCAACAGGCCAGAGGCAATATCAAAACAACCGCAATATAAACAACAGTGACGCGTATCAGCCTGCCAGAATCAACACACATACACACATCTTATGTCCGTTACTCGTCGTGTCATGTCTTAATCAACTTTCCAGAGAACTATTCCCACCGTTCCACATGGTTCAGATATGTTCAAACTCTGCTGCTGGGACCGGCACACACTGCAATCATGGACAAGCACCGGCCCATACCATTCGTCCAAGCACAGGCTCAGTTGGAGAGGAACGTCCCCCCCCGCCCTTCCCGCCCCGTCCGACGCGGGCCGACTCACTTGAAGAGGAGTGTCAGCAGCGGCTGCGCCAGGCCGGAACCGCGCAGAGCCTCCAGGCCGAGGGCGGAAACGGCGTGGTCGGCGCCGGCCGGCGGCGCCGCGTCCTCCTCCATGGCGTCGTCGTCGGCGGCGGCCGAGGTCGGCGTCACGGTCAGCACGATGGTGGCCAGCTGGACGGCCTCCCGTGTCACCTGCCGCAGCAGCTGCTCGGCCACCACGGCCTGTCGACGCCACACCAGCTCAGCACAGACCGAGGTCGGCGCAGGGCATCCTGATTAACACGGACGGGATCGCGCAGACGGCTGCCCACGAACCGGAAACATATGGAGTGGTTGACGTTGCAAAACAATTTCCATGGTAATTTTACTGCCCAGAAGACCGCTGTGAGCAGATCCGTCCCGGTGAGCTCCTCCGAGGACGTTCCTCACATGTCTGTGTCGCATATATTCTTACCAATGGCCCGAATACTGAGACCTTCATCAAAGGCTTCTTACGTTTTAAGCCTGTTATAAGCGAAACCCCCTTTCGTCCAAGCCCAGACTAGGTAAACTTCACCGATGGGGGCAAGTGCCCCGGGCCACTGCAGGAGGCACACACTCTCCTTCCTTGCGTCAGTTGCGCAGCTGACTACTTCTCAAGCGAGAGGCCACAGAACATCTTCCGGCCGTCGCTTCGGCCAGATATGTGCAGAACAACACCATCACCATGTCACCGATCGGTCTAAAAGCGGGAGGACTGCCAGCAGCTGCAGCGCCCGCTGGTTCCCCAAGAGCGCCAGCATCGGCCGACCGTACCTCCGTGTCCTCGTCGTCCCTATCCGCGGCGCTGGAGGCCTCCTGCTGGACCTGCAACCACCGAGTGTCCAGCCGCACCACCAGGTGGCTGAACAGGGTGGCCAGCAGCGGGTGCAGCAGCGAGGGACGCAGCTCGGGCGGACACCGCCACACCACGGTCCTCCACAGACCACGCACCTGCCGAACAGCGGCACCAGGGGTCAGACTGGGGTACAGCGCCGCACTGCGGTCCTCCACAGACCACGCACCTGCCGAACAGCGGCACCAGGGGTCAGACTGGGGTACAGCGCCGCACCACGGTCCTTCACAGACCACGCACCCGCCGAACAGCGGCACCAGGGATACTGCCACGTGAAGTCGGACCAGGGCAGAGCGCCACAACAAGGTCCTCCTCAGACCACCGACTTGTCGAACAGTGACACCACGGGTCAGACTGCGAGGCTAGGAGACGCGCTACATTACGGACACTAATACATCGGGGATACTGCCACGTTAGTGGTACCGTAAAGTCGGGTAAGCTGCCTTGTCAGAGACACTGCTGAATCAGATCTGCTGGTGACAAACAAGAACGACAATGAAAAGGTCCACAGAAGACGAGTTCAATACACCGTCCGAACTCGATGCGTGTACAAAGGCATAAAGACGTCCAGAAATAGCGCACAGGCAGCCACACGTCCGGAACCCATTCACCTCGTCATTGTGAGGGGTCTGTTCTCATAAACAAGCGGCACCATTGTATGTTTCGTTAATCTGCACCGTTCACTATTTTTGGCCAGTTGGTTGAACTTTGGTCAGGTGCGCAAATTGCCAGCCCTCTGCGCCATGCTGGCGTGGAAAAGTGCATTGAAGATACGCAAAAGTTTCATGGAAACCGAACTAAATGCAACTTTCCAGATCGATACAACGCATGGGCAAACATCCCGGTCAGGGGTACACACGGGCAGCCACAACGCATCACTGGAGAAAATTTAACGAATCGATTAAATGCGATAAAACGTGGCATGAATGAATGAATCTATGAGAAACACGACACCACAACTGAACACCTACGACAAAATATAAAACGGTCCATGCTTTACTTCTCCTTTATCTATGGGAAACGATTGACATTGGTCCCCCTAGGCCAGAACAAGGTTGTGACCCCCCTGCCATTTCCCTGCCCCCCCCCCGCTGCCAGTCAGGGCGTCCTGGCAGTCGCAAAACACCACCAGAGCTTACTCCACGCTGCGTCGTCGCCTAGACAGGCTCCTAGAGACGCCGGCCCGCCGGTGCATGGATTGACGTAACCCACCACGGTCCACAGGCCCAGCATAACTACTGGCTCACCCACCTGGATCACGAGCGGGTGGTCCTCGGTTCATCCACCTGGGCGAAGAACCGATGGTCATGCGTGACCCCCGGGTCACCCCTCTAAGTTCGAGGCCTGTGGTCCTTCGTGACCCCCGGGTCGTCCACCTGAACTCGGAGCCGGCGGTCCTGTGTGGCCCTTGATTCACGCACCTGGACCCGGAGCCGGTGGTCGGAGAGGTGCTCCAGGCCGTGCAGCACGCTGCCGGCCAGGTAGTCGCCCAGCCGCGGCACGGCGAACAGCTCCGGGCCCAGCGCCGTGCAGGCGTTCGAGAGCAGCGTCAGCGCCGTCTCGTACAGGTGGCTGACGAAGCCCTGCATGCGCTCGAGCGGCGAGCGCTGGCCGTCGCCGGCGTCGGCGGCCCGCTCGGGGGCGGTCAGCAGCAGCGCCTGCCGGCGGCCGGCCGACAGCTCGAGCGCGGCCGCCAGCTGCGGGTGCAGGCGCGCCCTCTGCTCCGGCCCCTCCAGCGCGGACAGCGCGCGCACCAGCTGGAACACCAGCGGCAGGTGGGGCAGCACGGCCGGCGCGCACGGGCTGCGCGCCGCGCCCGTCGCCGGGTCCAGGAAGCCGCCGGCACGCAGCCGGTCGGCGTCGGCCGGCGGCCGGCAGCGCAGCAGCAGGCCGTTCAGCAGGTCGACCAGCAGCGTCAGCTGGGCGCGAGTCGCCTGCCGCTCGGCGTCGGCCGCCGTCGGTGCGTCTGGCGGTGGCGGCGGCGCGTCCAGGCCGATGGTCGACATCAGCGCGGCCGGCGAGCGGCAGACGGTGACGAGCCGCTGCCAGCCGGCCACGTGCGGCGCCACCAGCTGCTCCACTAGCTGCAGCTGCTGCTGGTAGTCGCCCAGACGGGCGTGCACTAGCACCAGCAGCTCGGCCAGGGTGACGCCCTCCTTGGACGCGAGCCGGTCCGGCTCGGCGAGGAGCGCCTGCGCGCGCGCCGCCAGCAGCGGCCAGGCGGCGGCCAGCGCGGCCGGCTGCCGCGCCGCCAGCGACAGCAGCGCGTTGCATCCGTGCCAGCGCAGCTCGCGCGCCGGCCGGTCCTGCGCCGGCGCCGGGAACGCCGCCGCCTCGAAGGCGCGCTCCAGCAGCGGGGCCGTCATCTGCGGCGCCAGCCGCAGCAGCGGCGACAGCGCCGACAGCAGCGACAGTAGCAACGACAGCACGGCTGGGTCCGGCGAGCGCCGCTCCAGACACGTGGCCAGCAGCGCGGCGCCGGCCGCCGCCAGCTCCGGCCGCTCGGCGGCGCGCGGCGCCACGTGGTCCGCCAGGTACACGGCCGCGTCCAGGTCGCGCAGCGCGGCCGCGCCGCGCTCGAGCCGGCCGCCGGCGTCCGATGCCAGCGGCGCGCGCACTAGCCGCGTCACCGCCTCGGCCAGCAGCGCAAACGTCTGCGCGGGCGCGGCGGCGGCCAGCGCGCGCAGCGCCTCGGTCAGCTCGGGCCGCACTCGCTGGCCGGCGGCGGTCTCCTCGTCGGCGTCCAGCTCGAGCCGGCGCCACGCGTCGGCGAGCGGGTCGTCCGGCCGGCGCGCGCGGCTCTGCAGGCAGGCGAACAGCGACGGCACCGCCGCCAGCAGCGGCGCCGCCTGGCGCGCCTGTTTGTGCCGCAGCAGCTGCGTCCAGGCGGGCAGCAGCAGGTCGGCGGCGGCGGCGCAGGCGTGCTCGCTCAGCCGCAGCAGCAGGGCCACGAAGGCGGCCAGCCCGGCCGGCTCCTGCACCGTCAGCTCGGCGCGGCCCCAGCAGTAGGTCAGCTGCGAGACGGCGCCGACCAGCGCCTGCGCCAGCAGCCGCAGCGTGGCCAACATCGTGTCCGATGGCGGCTGCTCGCAGCACCAGATCACCTGCTCGCCCAGCAGCGCCGCCGGGCCCGGCTCGAACACCACCAGCAGCGGCTCACGGTCCTCGGCCCGACCGTGCCGGCAGAACAGCTGAGGGAGAGCACAGAACACTGACGCAGAGACAGATCCCCGTCCTCAGCCCGACCGTGCCGGCAGAACAGCTGAGGGGAGAGCACAGAACGCTGACGCAGAGGCAGATAACCCGTCCTCTGCCCGACCGTGCCGGCAGAACAGCTGAGGGGGAGAGCACAGAACGCTGACGCAGAGGCAGATAACCCGTCCTCAGCCCGACCGTGCCGGCAGAACAGCTGAGGGGGAGAGCACAGAACGCTGACGCAGAGGCAGATAACCCGTCCTCTGCCCGACCGTGCCGGCAGAACAGCTGAGGGGGAGAGCACAGAACGCTGACGCAGAGGCAGATAACCCGTCCTCAGCCCCACCGTGCCGGCAGAATAGCTGAGGGGGAGAGTAAAGAACGCCAATACAGAGAAGGATAGCCTGTCCTCGGCGCTTTCGCGTCGGCAAAACAGCTGAAACAGAACACAGAGTGCTGAAACAGAGAATACGGTACATAGTATGGAGCACTGGGACAGAGATCACCTGAAGCAAAGCACAGAGGGCTGGCGCAGAGAATACCGCAGAGTACAACGAGCCGAAAAGCTGTTGAGAAAGGGAAGATACGATGCGTAATGGATCAACATAATTTGTGTGGCCGAAGCCAGAAGATATCCGCTAAGCTCATCCAGAGCCCGGGCACAGAAGCGCATTGTGGCATTAAACGAAACATGACAGTGATCCATCATACAGTGAAAGAAGGACGCGACCGTCGAGGACGCCAAAATCACCTGCGTCGCCCAGCACTCACTACCGCCGTCGCTCCTCAGCACTCACCACCTCCTCAGCGTTCACAACTGCGCTCTCGGCACTCATGACTCCCGACACTTTTTAGCCTCCACCACGGCCACCAGTCCTCAGCGCTCGCCACCGCCGGCACTCCTGAGCACTCACCACGGCCAGGCACTCAGCGGCCAGCGGGCCGAGGCCGGGCCGGCGCAGCAGCCGCACCAGCAGCGAGAGCAGCGTGTCACCCATCACGTGCTGCACGGCCGCCCACTCCAGGTAGCAGGCCAGCGTGGTGAGGCACATCTGCGCCAGCGGCTCGTCCTGCCCCGCCGGCGCCGACACGCACGAGGTGAGCGTGCCGGTCAGCAGGCCGAACACCGTGTCCATGCAGGCCACCAGGCCGCGGTACACCTCCCGGCGACGGGTGGTCACCTCCAGCGTCTGCCGGCAAACACAGGGCACGGTTATCGGCAGCCTGCCGCCTCCCGGCAACACACAGCGTCTGCTGGCAAACACACGGCACGGTTATCGGCAGCCTGCCGTCTCCCGCCAACACACAGCGTCTGCCGGCAAACACACGGCACGGTTATCAACAGCCTGCCGTCTCCCGTCAACACACAGCGTCAGCCGGCAAACACACGGCACGGTTATCAACAGCCTGCCGTCTCCCGCCAACACACAGCGTCTGCCGGCAAACACACGACACGGTTATCAACAGCCTGCCATCTATCGGCAACACACAGCGTCTGTCGGCAAACACACGGCACGGTTATCAACAGCCTGCCGTCTCCCGCCAACACAAAGCGTCTGCCGGCAAACACACGGCACGGTTATCAACAGCCTGCCGTCTCCCGGTAACACACAGCGTCTGCCGGCAAACACACGGCACGGATATCAACAGCCTGCCGTTTCCCGGTAACACACAGCGTCTGCCGGCAAACACACGGCACGGTTATCAACAGCCTACCGTCTCCCGGCAACACACAGCGTCTGCCGGCAAACACACGGCACGGTCATCAACAGCCTGCCTGCCTGCTTCCTCCCAGTAACACACAGCGTTTGCCGGTTCACAACACAGCATCGTTATTAGAAGCCTGCCTGCTGTCTCTCGAAAGCACATCGCGTCTGCCGGCCCGGACACGACACCAATATCGGCAGCTACCGCTCCCCGATGCCACATAGCGTCCACATCTTTCTACTACTGCTGGAAGTCCAAGAGCCTAATGATTACGTCAAACTGTGGCCACTTGCTCCACTGTGCATTTGCTAACAATACCTAGCTTCAGTGTTCAGGAAGCGATACTGAAAATTCGAGACAACACATTCAGTCTTCTGGCGGAGATCCGAAGAACAGTGCGGGGACCAAACTCGCCAGTTACTCCCCTCCCGACAGTACGGTACACCCCGCGTCCGCGCCCACTGGTGACGCCACCTGGAACGTCGCCACATCCTCCGCCAGCCGCAGGAAGACGCGCAGCACCAGCTCCGTGTGGAGAGGCCCGCGCGCCGCCAGCCGGCTCATGTCCGGCACGAACTCGGCGTACTGCTGCGGCCACTCGCGCTTCACCATCTCCACCAGCGGCCGGCAGAGGGCGTCCCGCATGTGTGCCGGCGCCGCCGCGTCCACCGACGCCATCAGCTCCAGGCAGGCATCCTGACGACACGTACTGGCCATCAGATCCACACAGGCGTCCTGACAACGCGTGACGTTCACCGACACCGCCAGCTCCACTGCCAACAGGCTTGGTCACACATCCAAACGCTGTCTCGGTCAGCTGGATACCTCTGAAACGCATTGGCATGCACGTCTAGTGGTTACACCAGTTGGCCACACAACTAAGCTCACACAAACCCAAGTAATTTTCCTCCACAAAAAGTCAACAAATGAAAGGTTAAGTCAACCAATATAAAACGGACCAGGCAAACCTTATGAAAATGATTTTCAGAACCGAGTTCCCCCTCACTAACAGCTTCCCACAAACAACAGTTTCTACTGTATCCATTCCAATGAGAAGTAAAAAGACAAAATCTTTCAAACATAAATAAACCTCTCTGCCAAGTAGTCAAAACTTCAATGCCAAGATTCACGCACCTTCAAGAACACCTTTTTATCGACTGGAAGTTCGTTCCAGTGGAATTTTATGGTGTTTTCAACGATTTGCAGCCCAAAGTATCGGACAATATTGGGCCTAGCAGGGGCAGACAGACACAGGCCGCACTGCAGGGCCAGCGGCGACTCCTTGACCTGCTCGCACAACTCGTAAATCCGCTGCCTCTCGGCAGCTGGGAGATTCGGTGACATGAGAGCTTCCACGGCTGCTGCAGCCTCGGCAGCAGCCGTCTCAACATCCGGTAATACGTCCATCTGGAAGCAAACAGAACAGTTTCAGTGGTGAGGAATATCTGTGTGCAGTGCTAGGTTGACCTCAGGTGACCTTGAGCAATCTTTGTGGCCTAAATGTGACATATGAGGTATTTGAGGGTGCCAGATTTGAATTCAATGCTAAAATGTACCCTGAGTGGCAACCAAACAAAGAATATGACACTTCGTGAAATTATTGCCATATGAGTCAAGTTGCACTAAAGTACTTATTTACACATGGATGCTGTAACAAGCATCCAGAACTATATACTTTTTATTGCAGTTTTGGGTGTCACACAAAAATGACTCTATGCATTTTCAGGCTGTGGCCAAGGGTGCTCATGACACAAGCAAGTCTGACTAATCAAACTGAATTTGACCCCTTTTTGACTTTTTTTGACCTTGAAGGTCACATTCAAGACACATCAAACTTCTGCACAACAGAATTCCTGTAGGGCTGCATCAACTGTACAGATTTGGTGGCTCTGGCCTCAGTAGTTTTCAAGATCTTTGGGAGATCAAACTGGCCACCCCTGCCTAAGCATGTGATATTTCACAGACCAACCATGCGAATGTTAACCAATGAAGGACCAGTCTACAAAGTATGTCACAGGACTCGACAGGGCACACCAGATGCACCAGCTTCCCAGAAAATGTACACCAAAGCACACTGGCTGCCCAAAAAAATGTGCACTAACTCACTGTGACCCAAAGATTCTGCACCAAAATCCCCATGTTATGAGTAATGCACACCTTATGAATGAAATGCCCTTGTAGAGTGGCACACAGCCATATTCCAGTTCACAGGCCTCTATCATGTTTCACATCAGCAACCATGTCCCCATGGTCTTAGGAATGGAGGAATGGGGGAAGGGAGAAATGTTTTCAGTCAAACACAATGCACAAAGTGGTAGTACGTTTATGACCTGCATGCCTGTCCACATCAGCCACCACATACAGGTAAAAACAATCTCCCACATCAGTTGCTTTGCATTCCATGGCTCAGAATGTAAAGGAAGAGGGGGTCTCCCATAGCCCAGAGCTCTGCAAATCTGATATTCCCTAAAAGCTGGCCAAGGGTGCTCATGATACAAGCAAGTATCATATATATATAGAATATTATTCCAGATTCAATGTTTATTCCATGGACATAGGAATGGGGACAGGGAGTCATGTCCCTCTTCCCCCACTTTTGGGGAAATTTAACATTAGCCTGAAGGTGTAACTTTATATTTCTTTGTGGGTGCATATGCACCTCCAAAGAGATACAAAGCCTATATGTAAATGGCTTAAGACCCCACAAACAAGAACTTGAATTTTTTCATGGCATGAAAAGGTCACATATGTGCAAAGAAAGCAGGTATGCATATATGCTGGTACATCCACTAAATGACCAAAAAGGAGTGCAGCACAGAATGCACATGCAGGCATCCAAGGGTCACCAACTGCTCTTATATTCTCAGTCAGCATTTTATTTACTTCCAAAATTAATAACCACAAATTCTTGGCATTTGAAAATAAAGTGAGTGAAATCTGAGGAGTTTTTAGCCTCCAGTGGCTTTGGGGTTGCCACAGCCTCTTAAACACAGCAACCATGGGGCCCAAGTGCAACCCCCCAAAAAAACACTTCTCCCAGATGCTCCTATGTCCCTGTCTGATTCTATGCTTATTCTACATGTTTCATGTTTCTTTAGAAAAATGGATGTTGTTAGCTGGAATTACTTAAACTTACAGCTTTTGTTCTTGCCCTTTTTTTTACTACATTCTATGACTTTGGCAACAAAGCCCGGCTTTCTTCAATATTTCTAGCCCATGAGTGACCCATGAAAGAAGTTTCTAGGATGTGTGTGCTGGCTAGCAGCAGCATCCTAGATTTTCCCAGATGGCATTCCCACCCCAGGCTAAAACTACATGGTATTTCAACAAGCTGACCAGCTAATGCTGTTGAAAAAAGGTTGTGAAAGGTTAGAATGATGACATTAACAAAACCCCAAAAATAAGCCATATCACTTATACTGAATTAACATAACTAAGGGTAAAGCTACTCAAATAGGCCACCTTCCTTTGCACAAATGGCAGTCACAGGAAATTGCATAAATGGTGCCAAATGTTCCCTTTAAATGATTCACAATACCTTTGCAATAAAGCATAGTTAATAAGACATGCTCATGCTGTAACTGAGAATACTAAACAGGACTGTGATCTATTTTGATTCTTTTCTGTACAACATCTCAGTATTTTTTGTTTTACTGAGAATCATCACCACAGCTTTTGAAAGCAAACCCCAGAGGCAACCAGTATGCTTGCTGCAGTGGCACACTGTTTCTTCAGAATGCACACCAACCTGCAGCACAGTGCATACCATCCACTGATACACACACCAGCCAACCCCTCAGTGCACATCAAATTGCACTGGCTTCCAGATGGTGCACACCAACAGAATTGCCATACTTCACACACTGGATGAAGGAATTTATTCAAAACCTGCCAATGGATGCATATCTTTTGTGTGGTTCCCATATTTATGGGGTAAAGCCATAATGATTTATTTTTTATCATGCGGACAATTTTTACTAGCATGGGGTGTTTAAGTGAATTTCAATTTGTGATCTAATATGAATATCAGGGCAAAAAGTCACTCTTATGGCCTGATGGATAAAGATCAAGACAACAAAGTCCAGCATGTGGTGGGCACTGGGTTTGGGTTCCAGAGTGGGCACCCATGTTTGGCCCAAGACTGAAATGGTCATTTATGCACAGGGCAGCTGTATCAATGAGTCACACAGCATAATGGAGATCCTCCAATGTTATTTATCTTAGTGCCTGGGGCAAAGTCACTCCATACTTGGGAATACTTAGGTGATGGGATCATGGTCAAGCACCAAGCTTGGCTTAGCTTGACTCTGATCCCAATGCAATCCACTTCAACATGTTCAGGCACCAGTATGTTCACCAGCATCTTGCAACGTCAGCTTATACTCATAGTACTGAAGGTGATGAGCACAAATTAAGGCGATAACAGCATCGAGATGTCATGAAGCCCAATTAAGAGCTTTGTTTTATGTGGCTTCATTTGTTACCCTTCCTATCAGGCACACCATTTGTCACTTTGATAATCGAATAAAAATGCACGTACCTTGAAAAAAATCAATTTACCTCATGCCCCTAAATCTGCATGCATTGTTTACCACGAAACAGACGAAACTGCAGCAGCCATGAACAAGTTTGAGCTTACATTCGTCGTTCCATCAATTCACAGCCGTTAGCATGGTTCTGCCGGTACTGCATCCGCGGCGCTCCCCGACCGAACCAAGCTTTTGCCCCAAGTGCGCTATGAAAGCTAATGTTGCCGATAGTACTACCAAATCTTGGTTAGGATGAGCTAGGTAAATGTCAAAGGGAGTCCGCCAGAAAGGAAAGGCGAAGATTTGATTCATAATGAATACTGATCATACACGCCAATAGTAAAGCCGGCTCATACACATCCATAGCAACCGCCATATTGAAGCATTCAAGTGCACGAGGCAAGCCTGAAGGTGCTGCGGCCAGCGAAGGAGAAAACGGTGGACCGGACTAGAGGAATCATCGACCGGCAAAGTGGCAGTGGGCGGGGCCGGCGGGACCAGGGTGAAGGGCGGTAGGGTTAGGGCCAGGGTCAGCGGGATTAAGATGAGCTTCGGTGGGTTAAGGGGAGGTCTTGGCGAGGGGAACGGTCGGTGGGAAGCAGGTGATATTAGGGTCGGCGGAAGCAACGTGATGGTTGTAGAACAGCGGCCATCGGCTATGGCAGAGTAAGATGGGTGGTTGGATCAGGAAGGGTTGGCGAGATCAGCGTGAGGATCAGGGTGAGTCAGCGAGCCTAAAGCGAGGGTCGGTCGACCGAGTGTTGGTGGGAGCGGAGCGTCAAGGGCGCAGGAACATCCGGAAAAAGTGGGGAGAGGCAAAGTCGTTTTCCTCATACGGCTAATGGCTAATTTCCCAAAAAGCGGGGGACATGGCCCCGCCTCCTCCGTTCCTACGTCCCTGGATAGGGCCATGTACCTATTAGTAAAGGCGTTTGATGAAGACTAAACTCATGGACTCGGAGCCAGGTTTGTGTGAGTTTTTGTCCTTGTGTCTCGCTTTCACACCGGGTAGGTGCAGGGGCGCAGCCAGGATTTTCTTAAGCGGGGGGAGGCGGGGCGGAACTCATTGTAAACTGAATTCGTATGAAAATCGCCTGCCGGGAAGACGATGTGCATTGGTTTTCACGAAAATGCGGACCTAGGGGGCGGGCGGGGGGCCACCGAGCCCCTCTTGGCTGCGCCTGTGCGTAGGTGGTGCGCAGTCGGAAGACCCTTGGAGGACATTGTGAACTCCAAGCATTTTTACACGATGAAAGTGGGGTGAGCCATGGATCCCGTCGGTCATAAATCAGACCCTGTTTGTTTTGCCGTGTACCCGGTGATAATAAATTCTGGCCGGCCAAACAATTGTCTCATCAGTCGGCGTGGTCATTATATGAAGACCAAACCAGCCAAACGAGCTCTGGGCCTGTGCCGCTTCCTATTTTCGCCTGGCAGCAGTTTTAGGTGACCGAAATAATGTCTGCAGGACCGCATCAGCAGAGTGGGCCGCCCGAATGGGCAAATGTGAAATGGCCTTTGGACAATGGGGCCATCATTCGGTAATCTCAAGGACAAAAGTAACGACCGTTTGGAGTCGAGGACTTCTGACTCACTTTCGGCAGGATAGAAGCAACGCTATTATTACATAGCGGCTATGCGTAACAAGGAATGGATTTGACTCTTTTGGTCATACCTATTCCAATACCTAATACCAAACACAAACGATTCCTAGATAAATCCGTGTTGCGCCCGATGGATGTGATTATTCAAAGTTTAAACGTATGCGGCTTTCGCAAATCGTAGCGCACACTAATAAGCCAAAAAAATCCTGTCTGCTGCGTTTTTAAGATGGAATGGTTGCTGCATTTCGTTAACAGTTTCATTTACCGATAACTGCTGACCGCTTCCGGCAGGTACGCATGCCCTGAGGCAAGGTCAAGACCACAGCCTCATGGTGCCGGCTCAAAACTAAGCGCTGCTGTTATATTGCTGTATATTGCTGATGCTCCCGTATATTGCTGATCTTCCCACTCAATAATTTTATGGTTCGGTCCACCATGTTCATAACGGCTTCCACGTCTGTCTGAATGACGTAACTGTCGACGCTGTCGCTCTCCACACGGTACCGCCCATGGAGGCCTGTTCAGGCCTGGCACGGGACGGCAGAGGGCAGCACTGGCCGATCTCAGGTCGCGAACGTGCCGCCGTTGGGCTTGCGCGAGAAGCCGGCGTTGGTGAGCGTTGTGTGCGGATTCTCGCACGCCAGTCGCACTGAGCACGGGTGGATGCGCTGCAGGTCTTCCACCACCCGCAGAGGGTGGCCAAGCAGCGGCGGCTTCGGAGGTACGTACTTCACGCGATGCTTCAGCACCTTACTGTGGACGAAGGGGGGTGCGATTCAGAATCGGCTCCTGCGTCCTAGTTTTGGACAGCACCAGCAGTACAGATAATCGCTGGACATGAAAAGCGCCACAGCACGTTTTCTGTGCATGAGAGCCCTCCCGCGGCGAGCGCACGAAACGGATACGGATACGGACCTTTCCTTTTCCTAGTCTAGATCGACATGAGTAAAATCTACAGAAAACGTCCACGACTGTCGCCCAACAACCCAAAATTTTCCGGTTGCGTTAAAAGAATGACGGTCATTACCGTGATATTAGGAAGAAAGATCTCCAAACGATTTGGGGTGTTTCACAGGGCCGCACACCAACAATGAGTTGCTTAACCCATGAAACCCAACGCAATAAACGTCTTTTGAAAGTATTACTCGAATAAATTGTCACGTTTCATGACGTCAGAAAAATATTTTTTTGTATATGGAGCATAACTTTCCTTCGTTTCGAACACCTTTAAGTAATGTTCGAGATGGAGAAAGCAACTTTGTGAGTACTCGGACCCCCTCCGCCCCAGAAAAGGAATTCAGTTTGTATTTTATGTAATACTCACCTTCTCTCACCATCCCCACATGTTTCGTGATGAACAAGAATTAGATGCTTTGGAGTAAAAGTGTCTTCTGCATGATCATAAATTGCTTCAATTTCAAAGTCTAGGGCATCTCTAGGTGCTTTGGGGTCCGAATGATAGACAGAGTGTCGGTGTGAAGACAACGTAAAATTTTTGTGCAGCCGGTCCCATGGTGTCACACCCGTTCTTCTGTTGGGTGCCTCTCCGTCCTACCGTAAAGAAATAGGCGTGTAAAGGCACATCACGTTCAAACAGGACTAAATCAGTTTTCCTCACTGTTTCCATGCAATGACACATAACGTCTTTGTTCGCCCAGTGCATCGTATTAAAGCATCGCCAGTCACTTCCTTCTATTATGTAATCACAATAAACTAGACGGAACAGTGTTTGATTCCAATATAAAGCGAGGAGATGTTAAAGAGCATCACTTACCCACATGTTGTTAAGAAGAAATACTGGGCGAAGAACTGTTGATCCTCACGCATCAAGGCATTACCCTAATGCGGACCATTTAGAACGCATAACAATGATAGCTATTGCATTATTTCGGCCTATACATGTCTGTTGCGTCGCGCTCTGCCTGTAGCCTCACCGAGTAGTTTCCTCGCACGGATATACCCTTCCCCCACCCGTTTCCACCAGCGGAAACGTTGGTTCACGTCCCGAACCCGTTGGCCTCCATCGAAGAAACATTGAACGGGACTGGTTGCCATGGTAACGCTTAATCGATGTGGAGACTCCTTGTTTCGAGCATTTTTAAGCACATGTTTTTACACACGTATCCCAAAGATAACTGACGATGCAATCCACAGTCATCAACAATGCATTTTTGTTCAGTTGTCTCAACCATTTCAGGTCGAAACTCGTCTGCGAAGGAGCGTTTTAGAACTCGTAAGACCAGAGCCATTTTACGTCATCTTCTCTCCATGCAGCATCCTAAGCTTTATGTCAAAACCTCCAAAGCTGGTAGAGCTACCGCGCTACCAGCCCTTCGGGCTGCTACACGGCCTCTATACGGCCTTCATTGTACCCAAGGTGAAATTCCTATCTGATAATTTTCGTATCGCCAATTCTGGATACCAGTTCATGAAAACCCGTTGACAACAGCCTTCACTATGCCTCCTTTACTTAATCTCCGAAACTATGAACCAGATCCGGTACCCATCCATCCCATCTACTGGTTTGAGGTCGTCACCCAGCCGCCTCAAATGGAACGATCAAAAGTCTAAATTTCATTGACAACGGTCTGTCACAAGTGTAAGAAGTCTAATGGAGGAGATTTTTCTGACCTTCGTCCTCGTCTTGGGTCATTATTTACCCAGATCAAAAAGAAAAAAGTGCCAATAATAACGTACAAGACTAGGACGAAAGTAAGACAGATTTCTCCATCCATAATACAAACACTCGTCTCAATCACTCCATGAAAAAATTGCATCTCTGTCGCGCCGATGGGACGATTTGTGATAATTCGCTTTCAGGGGAACAAATAATTGGTGCACCGATGCCTGGCAGCACTGAACTTAAGACTGAACGGTTAAAGCCATCCTAGGACCTTGGTAAGGAATTCAATCGAGAACAAAGGTACTTGGATCTGTTGGCTGCAAACAAGCAAACAGGCAGATTGATTTGCTCCAATTTTGCAGGTGGATGAAGTTTTTGGATGTTTAAATAGAACTGTATTTCGTTTTACTCTAAATCGCAGACATCTGTCATTCGGGTAAGAACCGCGATTGTTTTTTGATGCAGTACCTGTTTTTATATGTTTTTTTCAAGAAGTTCGATCGATCCTTTTGGGAGATCTAAATCGTGATCCCATCTCGCTTTTGTTTTAAAGGAAGTGTTCCACCTCAAAACGTGTTTTAAACTGAAAGAGCCAGGCTGTAGCTTGCAGCCTAGGAGCCCAGTCTGCAATGTACATGTCCGAAAACTATACACATTGCGGGGGTTTCTGAGAGGTTTCCCACAGTTTTTTCCGTGTCTCCTGTTCGGCAGTGTCTTATTTACAGATATCGCTTAGCGTCACGTCCATTGACCTGCACAGGCCCATATTGCGTGAGTTTGGCGGATAGCTACAACATATGGCTTCTAGTTCCCTGCATTTTCTTAAGCATCAGGCAATGTTTCGAAAAAATGGCAACGTTATCGGCGACATGTTTCTGACTAATCAGGTCTATTTGCGAAAAATCGACCAAGGTGGAAAAACTACTTGATGAATTACGTAGCGGTAGAACATTATGATAACACCGCCCAATCATTTGGCAGTGCCTGTCAAATGGATAAGGAGAGACGTTGGCACGTTTATGGCGCCTGTCGGATGTCCCGTGCAAAATTCGATTGGATTCTGTATGTTGTGGGAGGCCAGTACACCAAACAATCGACTTTCAAAGGCCAATTGGACATGAGCTGTGGTGTGCCCAGCCAGCAGCCGCAAGGAATGCTCAGCATTTCAGTGATCTCCTTTGGTAACAAGGCGTTCTGCCTTCTGACGTTGCACTCGTGGTATTTACGACCGGGCAGAAGGCTTTTCGGATTGCATTTTTACGAGCATTCTTGTCACTGGGCTTGAATATAGTAAAAATGCGGATGAAAATCATGCAAAAAGGCACTGATAACAATCAATAAATGAACGAAACATAAATGCACCCTATTTATTTGTGTTAATTTGTCACGGCCGATAAAGTCAAACCGAAGCCACCTTTCCCGGGTCAAACGTCACACCCCACCGGTTCATCCAGCCTCCGTAAAAACCGGTCCGTTTTACAGCTGAGCCGTTTTAAGGCCGTGTAACGGTCGACGGGCCCGGCGTGCACCGGGCGCTAAACAGTCGTTATTACTGACATCCATGCATTACGTGTCGTGCAGGTCTTATGGGTGCAGGACACTTTTTACTCTGGCATGCGGTGGGTGTCTCAGCGTGATGACAGTAGTCTTCCAAACAGCGCTGGGTTTTACGGGAGAGTTTGCTGCAGGAAATCTGAAACATTCGTTTGCATCATCATTTGTATCGCAAACATCATGCATCATGCGTCATGAGCCTTCCATAGCTGTGCTTAACCCGGCACCGCCTGTTTTTGTTCGCCTGTAACATGTAAACACGCCTGTAACCCGGCCTATTTTTGGCCCGCGACCGCCCGGGGTGCCAAAAAGGGTACCCCGCTATCTCATGATCTAACCGTCGGATCTGAACCGGTCTACCACCAATTGATAGCTCTGAATCTTGCGATTCTGAAAATACTATGTTAGCCCTGGTCAAATGGCTGATGACGTCACAGGTCACGTAAAACGCATAACACGACGTCGGAAAACCCGACATTGGTTTGTACCTCATATCATCGGTAACAGTGGTCTCAGGGCCTTTATTTGGGTGTCAAACAAAAGGTCACGGTCTTCTGCATCGAACGTAAGTTATATCTTATGTATAACATGCATGTTGAACCAAAGTGTTAAAAAACGCCAGATCAAGGTCAGCCTAGGTCAGACGAAATATGGGTCTTGTTTTACATGCCAAAGATCGATACTTACTCGCAGCCGTTTTGACGTACGTCACAAATCTAATGAGAGCGAAACTTTCTTAGGACCAGTTTTGCATTATCTGCCTTTCATTCAGTCAAGGTAAGTCTAGGTCAGGTCAGATAAGGTTACATTACTCTTCCTGACAAAGAGCAATAATTATTCGCTGCGATTCTCCACTGCGCCAAGTAAATAACTGAAATGGAATCTCCTAATAGTTTAATATGCCCTGTCTGCGCTTTAGTGGGTCATGGTCAAGCGAGATCAGGACAATTAGTCATTTTTTTCTGGGAACAATAATTGTTGTCTGCTGCTACTGGACGATCTTCCACAGACAATATTGCATTTCATTTCGTTTTGACATCTACCTGAGACGTGACCTGACTTGACATGACCTCACGTTGCATTTGGTGAGCTTTGCTAAGAAGCGCATATAGATTTGCTTGTCTGACTCGAACGATGGGGAAAGTCAGTGGTAACAACTCCTATCAACCACGATGTGAGTTAGTCCAATTGCCATCATGCCTGTGAACTAGTATCACCTTTAATATTGACACGTCACAATTGCGTATCCTTTTGTTGACCGTTTCCTACGCAAATCCAGATTACCCATGCATTACACTCGCAAATATTATAAAAAACGAGGCATGTTCGCGCCATCGCCTGAACAGGCAAAAACAAGCATGCAAGGGTTCACTTATGACGCCATTTTTCCATGACCTGATCTAGCAAGAAAATGATGTTGATGTCAAGATATGTACAAGTTACTGTTCAACAGGAACTGAAAATTTGGTTGGGCTGACTCTAACGGTTCAGAAGTTCTTCGAGAATAACCGAGAGGATGCCCTATTTGACACCCCCCAGGAGGTGCCGGGTTAAAGAAGCTGTAGATGTGTGTGTTGTATTGCTTCCAATCGACCTCGGACTGAAGAAGGCCACCGGGTATATGTCCAAAAGTCTTCATGTACTGAAAAAATCGTTTCTTTTGCTAGATGCATCATCTTAAATGTCCGTTTCGTTGGAAAATTTCGTATCATTTATCCGTCCCGCCACTGAAACGGTAAAGACAGATCGCTTTGTCCGCGGATCCAACTACGTCACTGATTTTGCCTTTATGGCGCTTGCCAACCATATGTAAGTAGTGAAGGCAGATTATACCACTTGGAGAGAAAATGCGTCAGTTCTAAATTAATGGGCGATGGGACACATTCATGTTTCACGTCGCAGCTTCTATTAATCAGTTCTTGTCAAGGCCTCGCCTAAGGAATTTTGACTGGGGAGAGGCAAGGTCTTCCAACCTGGTATCCGAGTAGCACCAACGTACCACGGTTTGGTGGTGAAAAAATGAGACCACGAAAAAAACCTGTTTACATTTTAAAGTAGCGCCTAGGAACATGAGGTTTTTAGTGTGTTTTTTTTTATTGGCTTGCTACGGGGAACTGGCCTTTTTTCAAACCAAGCATTTTTGCCTTGGGATTGCTTTTTTCCCGATTGTTAACCTTCTCATGAGCCATAACCTTATTTAAGCTACACCTTCCTATGTTCTGACCACCGCCAGTTTAACAGTGGCCTTGCAATTTGCCCCAGACAGCCTCAATGACCTTCAGGTGCGGTTTTCGGGCCACATATGTACGAAGAAAAATATTTTTCAGAAGCGGAGCCGAGCCCGTTGGAGCATGTCTGTCATGCACAGTGTGGAGGATAAACGTGGGCCAGATAATTAAGGGAGATAAAGCAAGGGATATCGCACAACAACGGCATTTAGCATGATGTAATTTCTTCACAAAACCGACCTCAGTAACTATGCACGACCTTACAGACTTCTGTTTTACCACGCCTTTTTTCATGCAACACTATAGTCGTAAGGCTGACTTTCGCAAAACTCGAAGGGACGAATGTCAGCCTAGTCAAGCCAATGACATGTTGCTACGGTTGACTGGCTGTTTTGCTTTTGAGACGTTAGGAACACCTGAATGATCCACAGGTATAATTTCAGGTCTTCTGGTGTCATTCCCTTCGGTACACATGGGTTCATACAGTCTTTGTTTGCTTTATTCTATGACTTCTCTGACCTCTGTTATATGTAGCGACCACGTTCCGAACGGGAATGAGAATTTTTGAACAGGATTGTCGCCGAAACTTCTCCTTCAATGCGTAACAAAAAACCTTTTCTATGGTAGATCTGCATTCATCGGCGGGCATCGAGACGAAACTATGCCCGTATGGCTTTTCCTAACTTTCCAAGTCACTGGCGTCTGCAAAGTAATATGTGAATGGTAACGAGGGTAGAGATGGTTTCGTAAGAGATAGGGATATCTTGAAATGATGGCATTATGAGATGCAAAGGGATGCGAAACACCGTTGCTTGCAGGAAAAATACTGTAGACATCCACACTCCTCGTCATGGCCAATAAACTTAACTTTGCAACATTGGAACACTTAAAGGAAAAATGAGTAATAGTAAGGGTAATACACTGTGCAAACTCATTGCATTTCTTTCATGTTGTTTGTGATTAACCCGCGCCCGACTGGCAGTCGGCGTCTATGACTCTCGACTGACTCGACTGAGGACGGCTGACCCCCCCCCCCCCACCCCGTCTAACTTACGAACGGCTGGCCGCACGATAAAAGTAAGGACATCGTTGTAAAGTTAGTAGAGACATCGTTGTAACCAAGTAGAGCCCAAAACTGGTCTTATTTTTAGTTTGGATAATATGTGAGCCATTTACGCCCTAAATATGTTTTTTTTCACAGCCGACAGCATGAAACCGAAAACGGTCTGGATCTCAAAGGCTGCGTCTAATAAAACCTAGGTAAAGGCACCAATGAACAGGTAAAAGTTCGCATATGCCGATACACACCTTATTTATTTGATTCGTTTAATATATGCGTCGAAACGTTGAGTTAAAGATATGGCGATTTTCGCGCAGACTGCCGGCGGGCGTCGTAGCAGAAAGCGGTATAAAACTAACGGGGACTAATTTCGGCGTATGTTTATTTCCGCGATATAGGCTTTTTCATTTGACGTTCCTTAATTCTAGTGGTTCTTGCGATGGTTTCTAATGCTTAAATTTCGGAAAAAGTTGATAGTTATCAGTCTACACAACTGGCGGGACTTTATTCGCGAGAGCATGTTTATTTCCAAACTATGCAACTTTTCGAAATTCTTGGCATTACTCGCAGCTGTGCGAGCTAGTTTTGCCATTTTCTACTCGTTATCAGTAATCCATCGCTGATTTCGACGGCGGTCCATTTTGGCTCATAACAGTTATTCGTGACCTGACTCGGGTCAATAGTTGAAAGTCATTGATACTTTGTCCATCGACGGTAAAGGGATGTCTAAAATTTCACAAAAATGTTACAAAAAATCCGTCAAATTCCGAGAAAAAAAAAACATGTCTGTAAGATGGGGTTGGCCTTGAGGCAATCACCCGGAAGATTGCAAAAAATTTGACATGGCAGATTTGATGCATTAATCAAGATCCCCATTCCCCGAAATTTTTAAAGTGATACGTTTTGCGAAAAAAGTACAGGGCACTTTCTTTTTTGGACATAGGTCCATTTTACCCGACCTAGGCCAGGCACCCGACTTGACCTGAAATCAAAACGCTGACGCAAGGTGTAAAAATAATAAAGCAAAAGGTATACAAAGTTTCGTGGCGCTGCGTCCGTTCGTTCTCACACAATCTTGGAAAACCTCAGGGCGTGGTCAACCGCCCCCCGTCCCCGCTCCCCAGTCGGGGGCGGGAATATATGCATGTTACCACGCATCATTGTTTTTTTGCCCGCGTCTGTCTTCGGAACTAGGGACGATACGGTTACCCCATAAAATGCCATATGGCGGAATATCGAATGCAAAAATGTTGAGAACGGAGTGTAAAAAACAAAATATCGAACAAGGTAAATGACAACAGAGTTTAACATCAAACGTGAAAAACATCGAAGGGTAAAACATCGAGTAGGGACAATTACCAAATAGCAACATTCATCGAAACGAAAAAATATTGCGAAACAAAATGAAGGATAAGGAAATAGCCGACGACAAATATAAAACTGGAAAATGTTTATCTCGATTAACATTAAAACTGTAAAAAAACGAATGACAAAATGTCGCGAGGTGATACTTTGAATCGTCATATCAGGGACGAACATCGTAAATGGGCGGAATGGAATGGTCAGCTTTCACATTGCAAAATATGGAGTGGGACAATACTATGAGGCATGCAAATGTTTCAGAGGATGAAAATTATGCCAGGACGTGATGGTGAGGTGGTCAAGACTTCGTTTTGTCGAGATCACGGACGGAATTCAAGTCGCGCTTGTTCGAGTTCCGTTTCTTCTTCCCCAGTTGTGATTGTTGTCGGCGGACGCGGTAATCTGCGCGAATCGTGACTGGAGACCGGTGGCATATTAAAGGTTTTGTATCCGAGACGCTGGGGAAAAACAGTTTCTAGCCCACTGTCATGCGTTGTTACCACGTGGAAGAGGCGTGACAACAGAAGTGACAACGTATGTTCAAAAGACCGTTGGGAGAAGAGGAAGGAAATTTTTTGGACACCCAGGATGCAGTTTGATGCAAAATGCCATGTAGTTTGAAGGAGCCACATCAACAGGCCCAGTGGCGCAGCAGGATATCTGTCTGGTCGGTTCAGGTCAGCAACCCATCGAAACAACCGGAATATGATTTTAGCTCAATAACGAAGACGCTTAGGAAATTAAGTGTAAACCCTTGAAAGCTTTTACGATGTTCCTGCTGGGGTGTCCCGTACGCTTTTCGGGTAAAGTCAGTACCCGTGTCCACCGTGTTGCTCTAGTAGTTTTCTTGCGATTTTTTTGACTTCAATATTTATCCGTCGCTTTATTGGTCCCTGCCCCGAAATTTTGTCCTTCATCCATCTATAACTTGGTACATAGTCAGTTGATACTGGTGCTGCCTCGATATCTTTGTTGAACATTTTGCATTGGATGTTTTTTCATTCCATGTTCTTCTCGGCGAAGCAAATGTTGCTCCACATCAATCCCCAGACCAATATCTGGCATTCCTTACTTTCCCGTTCGAGATTTACGCCCTTCGTTATTTGTCTCGCTCGATGTTTTGCGTTCATTTGCTTGCTTGCTTGTGCTGCCTTACGGTATTATCTCCTCCAGTCCAATGACGCATGTCAACGAATTTAGTTCCACCTCTAAAAAAATGCCTAATCTGGGACCATTATGACCCAAAAATTGCACCAAGAGATGCCATAGGCCATGTGGGGCCAAGTAGCTGGCTATTTTACTTTCCAAGAAGCTTTAAGTATATTGGACTGGTGTGGTTAAAACGAGTTTGTGCTTGATGCGAAGGCAAGCAATCCCTAAAAACGGTCATTTTCAAGGCAAAAATTAATGGCTGAAAAATATGAATTCCTGGAAAGTAGATCATTTAGAAACAGGGCAGCCCTGGTTTCCGGGGTACGCCTCCATAATAAATAATTATGTTTTTTTCCAGTTCCCCTTTTTTGTACCTATAACCTACTATCTGCCCCGCGCTCTCCCCTCATACTTCAACCGCATTGTTTTGGGCTTTCCTCTTTCCGGTGTTATCGCAGCATAAAACATGCTGTCAGCATATGTCGCTTGCATGCACTGTCACTGATAATTCAAGCGTACGAAAAACTGATAGAGGAAGCAGGGACTACACATTTGGGGAAACATTGTTGCTGCGAAAAAACTTGTATTTATTGTACTGGCATCCATATTTATTTTGTATCTCTACTGTATAAGCATGCATAACTCTGTGTTTGTAAACACTAACACTGGTGATGCAAGGCGCCGAAAAAAATGGATGGACAAGGCATTTTGCAGTGACTTTGCATGTCACAGAATGTTACGTCCGTACAGAAAATCCTGTATTAGATGTTAAGACTTCGAGCATTCCAACTGGCCTCCCTAACTGCCCGATTTTGCCATGACTGGGGGAGAGGGGTTGGCAACTCCACTGCTGGGGCTGACCCTCCTCCAGCTAACATGTTACACGAGGCCCTGGTTCTTGTGGAAAAAAAACACAATTTTTCGGAGCGCCCTGTATTTCAATCTTCGATCATAGCACGCGTCATGCTGTCAGCCCATGCTTTTCATCACGTAAACTAGGCATGAGGCACACGTACATGCTTGTGGCTGACGGCGAACAAGGTGCAAAAGCATCCGTGTTTAATAGTTTAAGAGTGAAGTTTAAAATTATCAGCATTTCAAAAGCGATTTTCCTAACTCTTTCGGATCCATATCCATCCAAACACGCTTTCGCCATTTAGTTTTGCATCAACAGTGCTTTCATGTACACTTAGCACACATGGAATGCGACACAACCTCCGTCGCAATATCCACTCGCAAAACAGTATCAAGCAACATTAAGTTTTATCTGCCTCAACTGTCCGAGGGTTGATCGGCATTTAGCATTTTACTTTATGAAATGCAAACGTCTACCCGTTTACTGTTACCTGCCATACGTAAAAGTTCGTTGCGGTATATTTAAAGGTCTGTTCGAAATTCGACGTTGAAGACGATTCATTCAAACCAAAGACCTAGAGTCTGACGGACCCTCTAGCGGTTATCTCCCGACCCGCCCCAGCCGCTACCGTTACAGACTCTCGAAGAGCGTCTGCAGCGGCAGGCGCGGCTCGTCGGCGGCCGGACGCTGCGGCACCGCCATCACCACCTCCACAATCGAGTCGAGCGAGACCTCCGGGTTGGCGGCCGGCGCCGCCCGTCCCGCCGCCGGCAGACCGCTGTCGGTAGAGACCAGCCCGGCAGCGGCGGCCGAGGAGGCGCCGGCGGTCCACGGCCGAGCGAACCGGGCCTTCCAGTCGGCGGGCGCCGCGTCCGCCGCCGTCGGTGAGGTGGCCCTCGCCGTCACCGCGTCCGGCCGGCCGGCCAATGGTCGCCGCTTCTTGGCCTTCCCCAACCGGCGCTTCAGGAGGTCGCTGAGCGACATGGTCGGCGCCGACGCCGCCCGGCTCCTCGCCACCAGCTCCGGCGGCATGTCGGCGACGTCGCGCGACGAGACGCGGCGCCGACGCGGCGCGTCGGAGACGCCGTCGGGCCCCGCCGCCGGCCCGGCCCTTCCGAACGCCGTCGAAGCGGCCGGCACGGCGTCGCGGCCCGCTGGTCCCGCTCCGACCGCCGGCGAACTCGCCCCGCCCAGCTCTTCGCCGCCGGCCGGGCCGCCGGGCACGATGACGACTGAGCCGTCGCCGGCCGCCCGCGCCGACATCACGGCCGGCTCGCCGGCGGCGCGGCCTCCGAGAGCGCGGCCGCGCCGGAACTCGGTCAGCCGGCCCGGCCGCCGCGCGGCGCCGGGCCCGTCCGGACTCAGGAGCCTGGCGCTGGGGCCGGTGCCCGCGTCCTCCTCGACGACCACGGCGCCGAACCGAGGCGCGCCGAAGCGGGCCCCGCGCGGCGCCGAGCCCCGGCCGGAGCCCTGCTGCGGCGGCCAGACCTGCGTGCTGGACGTACCGGACGCGGCCGTCTCCAGGTAGGCCGGCTCCTCCAGGAGGTCGCGGTCAGCCATGCGCGTGGGCAGGGACGCGGGCCGCTGCCGTCCGGCCTCGGCCGCCGTTGGGGCGGTGAAACCCCCGCCGGCGGCGGCGGAGGACCGCGACGGAGCGGACCGCGCGGTCTCTTCAATGGCGTCGCGCACGCGGTTGGGCCGCCGCCGCCTCAGGCCCGGGCGGCGACCGGCTAACGGCGGCCGGCGCGAGCCCGGGCGGTGGCGGCGCGACGACGCAGTAGGTTCCTCCTGGCCTGCCCCGACCGGCGCCGTCGTCACGACCTCCTCCGGCGAGGCGTACGGACCTCCGCCAGGTCCCGGAGCGTCGCTGAAACCGGTGCCGCCCGCGGACGTGCCTGTCGAGTCGGACGGCGTATCCGGGAGGAGTGACGGTGTCGCGATGCGAATCGTGTCGCCCTCGCGGTACCGGCTCCTCCGCGGGCCGTCCTGCGGCTCCGCCACCGGCTGCGGCTGGGACGCGGCCTGCGACAGCTGCCGCCGCTGGGCGCGTCCGATGTCGGCCGCCGTCGCCTGGAAGCCCTGGTCCACGTCTTCCGATCCGTCGTAGAGCGCCGCGTCCGCGGGCGCCTCGGTGGTCTGCCGGCCGCGCAGCCGGCGCCGCCGCCCCGGCCGGCGCAGTCCGTTCCTGCGCAACTGCCCTGGTCGGCGCCGGCGGGGCCCTGCAGGTCTGGCCGTGGTCGTCGCCGGCTCCAGCGGCGTCGGTTCCAGCGGCGTCGGTTCCAGCGGCCCCGGTCCTGCGTCGTAGTAGTCCGCGTCGGCCACTGACGCGCGCTGATCGCGGACGAAAGGCGACTGGTCGAACGCGACGTCAGCGCCCGGCGCCGAGGCGGGTCCCGAGAAGCCTTGATCTATGGGCGCGGCAGGAATTTGCGTCTCCTGCTGCACGGGGTCCCCCTGCCCCGCGTCGGTCCGCTGGCGGTTGCTGCGACGCAACAGAAACGATCCGGGCGGCCTCCTCCTGCGGCCGGGAGGGCGCCTCCGCGCGCCCCGCTGCCCCGCCCCGCTCGCGACGTCGCCGGCCACAGCTCCGCCGTCAGTTGCCGGTGCTCCAACTGCGTCAACGTCGACAGCATCGACGGCGTTCGTAGCCGGAGCGCCGACCGCGTCCGCATCGACGGCGTCCACAGCGTCGGCGGCGGGGCGGCCGCCGCGCCGACCGGGCCGGCGTCGGCGGAGCGGGCGGCGTGCCCTCCCCGGCGGCTGGCGGCGGCCAGGGGCGGCGTCCGCAGCCGTCTCGGCGGCCGGCGTCTTGATGACCGCGCTGATGCGGCCGCCCGGCAGCGCGCGTCGCAGCGGCACCTGGTCCCGTCCCGCCGCCGGCCGCCGCGCCGGCGGGTCCGGCGACGGCGTCGTCCCGCCGTCGGCGGCGCCGTCGGGCGCGGGGGAGTCGGCCCTGTCGGCGGCGGTGGGCGGGCCGCGTCCCCCCGGCGCCGAATCGCCGGGGTCCGGCAGCCCCCCCGGCGGCCGGCGCGGTCCGATCGGCCTCCTGCCGGGCCTGCCTCGCCGGCGACCGACGCCGGGGCGCTCCGCCCCGACAGAGTCCTGCCGCTGTTCAGGCAGGTCGAACATGGAGGCCGGCAGCGGAGTGAAAATATGCGGGGGCGGTGCAATGAATGGCTGTTCTTCCCGACGTCTGTCGTTAAAGGCATTTCCGGTGCTGCCACTTTGCTTATTAGGAGGTAGCGCTCCTCGATTCAGACTGTTGTCAGCGGGAAATGGTGGCGGGAAACGATTGGACCCAGGAGCTGATGGAAACACAGGAGGTTGTAGTCCGAAATCGTTCGCTGTGGAAAATCTGGAGTTAAACTCGGGTCGGTACTCATCTTGTACGAGACGGCGCCCGTTCACGTCTTGTCCCACTTGGTTATCGTTCTGCTGGAACCTGTTCCCGTCCTGCTGAAGACCAGGACGGTTCTGCTGGAACCTATTTCCAGCCTTCTGAGGGTTAAGACGGTCCTGCTGGAGCCTATTCTGGTTTTGCTGAGGGTTTATGTGACTCTGTTGGAGCCCGTTCCTGTCTTGTTGGAGGCCGTCTAAGTTCTCTTGGAATCCGCCCTGGTCTGGCCGGAAACCGCGTTGGTTAGGGTTGGACGGGGGTCCGGCTGGCTGAAAAGCGCCCTGATCAAACGGAAACTTCTGCTGGCCTGGCTGGAACCCATCATTTCCGGTCGGAAAGCTGTTCTGATCAGTCAAAAAGACGCCTTGTTCTGGTCGGAATCCATTTTGATTTGGCTGAATCTCGTTTGGGTTTGGCTGGAACCTGTTCTGGCCAAAAGGTCTGTTCGGAGGAATTCCGCCCTGGTCTATAGGAAACGCTCCTCGATGGCCTTGGAAGGATCCAAGCCCACTGGGATCTGAGCCGGGACGATCTGGTCGAGTCGGAATCTGGTCTGGACGGAATCCACGACCGTCCGACCGGAAAAGACCCCGGCCCGGTTGTGACGAGTCCGGGATTTCTTGGGCTTTGTTGTTTTCTGGTGCTGTATCCACATTTTGGAGGTTTTTCTGCCCTTGCCCGGTCTTGGCGATGTCCTCTTGCGCTTTGTTCCCAAGTGGTTGTGCACTGTCAGGATTCGTAGGGAATGTTCCTTGGCTTCCCTGGGAAACTTTTTGCCCTGGACCTAATGGTAAATGATTCGGATCTACTGGGACCCCATTTTGGCCTGATGGGACCCTTCTGTCACCTGGCAAGAATCCTGCCTGGCCCGGCTGGAAGCCAGCCGGATTTGGTGGGAATCCGATGTGATCTTGAGAGAACCTTCCCAATGTCGGCGAGAATCTTCCGCCATCTGGCAGAAATGTGGCCTGATCCGGCGAAAATCCACCACCGCCAGGCCGAAATCCGCCTTGGCCTTGCTCAAGTCGACTTCTGCCCCGTGAAGCGACGCTCTGGTCTGGGGCAAATCTACCTTGGTCTGGCTGAAATTGCCCTTGGTCGGGTCGGAACCGTTTATCAGCCGGCTGAAACCTGTCCGGAACAGGTTGAAACTGTCCCTGATCTGGCTGAAACCTATCCTGGTCGGACCGGAACTGCTGTGGAAAGAGTATCTCCAGGTTCCCCTGAATGAACCTGTCCTGACCGGGAGGGAAACTGATCTGGTTCAGCGGAAACCCCAGCGGGTTTTGCCTGTTGTTTTCCGAAGCTGGCTGGAAACCATCAGCTCCACGGCCAAGGTTCCTCTGGCCCGGCTGAAATCGTCCTGGGCCAAACTGGTTCTGTTGCAGAGGCGATCCTCCCTGGTCCAGTTGCGGCCTGGCTGGACTGAGTTGTGTCGAGTCCCGTGCCGCCGCCGCCGATTTCTCCCGCTCCAGGGGAATCGTGTTCCGCCCCGGAGCCAGTTGGCTTCCCTGTCGCCCCGCTCCCTGTTGGACCTGGCCGACCTTGTCGCTGGCTCCCGCGGCGATGCCCCCGTTCCGGTCGCCGGCGTCGGTCGCCGGCTGGGCGCCGTCGGCAGTGGCCGCAGCCGGGCCCGACCCGACCTCACCGCCGCCGGCCGCCGGCCCCAGTCCCTGCTGGGGTGGCACGAACTGACGCCGACCGCCCGGCCCCCGCCGGCCGCCGCCGAAGGACCCGCCGCCGGCCGCCTGCGGGAATGGGCCGCCGAAGAACGGCCCCTCGAAGACGTGCTCCGGCGGCGCCTGGAACAGCACACGGTCGTTGGGCGCCGCCTGGATGACGCCGCCGTCGGACAGGATCTGCGCGCTGGCGGAGACGGGAACCCGCGGGCTGATGGTCACGACCCGCGCCGGGCGCTCGCCGGACGGGCCCGGAGCGCCTCCGGAGAAGCCCTGGCCGCCCCGGAGCCGCGCCCGGTTGAAGCCGCTAGTCAGGTCCGGGAATCCCTGGACGACGGCAGCGTTGCGTCGGCCGGAATCCGCCCGGAAGCGACCCGGGAGCGTGCCGCCGCTCCCGTCACGCTGACCGAGAAAGAAGCCGCCAACGCCATTCGGCGGGCCGAACGACGAGAAACTACCAGATGACAGCCTGCCGTTTGCGTTTGACGGCCCGGAAACGTCGCCGCCAACGCCGTTTGCCGACTCGAAGGACTGGAAGTCGTTTGAGGCTCGTCTGCGGTTCTCGTTGCCGGAGGAGTCCGTCCTGGCACCGGCGGACCTGTCGAGACCGACGTCGGCGCCCGAGGCTGTCTGAGGGCTGTCGGACCCGCCGACCGACCCGGCGTTGAGCGTGACGTCCTGAGTCTCGCCCCCTCCGCGGATCAGGATCGGACCCTGCGGCGGTGCCCGGTCCGACATCACCGTTTTTGTCGCCGATGCCAGCCGCGGGTCGAACGACGACGGCTCCGGCTGCAGGACGTCAGGCGACTGCTGAGGCTTCCGAGCATCAAAGGACTGCTGCGGCTGCCGAGCATCGAAGGACTGCTGCGGCTGCTGAGCATCGAAGGACTGTTGCGGCTGCTGAGCATCGAAAGACTGCTGCGGCTGCTGAGCATCGAAAGACTGCTGCGGCTGCCGAGCATCGAAGGACTGCTGCGGCCGCTGAGCACCGAAGGACTGTTGTGGCTGATGAGCATCGAAGGACTGTTGCGGCTGCTGAGCATCGAAAGACTGCTGCGGCTGCCGAGCATCGAAGGACTGCTGCGGCCGCTGAGCACCGAAGGACTGTCGTGGCTGCTGAGCATCGAAGGACTGCTGCGGCTGCCGAGCATCAAAGGACTGTTGTGATTGTTGTTCTTCAAAGGACTGCTGAGGCTGCTGTACTCCAAAGGACGGCTGCGGCTGTTGGAAGTCGAAGGTCTGCTGCGGCTGCTGGAAGTCTAGTGCCTGCTGCGGTTGCTGGAAACTGAAGCCCTGCTGCGGCTGCTGGAAGTCCAGTGCCTGCTGCGGTTGCTGGAAACTGAAGCCCTGCTGCGGTTGCTGAAAGCCGAAGTCCTGCGGCTGTACCACGAAACGCAAGCCGGCGGGCGATGATGGGCCGCTGAGGTCCCCCGGCAGCGGTCCGTTCGCGCCGGCGCCCAGAGCGGTCCCCGTGAACTGCCCCGGGAAGAACGGCTGCTGTCGCTTCACCCTCCGGGAGGGCTTCAGCGAGCTGTCGGTCACGTGCGACCGAGCCGGCGAGCTTGGACCGACACCAGCCGCCTGAGAGTCTCCCTCGCACCAGGGGTTCAGTCTTTTGTCACATCTCGGAGTTCCCTGGAAAAAAACGGGACTGGTGTAAGAAAAAACTCATGACTGTGTGCGTGATGCATGACTGAATGACACAAACGCGAGGCTATTATACTTATATTTCAAAGTGAAGTGCCGTGCAAGCATTTTTTTCCAGGAGCATTTAAAGATCTTTATTGGCATTATATATATATATATATATATATATATATATATATATATATATATATGTTTCTAGCGCAACATGGCGACGTGTTTTCTTCTAACAGTATTGTTAATTTGTTACGCTAAAGCCAGTGACAAGAAACATAAAACTACAGACATATCTCGGTTCAAGCCTAAGGAAGTGAATAACGTCTTACGTTGTTCGTATATATATATATATATATAAACATATATATATGTTTAAATAGAATGGATATATATATATTTATATCTATTTTACGTTCTTGTTTGCTTATATATATGTTTATTTTACGTAAAATAAATATATATGTATATATATATATATATGTTTATTTTACGTTCTTCTTATATATATATATATATATATATATATGTCTATTTTACGTTCTTGTTTGCTTATATATATATATATATATATATATATATATATATATATATATATATATATATATATATATATTATATGTTTGTTTTACGTAAAATAAATATATATGTATGTATATATATGTTTATTTTACGTTCTTCATATATATATATATATATATATATATATGCAGACTTATAAAAATATGTACATATACATATACATATTTGATACGAATATATACATATCAAATGAGAAAAAATATATATATATACAGGATATGAAAAGTTATTCACTTTTTATGTTTTATTTTTATCCACATTTCATGTTCCGTGTTACTGGCTTTGGCGCAACAAATTAACCACGCTGTTTGAAGAAAACACGTCGCCATGTTGCCCTGAAAACAGAAGAAAAATGGCAATGCGTTTCTCATTTCATTTTTATCAATCGTCCTACTATCAAGCTCGTTGATTTTACGTTCAAAAAGCAGCGTTATGTGGAAAAGTAATATATGCGGAATTCGAGAGTCCAGCCAAGAGGTACAAGACAAGACGACGAATAACGATACCTTGAAAATAAGATCATAACTGGGAATGTTTGCTTGACTCCAAGTTTGTGAAGCCTGTAAAACAGGAGAGATGATACGTATTATGTACGTCACAAGATGCAAGCCAAAGAGATTTCAGCTGGGATCGACCGGCCGGATCAATAAAGCCACGTACAACCAACTGTTTCACCTTTCGCTTAGCGCAATTAGTTTGAGGTCGCAGATGTACAGCACGGTGTTTCTTGGGCCTGTAGCTTCAAGGTAGCTCTTTCGGGCTAAGCCGTCCCATTTTGTAAGGACGCGCCCGACGGCAATGCTTATGAGATTTTCGACATTTTCCAAAGCCATGCGTGCTGTCACGGGATACTAAATAGTTCATCTAGCTTGTAGGACATTTTCAAAAGCAAGTGACTGTCGAAGTGTAATGTGGGACACTCAAACACCTGTTTAAACAAAGGCACGATGGCGCGATAGGTGCGCAGACAGCATGCAAAAGCTGTTCTGGAGTCTGCACTTGTCCACTTTTTGGAGGACGCAAGAGCATTGTAGTTTGTGCAGCGAAGGATTACGATCATCACATCAGCTGATGAGCTGGCCTGATACACGTCACCCTGCGTATCTCTGTGCGATACAGCCCATTTTCAGCCATACATTCAGATCCATAGAATAATTACAATGTTCTGTTCGGTACGTTTCAAATGAAACAAGGTAGCTTGAGCGAATTCGAAGAGGTCTGGAAAAAAACAAGACGGTGGACCATGATGATGGAGTTATTTCATGAACGGCATATTTCCTCATTTTGCATCCGTGCAGCCGTGCCGCGATCATTTTTCTGACACCAACCTGCAGTTTTCTGTGACCAAACGAACCCGTCTGTGTCACTCTCGTATTCCATGCCACCCTTTTTTGTTGGTGATTCCAAGTGATTTTCGGGTTTCATGTACTCCTGTGCGTCATTGCGTGTGACTCGATGGTTCCGGCTGAAGGTCGGTCTCCGCTACAGGAAGTTTGGGAATTTCCAGACAGTGCCAGCTCAGAAACTTCCCTCTGTACCTGCTAGACAAGTCGCCATAGCAGAGGCCTTATTACTCACACGAACAGTGCTTGTTTCAAGCTTTGTTTAAATTTAAGGAACTGCGAATGTTTCGGAGCAAAAATGCCGTGCGCCATCGGAGCCATTTCTAAAATTAGGACCCTGTGGGGGCCTGCATGTGAAAGCCAAATTCCAGAAATGTTGACAAAGACGTGAAGTGAAACGAAACCAAAAAAAATTGGTTTGACCAAAGTGAAGTTCAATCGGGCTACCGAAACTGTGTACTTTAAAGTGCATCGGGACTATATTTAATGGAATCATCGGTGTGTTTCATGTTCAATTGTACAACCGGCTCGCGGAGGTATGGAGAAATGAGTACATGATAGCACCATGCTTGCCGACTGGTGATGCTAAATAGCTGAGAGAACTGGGTCTGCTATTGGCCTTAAGAAACAAACGACTCCTGAAAATATCCCATTAGCTGTTTTCACGCTGCGATAGAATTCGCCGTTTCATCCAGGAGTCCACCACATTTTCATCGACTTCATGTCTTATATTTCCATTGCACAATTACAAAACGTAGTTGGAAGTTTGGTTTTTCCGTTATCAATATATGTATTGGCAGGAGACACTCCACAAAGGCTGTGCTTATTCTGCGTCATTTGCCAGTAGCAGATCAACCCAGAGTGAAACATGAATTCAGAAAGACAATCTTCCACTGGTTATCCGAGCGTTCACGACCTTCCTAAATATGCTCGGGTCGAGCCTTGTTCCCGCCTCCGGTAACCGGTTATCACCCTTTTTATAGTTTCCCACCGGAAGTCGAGGCGTGACTCAAAGCCTGGACTATTACTTCTGAGTAGAATCATTGGAATTCAGGTTTTTCTGATGTGGTAACTTGCCAGGAAAAAGGGGAACATTCACCTCATGACTGACTAGAATATATGTTTTTTTTCACGGACGAGGCCGTAGACCGAGTGCGTCTCACTTCAACTGTCGGAAAAATCGAACTGAGTGGCACGGCCTGCCCCAACACTTACGACCATTTGGCAACAAATCATGAAGTTTTCACTAGCATATAGCCCAGTTCTTTTAATTTCACTTGTCTGCATTCTCACTGCGTTGGCTTGCAAGCCTTTTGTCCACATCACTGTTTGAGGGACAATGTTTTCTGCACTATTAAGGCCTGGCCACACTATGCGGAAAGCCGTGTAAAATTGCAGACGCTAATGTTAATCCTATGGTCTGCAATTGCGCGTGTTCGCCCCTGCATTTTCGCCAGTTCTGTGCAGACACATGCGATGCAGATGACAGTCAGCATATTCTTGCGGGTGGACGTGCCCCGGCATTATATGAATCCGCGTTTGGAGGTTTCTGTGAGGCGTTGAATTTCCGATTAATTTCAGGCATACTATTACATCCATTTTTCACCAAAGTATCTTGATCTATTACATTCAGCAAGGTATGAAATAATGACCGTCCATGATTTTGTCCTCATCATCCCATGACGACAAAATCATGTCAATTCGCCAAGATTCTGAATTTGCACTTGTGCTTTTCATCGGTCGATTTTTTACGACTATAGTGGATCCACTGAAATCCATGCATCGAATCGAGACCCTCTAGTGAAGTTGCAAATTTCATAAACTATCGTTGGTAGTTGATGCCGCAAATTCCAACACCTTTAACAGTGATTGATAATTCGACATTTGCCCGACATACATCGTATTTGCATTGAGATATTGCAGATGAGCCGACGTCTAATCTGTCAGCAGATATCGGAAACACGTCGTCTCTGCAAACATGCGTGATGGAGCGTCTGCACAGTGCGGTCAGGCCTTAACACCGATTTTAACGGAAAGTAAAGGTATCTTGATTTTAACGGTTGTTTTTGAATGGCTCAGTCACGGCATCGAACATTATCATGGCTGCGCGTGACAAAAGGTACCTTAATTTTAACGGTTGTTTTTGAATGGCTCAGTCACGGCAACGAACATAATCATGGTTGCGCGTGACATTTAAGGTGGCAGTCACTGAGATGCAAAATAGCGAAATAAATCGATAAATACCTGTTTGTACCGCGAAATGCATAGATAGAAAGAGTTGGAAAGCATCGCACCGAACAGAATTTAAAAAGGATATGTGCAAATTCAGTTAGTAACGAAATATGCTTCAATTATGATGTGCCCCGAAAGGCGTCTTAGAAGTGTATCTTTGCAAAGATGCGGTGCGCGACGTTTACGAATTTCTCAGTCATTACAACACTACAAACAGTATTATCTTGCTAAATCAGCCATTGAAACAAAAGAGCATGAACCACTGTGCTGATGGTAATCCAGCAAGAACAGTTTCTCTGCGATGTATGTGGCATTTCTTCATGCGTCACAGGTCACTGAATTTTGGTTACTCTGGGGAAGTAGAGTTCGACGTGTGCTAAGCGCACAATGCAGGCAAATAAACGCACTGCGGCAACTGCTGCAGATCTGAGTCAGGAAGTATGATGATCGGTGTAGTGGAAAAAGCTTCGTCTGCAGTTATATCTCGTAATCATCAGTGATGTGCCATCACTGATCGCTGAAATACCACTTCTCCGAGTTGTGTAACTCCAGTTGCGTCCACGTTAACCTTTTTCGGACTATGAAGAAAGGAATGTGCCCAGCTTTTCCTGGCTCGTCGCAAGCAAACCAATTCCTCATGAAGAATGTTGAATAAACGCAGGCCCGTGTTTTCACACGGCACAAGGACAAAACGTATTGTGTCGACCGAGATTAAGAGGCAGGAGAGCAAAGGCCTTCATGCGTTAGGACTAGAAGTATATATATATATATATATATATATATATATATATATATATATATATATATATACCTCTAGTCCTAACTCTTGTAACTAAGAAGTATTGTCCTAACTCGGTACAATACTTCTTGTCCTTGTGCCGTGTGAAAACACACATGTTTGACACACTTTTTTATGTTTTTATATTTTGCAGAATTCAATGTGTGGTCATCACTACATGTTATAAAAATAATCTCGCTAGACCCATTTGTGATATTTCAGAAATCAGAGGACGAAATGACAAAGCTAACTTTTATTTTGTTTAGCTACATGAAATTCGTCATTCTTGCTACGTCACATTGAAATTAGAACGTCCGCTGCCGATTCGTCAACCAGAAACCGTTCAGGATTCCTGCTGCTTCAGCATCATGACGTTTTATGTTCGAATGAGCTGGTCAATGAGAAAATGAAGAAAGCTTTATCGCCTTTAAAACAGTATTGGGGTAATGCGGTCCGGAGGGTCATGGAAAATGCTCCATGTAACGGACAGCATATATATATATATATATATATATATATATAGGACCTATATATTTAGGGCCTTATAAACATATATAGGGCCCTATATATATATATATATGTATATATATATATATATATATATATATATATATATGCTGTCCGTTACATGGAGCATTTTCCATGACCCTCCGGACCGCATTACCCTAATACTGTTTTAAAGGCGATAAAGCTTTCTTCATTTTCTCATTGACCAGCTCATTCGAACATAAAACGTCATGATGCTGAAGCAGCAGCAATCCTGAACGGTTTCTGGTTGACGAATCGGCAGAGGACGTTCTGATCTCAATATGACGTAGCAAGAATCACGAATTTCATGTAGCTTAACAAAATAAAAGTTAGCTTCGTCATTTCATCCTCTGATTCTAAAATACCGCAAATGGGTCTAGCGAGATTATTTTTATGACATGTAGTGATGACCATACATTGAATTCTGCAAAATATAAAAACATAAAAAGTGTGTCAAACATCAAATGGCAGCTGCCGCCAGTTTCGATGTCCTGTAAATATGCTCCTCAACGTCCGACGTTTGTAATTTGACGGCAAAATTACACAGGAGACATGCATGTTTCTTGGCTGTGGTCAAAGAACACTTGGTGTCTGTTTGTGCTGTTACGACAGCACAAGGACACCACGTGCTGTTAGGACATACTAGCCACTTCAAACGTTAAACTGAAATCATCGAAGGAACATGGTATGATTTTCACAAACGCTTTTCATCACTGCATCGTTATTGGTAGGAAAGGGAGTCAATATGCTAAAGAAACAACCGGTTGCCTAAAAACGGGTGAATGAGGATAGTCCATTTTCCTGTCTGTGCTGAAGCAGGCTTGGGTATCACAGGTGCCACTCTGACGATGACTCGTGGACCCGCAGGGGTGGCGCCGTGTCGGAACATCTGCGGGAGAACCCAGATATTCCACAGCCGTCAAAACCGAGCTCAGCCCGGAACCAGCCGGAATCCGGCGTGACCTCCGTGCTGGGCTGTCCTAAAGGCCAGCCTTGTCGGTTCCTGCCCCCCCCCCCTTCACTGTTCCGCTGCCTTGGTCTGAGTGTTTCGTGCTGCCACTGCCCGGCCCGGCTCGGCGTGCTCCGATCGTATCTGAGTTATACTGTACCGGCTGGCGGCTGCGCCATATTTCCTTATCTCCAGCGGGAGGCGGAAATTGCCTTATGGCAGTGGTTACGTGTGTGATGAAAATACACGATGGTGCCATGCTTGAAAACTGGACAACATATGAAAGTATGCACGTGGCATATAGTTCACGAACAGCAAACAAAAGCGATGAAACGTCATCAAGGTGCTTGGTACCCATTGCCGTAGCAAAAATTAAGAGCTTTGTCGGTAGCGATAAAAAAGGAAAAGAACGGCGGGCCTCATTTACATTAAGATCCATGAACCGTGTCGTTTTATGATTAAGTAGCTAAATAAATACCGCTGCCTTAAATTGCGTGATTGGTTTTGGGGTCAGATGTTGTGCAACAGGTTCTTTCTAGCATGATGTTTGATTTCAAGCATCGCTCTTATGAATCACTGGAATTAACTTTTTATTCACTGGCATGCAAATTTCTGCTGACAAGTTTTCTTCGCCTTCAACTTATCTTACCTCCTTTCGCCATGAGATAGACATTTCCTTGTAATAACAAAGAGTCTCTACAGAAGACTGTGCGTGTGTGTGTGTTCTGGGAAGTGTGATGGCAGTCTGTGGGATGACGCAATTGACAGAGACCTGAGAGCTGCTGCCTGATAACTGCAGCACCCTGCCGATCACCTCTCTTCATTGGTCGCACGCAAGCTGCAATATTCGGGAAAAGATCAAATGTCTACGACGACTTTTCCTGTTTGGTAGGAAACTGCGCAGATCGTAGATAATCGACCGCATTGTTCGAGAAAAGAGTGACTTTTGGAGATGTTTTAATGGGAATGATGACTAAGAAACCAAAGGCATTTGAGACTTTTGCAAGGCTGAGCCTTCATCGATACCAAGAACACTACACAACAGGCATCCTTCCCCACTTTCGGTCTCCTCTTTTCCTTGCCATGTTCGTCCGGGAAAGTGAGGAAAGTTACCCAAGTCACCTCTAACGAAAAAAAAATGGCGACACGTGTCCTCCATTTAATAAATGTCCAAACAATGCGATGCATGAGGGACTTCGCCTCTAAAAATGCATGTGCTGCATGTCCGCAAACAACACAAAATCACCACAGCGGCACGCCCAAATGACCATCAAGACAATTCCTCGACCCCTCCCCAGCTGCTGGCTGCCCGCTTCAGCTGTCCAAACTGTGGTCGAGTCGCAGGGTGGAATTGCCAGTCGGTTATTGTACCATTCGGGTTTAAGGGCGTGCCGACGGCGGTGGAAATTTGTAAGTAAGCCGGCTCCGCCCTCGGCGATTTTTCTCACGGGGGACACTGTTCTGCAAACATGCCTGAAGTCCGCACAGGACCTGGACAATACGCTGGCCTCCGGGAGCCTGACGGGGGTGCGGCCCAGTCTGCTACCGGCGGCGCGCAGACGCGGTCGATCAAACTCCGTGGCGTTCATTGTTGAGAGAAATTTTCAGTTCCCAGTGGCCTGGTTTTCATGTTAATTAGCGCACTTCAATGACTGGAAATCTTGGTGTTTTCGAGCTCCACACCGAAACGAATGCAAGCGTCAATCTGAAGTATCTGATACGCATTCGGCTTTTCCAACAAAAAGGGACGCCATGGCTCCATCCGCCCACTAGATCCGTCACAGGCGATAAGTGTGACAGTTATGTTTTATTTAAGCGTAGCTCAGGTAAACAAATTCTCCATGAAATATGTCGTTCATTTAGCTTCAGAACAGGAGAATGGTAGTGAGTGAGCTGATCAGTGGACTTACCTGGCCCTCTGACAGCTGCTGAAGGTTGTCTTCTACGATTCTTTGACCGCTTGAACCAGCATCATCGTTGACAGCAAGAAACGCGATCCCTGCGAAGAAAGCCCGCCTTAAGACAGCTCAAAAGCTATTCAGCTCACCTGCTTGGCGATCCGATGCGAGCAGCGGTCTCCACAGCGGACGACAATGACGACCGGGTTGGGCTAACTAATTGGCTGGGCTAATTGGCTGGAGCGATTTTGGAAGGCAGCACACCGGCTAGGGCCTGGTGTCCGCCACCGACCTGCGATGGAGGATCCCTCCGAGGAGTCGCAAAGAAATTGTTATAAAGCTAGTAGTATGGGAACCATTTTCAAGTACCCGCTCTCTCTAAAGTACCCTGGCGTTCACATTTATTCACCAAAGTTCGGATAGGCTCGGTGACTGTTCAGTCTCCTGGACGTTCCGTGGAGGTGTGCTCAGTCTCTGAATGTTTCGTAGTGGCCTGCTTGCCTCCTGGATGCCCCGCAGTGATCTCTTCAGTTTCGACATGTGTCCTCTCTGGGACATGTCCAAACGTTCGGTCGCCTCGAAATGCTGAAGCTTAAATAAATCCCTTTGCAGAGTGTTGTCACGTTACTCCGACTTTGCCAGTGGTCGAACAGGCTTTGGATGCTGGTCTCCGTCCAACCTTGAAAATGCAATTCAAATTCAATCTTCATTTTTTAATGGATTAAGATAAGATAGTGATACAAGGATCTATAGCATTTAATATTTACCACATTCATTTTAACATAATGACAATAATTTCCATTACCATGGTATGCTAAGTCGCACAGCCAGCGCTGAAGACTAAAGCTTATTTGATGGAATTAAAACTGCACGGTTAGTGTGTGGCGCTTCTTCCAAATGTCTGGTTCCAAGCACACCATTAATTAAATCAAAGGCTTGCATTAATTAAAGGCTAATTTCATTGATAACTGTTACTCTGCCGCATTCATGGTACAATTAGGACCGACGACGGGTTTCAGACTTCTGGATTTTTGTTACATTCTCCTTTTTAATAATGTGCTATTGAGATTCCACAGAACCCATAATGCACGAGTATAGTGCCTGCATTTTGCTCGTCAATCAAGTCTTAATCTTGATTCCATCGGAATCAGAATCGACTCCAGAGTAGATTCTGTTCCGGCCAGAGTCGGAATCGCAATCGATTCCACTGATATGAGCCGGAATCAGAGTAGGAATTGAATCACAAGGTTGTTTGCGGAGTTAGGATTAGAATCGATTCCAATGGCAAAGTCTGACTCCAGAGTTGCAATTTATTGATCATGAAAATGGTTTGGAATCTTTTTGTCGAAAATGGTATCAAAGTCTCTTCACAGCCCCAAAAGTAATACATTCAGGTACATCAGATTTCCTTATATGGAAAGGAATTTAATAGCATCCCATGTAGTCTGCTGTAACAATGCGTTCACTGTAACTACCTTCTACGTATCGGAGATGGCGTGATGGTAAAACACAGCCAAACACTTTCTGCATATGGAATATTCATTCATTTTTGCAGAAATGTACTGGTTTTACATCTGGATTGATATTTCGCTTTTGATAAAATGGTAGTCTATTACTGCTTTTGCAGTATATTCTGTGTGCAAGCACATTACATTTCTGGAAATGATCTTAACTGAATCGATTTCGAAATCAACCCATGTCATTCTGAGTCGAAATCGGAATGAATTCCGATTTGCAAATATGCAAATATGTTGAGTCCGAATTAGAATCGATTGAGCAAGCCATCAATCGGATAATTTCCCCCGCGGCGGAACCAAGCACAAGTCTGCGTCCATCACCATCAACAATAGTTATATAAATCACACTTTGTTCCATGATTCACTTGCGATTGTAACATGAACATGATCTGACTTTGTTCTGGATTTTTCGGCACAGTCGTGCTGTCACAGCCACCGCTGCAGCCAGGCGCATGCCTGGGTTGCACGGTCTGTGGCACAACAGGGCAGCGGCCATGAACAGTGCAGGCTACACCGTGCAGGAAACACTGATGTTAACGACAGTGGCTGGCGCGCAACTTCGCCGGGCTTGTCCAGTGCAGGCCAACTGGCGAATACAGCAATGCGCCGGTGGCAGCGTGCACGGCAGCGCCAGATTTGCTGACAGTCGGCTGTGCGCAGTTCTCCCTCTTTTGCAATCGGTGAACAATGTTCGCAGAAACTTGGAAACTTCGCGAGAACGTGGAATGCGTGATTTCCCAACTCTTGGGATTGTTCCAGACTCCCACCCATACCCGGAAAAATATGGGAGGTTCCAGCCTGGTATTAGGGTCCGATAGCGTCTCGGAAAGGAAGCGTGCTTCAGGACCTGAGAAAATAGATAAGCAACTGCCCGTCCTGTCAAACTGCATGCTTCGATTAAAGGTATTCCATATATATTGCAGTCTATGTAAGCCTTTGCCAACATGCAAAGCCATCGGGAAAAAAGAGCTTTGCGTTAGGGTGTGATGCTGAAATCAAGTAACTGAAAAGGGTCTCTCCCTCTCTCTCCTTCTCTCTCCCTCTCCCTCTCCTGCTTTCTTTCTCTTTTCGGTATGTGTGCGCGTGTGCATGGATAACGGAAGCGGCGAGACTGCAGAGCTGTTGGGCAACCATAATTTGGAAAGTTTGGTACTCGTTTATGGCGCTGCATGGAAAGCAACAACGGATTCATATTTTTTGTTCCCGGAGCTCTGAGAACGTTCCATCATTATTGCATGTCTGTTTTTGAATCTGTTCTTTGCCAAGTGGTGTTCCTGATGTTCCCATCAAGACCCAGCTCTTTTCTGACTTCACTGCGTCATGTCGAGCAGCGGCGCCGGCCAAAGAAAGTCCGTACATAAGTATAAGGCCAGCAGTTTGTCTACATGGCATCGTGCAGCACGTCCCGCGGTGGCAGACGCCCGTGCTGACTGCCGTGCCATAAGGTCGGCCTCTCCGGCACTGCGAGTCCTGACCCGGATCCTGTGTCCGCGTCACCACCGCTGGCTCCAGGGTCCGGGCCCCCGTGTCCGCGCCACCACCGCAGGCCCCGGGTCCAGGTCCCCGTGTCCGCGCCACCACCGCTGGCCTCCGGGTCCGGGTCCCCGTGTCCGCGCCACCACCGCTGGCCTCCGGGTCCAGGTCCCCGTGTCCCTGCCCTGGCCAGCGTCCGGCGGGTTTTTCTGGGGGCTACCAGGCCGGACCGCTGGAAGTGGAAAGTGGAAAAAGTGGAGCCGGCAGACAGACGGAATGTTCGAAAATGATGGCGGAAGCTTGTTGAGTTCGGCGGTGCATGGAAAACAAGTCATGAGCACTAATCGCATTGAATGACGTCCCGCAGAAAATCCTTCACAGAGGAGGAAACATGGCGGTTGAAAATAAAACTGCAGTTATTGGCCCTTCCGGTCGTGTTCTTTGGCTCCTGGAAACACAAATAACGTTAAATACAGGCGACATTTTACACAGTTTGTCACTCACCGATCAAGAGTGCGTAGCGTTGCTGGATGAAGCCCATAACCGAACTGCAGACACCTGCCAGGACAAAAAATAAGATAAGATGAACTTCGTTCTGCAGCACCCACGAATAGTTTTAAACTTGTGATTCCGTCCGGGTAAAGCAGGCCAAAATCATAATAGCAACCAGGTCCATGACAGAGAGCTGGCAATGATCTGTGATACCGATCTTTAAGAATGTCTATGTATTTATTATTTATTTACAAAATAAACTGCATTAAAAATATGATATATTTTATCAAGGCTACGTTTCCTTGCACTTATTTATACAAATATATTTGCCATCATATGTTCAGATTTGTTTCTTAACAAATCCTATTCCCTATTCCCCTAACCCTATTCCCGTACTGGTGGGGACTTCAAAAGCCCCTCTTTGGTTTTTTCCTCACCATTTCCCAGAGCTTTTAACACAGCTTCGCAAAACTTCATGATTTTCCTACTTATTCCTTCCTACGTATTATGCCACATTTTCATGAATTTGTTTTGTTCAGGGGCGGAACCAGGCCAGATTCTTTGTAGGCAGATCAGGCCATTTTTGGCACTGTTAAGGGCACAAAACAAATGGCTGCCAAAAATAGTTTTTAGGAAAGAACTTAACACATTATAGGAGTGCGTGGGGAAATAAGGGGAAAACAAAAAAAAAAATATTTTTGTTGATCTGAGGCCACCTTACAAGGCCAAGTCGAGACCATAAATCAAAATTCAGTTTTATGTCAATATTTTTGACGATATTTGTCAACATGCAGAATGCGGAATCCATTTGACTCAACAGTGACCTCTACGTGTTTTTAATAGTTCAGGTATATATCAGGTATGGTCACGGAGTTGTGACCTATCATGTTCACGCGCAATCCCCACATCGCAACGGCCATGAACGAGACGCTTAGAAATATGGTCAATCCAAATGACTAAAAACGTTTTGAAACACTATGAAACTAACTCAAGGCCATTCCGTGTGACTCCGATCTGAGGTAATTTTAGGTCATTTAAGGCCACTGGTCGTGAGTTGGCCTGAAAAACATGCAACCACGACAGTTCCCCTTTTTTCATGTTCCTGGTGCCGTTTATGCTAGCAAACAATGTAAAACGATTTGTACCTCTTAAGTACAACTTGACTAACAATAGCTAAAATAATATTTTTAGTTTTTAAGCTAGTTAAGTTTTTAAGATACATTCCTCCTATTTTCCAAGCCTTGTGATCTCCTATGAGTTCTATCAACAGTCCAAAGGTATGGGATGTATTTCAATGCTTGGTTAGTCCCATCATCGATTAGCCTTTGATTCGTGCCAATTGCTTCAGAATCCGTCCATAAACAGCAGATTACAACAAGTCAGAAACTACCTCCTTTCTCATTTGTTTGCCCGTTTGTAGTTTTGAAACCATTTCAAGGGTTTCAAAACTTTTTCTTACAAAAATGTGGTTTATGCCATAGCGAATCAATTGTCTGTTGCGATGAAATCGGACGGAAAGTTCTCGAGATCTCCGGGAGGGGGGAAGGGAGGAGAATAAGCTCCCTCCCCGCAAACGGCAACGTGCCCTGACCGCCATGGGTATGGGAATAGGGTTAACGGCACTGCGACACCGTATAAATATGCGGAAGTGCCAGAATAAAATATTAGTCCTTCCTTTGTTTCAACCAAATAAATATATCTGACATAAATGGGAGCTTGGATACGACCCTAACATCGCTGAGCCCAAAACTTACGAGTTTAAACCAAAGACAATTCTTTTGGATTTTAGCAAAGTTATAAACTGGTCTATGGCCTTTTGGTTCAGTTCGGAGAAAAATCCTCTCAAAAGCTGTCACAGTTTTTGCCATACTTTATGTCGTTCGTGCGGTTTTGTGCAGCAGAAGAATATATAGCTAAGAGATGATCTGCATTTACCTTATTTGTTTTTTTTTTTGCAACTTCCGAAACTTATCAAATGCAATCGTGCGTTAAGGCATGCGACGTGAAATAAACCACAAAAAAAACGTTTCCGTGAAGGTTTAGACAGGATTCGATATTGATGCCAATTCCAGGCTCGTTCACATGGGACATGATTTATATCAGCATATCGACTTATGGGTTTTTTCCGGCCTTGAAGCCTAATACATTTTGCATGCCTATAAACGTATTTCGGGACGAATATGTTGTGTAAGACACAAAAGTTAGAAGCAGAACATTCGTATTTTAACATTTTCGCCCGTCTGTATTGCTGTGGCCGACGTCCGAAGGGACGAACACCGACCTGGCTGCTCGTCTAGGAGCGGAGCATCTGGAGCTGCACGTAGTCGGTTCCACCTCTCGCCGTCCTGTCGGGCGCCTTACTGACGGCCCGTGCCGGAGCCGTGGGAAAGGCGGGGGCTCGCTGGTTCCGGTCCGGCCGGGTGCCCCGCCCTGGCTCGGCTCGGCTCGGCAGCGGCTCGGCAGCGGCTCGGCTCGGGAGGTTTGGACGGTCGGCGGGGGATTAACGGCGCTGGCCGTGTGTGAGACCGCTGCCCGCCGATTGACGCCGAGAGGGTAAAATGGAACGACGTGACGGCAACAACAGAACACGCTGCCTTATCCCGTCCCCTCCCTTCTCCACGGTGGCATTAAGCGGTGCCAATGGAGCAGTTTTTTAGGCACGGCGCTTGCATTAGTCTTAGATGTCTAGAAAAGTGCCATTCCCACGATGCAAACATATTCCCCTAAGAACATTCTTTGAAACGCGCCAAGGCCATCAAATATGTTTCATGGCAGGTGGTGACGCCCTGTTAGTGACAACTGCCCGCACATACACCTTAGCCTTTGTTTATATAGCTATCTGGGCATAACGGAACAATTACGGGGACGTAGCCACGGGAGCCGTGGGAGCCATGGCTCCCCTGAGCCAAGCAGTCTTCACTAGATACATGGCGATTTCCCATGAATACGGAATAATGACCATCCATATAGTAAAGTGGACGAACGCGTCTTTTGTTGACAAGGACGTGGCGTGGCTCCGGCAGCCACAGCCCGTGCTCGAGTTGTCCTGGTACCTCTGTCATGACGCCCGAAATATCTCTGAACTTCCTCTGCCTCCGATCAGTCAGATAGTCACTGCCCTGCTTACAAGTAGATCAGTGACTATCACCACCGACACTGACACCGGGGTCGACATTGATGCTGATGCCAAACCGACGACGAATCCAACATCGATGATCAACAGTGAAGACTCCTGGAAATTATTGGTGTTGCCGGAGACGCTTTCACGACCATTCCTTCCATACAATACCATACATCTTATTATGTGTGTATATTGTGCATAATGTCTGAATAATATGCCAATGCAGAAGCATTGCTGTACTTCTGTTGTTGTGCGCCTGCCTGAATGAATGGAAAATGGGTCTAAGGCCGTGTCTCATGACTGCATTTAATGGGGAAATAACTATCTTTTGGGAAGTAAGGTTAAATCTGAGAACGGTGCATAGATATTGCTACTTTCGGCGGTGCGTGGCGCCCTCACCGTGATTTGCACCGTTTGCTGCAGCGGTTCCGTACTATGCGTGACGTCAGATCCAGCCAGCCAATCAACGATAAGTAGCCGTCAGTCATCGGCCGGCGCGTGAGAACGTTCGAGGGCTGTCCGCGAGGGACCGGGAGCCGTGCAGGTGAAACCAGATAATTTTAGAAGTCATGTTTATTTTTACGAGGTATAAATTCGGTTAAATGTAACCGGTTGAGTTTCTACCTCTAATCTGGCTTTTGAATGGTCTAATATTCCTCTTCCTTCCACCTGTAATGTAACCGAGCTCTAATTCGGGATTCCCGATCGTGCGAGGCGGGCGGACGGCGGCACGTCCGCCCGTCTGGTAGGAGACTGACCTTGACTCCAAGAGGAGCCCTGGTCGCGGGGCGAGCGGACTGCAGAGCGTATTACGTCGTAACGAACTGATATTGGTTGTTACAGGATACCTACCCTGACTCGTATTGAATTGTGGGTGGGGTTTTTTTAAGATTCCTTGCAATACAGATTCAAGCGACCGAAGCAAAACGATAGTTTTGTAAGAATATGTTCACACCAGGCCCAAAGAGATTACGACTCATGCACGCACGGACGTTGGCCACCGCTCACTGTTATGCTGGTGTTCCGTTTCCTGTTCCCCGCTTGTCCGATCTTACACGCGAGACTGACCACGCCGTTCAGTCCGGTGCGACGCAGGCCGGCGCCGTTTGCAGCTGAACACGTCTAAAATCTGCAGAGAACGTGAATGAATCATGCAAGTATGACTCACTAATATTCTCTGCAGAATTAACTGGAAGCGAATCTGTTTCCGGTGGATTTCTCGCCAGTTCGGCTTTGCGACAGAGGTGCAATGTTTGTCACGCGTGTCAACCGATAACTATTGCGCAAAAATGAGTCGGTGATGGTCTTACGTAGGAAATACCAATGGTTGTCATAATCCCGATTGGTGATCGGTGATATTTAGTCCTCCGTCTTGCAGACGAGGGCTGTGACCGGAGCATACTTTGTTAATAACTGCCTTTTGCCCGGCACCTTCACTTAATATCGCGAACGTTAATCATTCGGAAATAATTAAGTCACCTTATTTTTCTTCAGCCAATCATCGACCAATCATCAGCCAGGGACGTAGACAAGGGGAACATGGGGGCCGTGCTCCCCTGAGCCGAGTGGTTTGCACTAGATATATAACGATTTCGCAAGAATACGTAATAGTGGTCACATACATGTAACATAAGGAAACATTATATGTTTTCTTCTGGCTTAAATGTGGGGCAAATTACATAAAATTCCTGATTTTTCCTAAATTTCGCCATGCACCAGTGGCATATGGCGAAATTTGGCATTTGCCCCCTCCCCCAAGAGAACGCTGCCTACGTGCCTGTCATCAGGTGATCAGTCATCAGCATTTTTTCATTTAATGTATTTTGAATGATTGAACCATCATTCGAAGTACTTCGAGGGAAAAATGACGCGATTTCATTCCTTGAGCCAACGACGCACACATCAAAGACATATCCTGACCCGTGGTGGTTGTCGTACAAGTACGAATGTCATTTGTGTCCAGGGATCTTTCATAAATCACATAGCGGACTTAAGCCGCTATGACTGCTCCCGCTCCTATGATACCTTTAGGCACAGTCAGCATTAAACATTGGCATAATTCCAGCCTCAAGCTCCTCCTCCGCCCTTCACGAACATTATAGGTAAGTCATATACAGAGATGGCTTTCAGAGGTCACTAAAGAGGTTGCCTCTGTTCAGGGATTTTGATCTCCGATGGGTTAAAATTCTTGAATAAATTACATCCGGCACTCTGGCTTTGGGAAGAGCAGATCCACGGCATTGAAACATTGCCGATACAGAAAATTTGTCGCTGCGGTCAAGGTCAGGCACGTAGCCAGGATTTTCCTCAGGGGGGCAAATTTTAAATTATGTCAAATGCCACTGGCAGATGGTGGAATTTATAGAAAAGGGCAACAATTTTATGCAATTCACCTCATATTTAACACACAGGACAGCATTTGATATTTTCTTTTGCAACTTATATATGATCATTATTCCATAGTCCTGCGAAATCGCTATGTGTCTGATGTAGACCGCTTGGCTCAGGGGTAGGGGCATGGTTCCATGTATCTCCCCCCTTGGTTACGTCCCTGGTCCAGGCACATCGCCAGGATTTTCTGCGGAGGACCAATTGCCAAATTTTGTCACATGTTACTGGCATATCACGGAATTGATAGGAAAAGCAGGAATTTTGTGTAATTTACCTCATGTTTAACACACGCGAGACCATATATCGCTTTCTTTTGCAACATGCATATGATCACTATTACGTATTCCTGCGAAATCGTCATATATTTAATGTAAACCGCTTGGCTCAGAGACGTAGCCAGGGGGCATGGGGCATGTATGCTCCCCATTCTCCGTAACTACGTCCCGGCACTGGTCAAGGTCAGGGGCGCAGCCAGAATTTTGTTGAGGGGGGACGGTTCAGTGTGAACTGAAGCACACGAAAACCACCTGCTGGGAAGACGATTTGCCGTGATTTCGCAAAAAAATGCGGGCCTAAGGGGGACCCAGGCCCCCGGGCCCCCTTTGACCGTGCCGATGGTTAATGTGAAACGGTTCGCAATATACTTGGTCAAGGACCATACGCAAGTGTTCTCTAGCATCCCGATTTTCAAGTGCATGGGTCGGAACGATTCCAAAAAAGTTTATATCAGGGCTTAAAGCGGCACAAGGTATTTATCACTGAGACGAAGGTTAGACCGTGGTCTGGAACGAATTTCACCCTCATCAACGCTTTGTCTCAACAAGAACGTCTGCTGGATTGCTATTTGTACGTTGCACTGCAGGGAGATTTATTTCAATGTCATTCTTAGTCGTTCCGGATGTCGTGGAGGAAATTCTAATGAATATCGTTGTAGCCTAAGGTCAAGATCAACCAGTAATCTACACCAGGAAAAAGTTGCATAGCAAGGGTTTGGATTCTGTCTTTCATATCAGTTCGTCGAGGCAATTTCCAAAAGACGCGGTCGAGACGAAAAATAGTACCGGAGATTTTCCCTCAGGTCAAGGTCAGGCAATGACCTCTCATTGATTGAGGCCCTTGCGTCAATGATCGCAATGCTCGTTGGCATTGCAACTATATCTTATCATGGCATATCATCATGTCATAACGATGTACTAACTTTCATATCACTGGGTTGGGACGAGCTGCAAAAGTAGGCATCAGGATGGAAAGCGAATTGATATTTTGACCTGGGGTCGAGGTCAACTGGTGACTTCTGCTGAGTAAAGACCAACATGTGAATTATTTTCATTCCCCTGGGATTCATGCGAATGAGTTTCGAGGACTTACAAGCGCAGCGACTGGGGCAAAGAGCGCACCAGGGATTTTGATCTGGGTTCAAGGTCAGACTGATCTGGAGCAGAATTTGAAGAAGACCCTAAGCGTTGTCTTGACTAGCGTTTTCATTTAAGCGATGTTTTATTGTATGTTGCGTAGTTGGAGTTCTATGCCGTCGCGAAGGTTGTCGCATGTGTCGCAAACTTGACGTAGATGCGTCAAAAATCCGTAACTGCCACGTGGGAAACATGTAACACTTAATGTTTTACCCAATGCTGCCGTCATCTCACAAATGCCAGTCTTCCTGAGAATTACTCACGCAATTAACAAACGTTCCGTAACACTATCTAATGAGCCGTCAGTCGACGTTCCATCCAATCACGTAGTAACGGGGTGTCTAGCTGCTACATTTACGTATACCGTCTTCACCGAAATGATCATTGTGCAGATTCACCGGCCTGAAGCTGTATCCACTTATTTATCGCAGTGTGCATCCGTTCTCGAGACGTTCTCATGCTGGGAAGCTTGGCACAGATCATCTGTGCCAAGCTGTCAAGCTGCCAAGCTGCCAAGAGATAGCGTCTCTAATTTCTGCACGCATGGGTGAAACTTTGGGGGCTCTTGGAGGGGCCCGTCCCCCAGTCATTTGGGATTTTTAACATTTAGTCTATCAGGCACGTAGCCAAGATTTTCCTCGGAGGGGGCCCAAATGTCAAATTTTATCATATGCCACGGACATATGACGAAATCTGCAAGAAAAGGCAGCAATTTTAGGCAACTTATCTCATATTTAATGCACGGGAAAACATGTTTACTTTTACAACATATATATGATCACTATTACGTATTCATTCACTATTACGTATTCATGCGAAATTACCATGTATCTAATGTAGACCGCTCGGCTCGGGAGGGGCACGGCCCCGTGTCCCCCCCCCCCTGGCTACGTCCCTAGGGCCTATGGTATGCATGGAAAGCCTCAAAATACCAGAATTAGTCGAAATTAGCACTTGGGCCCCTCAACCATCTTTACAAAGCTTCGCCCCAGCCTGTATGGTTATCGCCCGTTGCCCCGGGAGAATTCGCAACAGTATGCGGGCAACGGTTATCACCTGTTGACAGAATGAAGAATGACTTGCACGAGGCAGCTGAAGACGCTGTCTTTACTGGGCAATCGGAGTGACGTAAACAATGCCGTCCCGAGGCATAGCGTGGCCGGAACCCGAAGAACGCGTGCCTGGGTGAGACGTTAACGCTTACGGCACGACTGAGTTTATTTTCAAGAGAAACGTTCAGATGCGCGGTGTCCGCTTGAGTCATGCAATTTCGGCTGTCGACGACTGAATGCACAAATGCCACGCACTTCGCGAAAATGACTGGAAACACTAAGTTTGCAACGCGGCACTCCTTACGCAGTTCTACACGCTTATATTCATAATCCAGCAATGGCATCCACCATCAGTGTAGGTAGAGATCTTGGAGAGCCCACGAGATGATGGTGTACAGCATTCTCGAAAATCTTGGTGATCGTTGTCCTGCATGCCGTATAATGTGACTCGTGGTTCTTACAGGAGCCGGGGAGTAAGCAGACGTTTCGAACATTGGCCCTCTTCAGCGCTTCCTCAGAAGAAGCATTGAAGGAGGCCAATGGCCGAAACGTCTGCTTATTCGCCGGCTCTTCTAAGAGCCACAAGCCTCACTGTACGGCATACAGGACAACCACCATGCAAACCATGAACGGCAACCACCATCCAAACGCCGCGATAACATTTTCACATTTATTATCTCAAATGCACTATCGCTTCATCCGCCCACGTGAAGCATCGCTTGTAACTTATTTAAAAGAATTCTCGCAACCGTCGGCCGCGGTCCAGCCAGCTTCACTCCGAACGTTAAAACCACTTTGTACTTCAGTGTCAGAGAAAATAACACTCACCGAGCACGGGGGCCGGGCGCACCACCGGGGCTGCCGACACTCACGCCGCCCGCCGCCCGGGCGAAGCCAGAGCCGAGCGCGTGAAAAACCCTCCCGCGCGCGCCGCCACACCGCGCCACCGGCCAAAAGGTCATAGCAAAACGATAGTACGTAGTACTACGGTCATTCTCTCGGGGACCCGGAACGCAATACATAACAGAACAAGGAACGAAAATGCGGTTTGCAAAAGAGAACAGAATTGGAATAAGGCGGGCTCCACGCATTCATGGTATGTATAGTATATACAAATCCACAATTCAAAATATGTACACTCGCACAAACATCACAGGCTGCTGCTGCTGTAAGATGACCTCCCGTGCCCATTTGGTTTGTACACATCATATAAAAAATACTGATTCGCTTTTTGACGTTCAAAACTACAGAGCGCGGCCGGCTGGGCTGGCTGCCGCCTCAACAGAGAGACACCCACGCCCAAGCGGGCGGACGGGACGGAAGCCAGTTACAGCAGCAGGACACACGGCAGCGGCTGGGCAGGACAGTCAGTGGGCGGGTGGCGGCGGCCGCGCGTACGGCGGCGGTGGAACCGTCACCGGCGGCGGCACCGGCGGCGGCACCGGCGGTGGCACCGGCGGCGGCACCGGCGCCGTCGGCCCGGCCGCCCCCATCGGCGGAGGCACGGGCCGCGGCGGGGGCGGTGGGGGCGGCGGCGGCGGCGCCGTGAAGCGCAGCGGCGCCGGCGCCAAGCGGCCGTTGAGCCGGGCCGCTGCCGCCGCCGCCGCGTGCAGGCGCACGGGCGGGAACACGCCGGCACGGAACGCCGGCGGCGCGCCCAGCCGCGGCGGCGGCGGCGGACACGTCGGCAGCCCGTTGGGCAGCGCGTGCCGCGAGCCGGCCGCAAACGGCGAGCGCGGCTTCAGTGCCCCGCCGGCGGCGGCGCCGGCCGCCGGCAGCACCAGCGACGGCCGCGTCACAGACTTGCCGGCCGGCGGCGGTCGGGCGGGGGTGGGGGCGGAGGCGGGGGCAGGGGCGAGGGCGGAGGCGGGAACGGGGGTGGGCGCCGGCGGCGAGGAGCGGGCAGCCGGCGGCGGCGGCGAGTCCCGGGAGAGACGTCGTCCCGACGGCCGCGCTGGCAGCGGCGGAGGCGGCGCCACGGTCGCCGACCCCAAACTGGCTGATCGCCGGTAGCTGGGTGGGGCATGCGGCGGTACCGATGGCGGCAGCAGCGGCGGCGGTGGCGCCGGTGCCGAATCTTCCTGGCTGGCGGCGCGGCGAAGACCGGCCGGCGCCGGCGGTGGTGGCGGTGGCGGCGGTGGCGGCGGTGAAGGCTCGCGGGGCCTCTTCCTGGGCGGTGACCTGGTCCAGGAGCCGGCCGGCAGTGCCAGAGACGGCAGAGACGGCAGAGACGACGGCGGCGGCGGCGGCGGCGGCGGCGAGGGCGCCAACGGCAGCGCCGGCCGCGGCTGTTCGTCCACCTTGAGGCCGAACTCGCGCCGCAGCCGCTCCGTGAGATTCTCGCGCTGCTGCTCCAGCATGGTGGGCGCCGCGTTCCAGCGCACGTTCGACAACTTCGGCGCCAACGGGTTCGGAGAGAGCGGCGATGGCGGCGATGGTGGCGACGGTGGCGATGTCGGCCGCTTCGGCGGGCTCGTCTCCACGAGAGGGCTGGCGGCTGAGGGCGCATCACGACCGTGTCAGGCCAATAGCACACAGGCAAAATGACGTCAGACAGTTCGGAGAGGCCTTAACAGCGTATCGTAGTCGAACGGACGCTCTTCACAGTGGACACGACTGTTCGCAGTCCGTTGTCCGAAACAGGACAGACGAAGCAGACATGGAATCTCATGTATGGAATCTCCACACAAATGCTAGCTAAATATAATGCTTTGAATGAAATACGAACTTTGCGGCCGGACTACGGTAAAGAGGACATGAATGACGCCAAGAACGAGATGTGGTATGGAAATAAGCGACAAACGAAACAAAGATTAACACTGCAGCCTTATGAATGTTTTAATGTAGAGACTCATGCGGAGGCAAGGAAACGATAATTCATTGGAAGGTGCAGCATATAAACTTCATCAATTAATGACACCAGACAAACAACGACCACAGAATATACAACCATTCCGCAGAAGTCGTTCATGAGTGCCTTACTGCAAGTCAGGACCTTTCCTAGCCATGATAGCCATCATATTGTGAAAAATATCGCAGCACGGCAACGCAAAGCGGCATTTTTTCCACGCACTTCGCGGAGCAGATGCATGATCCCAGACAGCCTAGTAAGCATCTAGGCTATGACGAGTTATAACCCAATGTACCAAAAAGTGTATAAATTCTAGACCTTTGGGGTATAATACATCTTCCATTATGGCCACATTTTGGATCTATTTTAGACGTCTACAATCAGGCTACGTACCCATCAAAGGAAGGCTACGGCGGTAACAAATAATGGAGCTGGTATGCTATTCCATATCACTATCCAGTCCTAAATATGCATATGTCTCACTGGGCACAGAGAGGCCTGGCGGAAACATTACCGTGACAAATACGAAACTAAAGAAACGTTCCATTTCAGTCACAAAAGACTGACGCTGAGTACAGAACGTTCGTTTTGATTATAAATCGTCTCCATTTTGCCCACCTATGAAGGGATTAAAATAACGAGTATGGCGGTACTTTGTCATGCGAAAAGAAAAGTAGCTTTTTATTTTTTTTCTTGGCATCCACATTTAGGTCATCATCAGATGGCATACCGTCAAACCCCGACCTTGGCCTGAATTCCAAAATGCCTGTCAAAAACCAAAATGCCTGTCTTGTCTAATTACAACAGCGAACAAAAATCATAAATACAATGAAACACAAAAAGTATGTCTGGTTACATTATGTGTGGCAGCAGAGGCTGTTTGCTAGATCGCACGCAGTGCGGCATATGCGCCGATCCGTTCCACTCACCACAATCGGGAGCCGAGGCGGCGGCGGTGGTGGCTGCGGCGGTCCCGGCGGCGGCGGGCGCGGCCGGCGAGCGTGGCGACGCCGGCCGCGGGCTGGGCTCGGCCGAGGCCAGCTCCAGTGGCGGCAGCGGCGGCAGCGGCGCCGGCTGGGCGGCCGCCGCCTCGCCGGCTGGCCGTAGCGCAGACTCCTGACGCTCGGCGCCGGCCGGGCCGGGCGCGTCCTTCTTGCGGCGCCGGTAGTCCTGCAGGCTGAGCCGGCGCTTCACCACGGCCGGCGCCGGCCGCGGCGGTTCCGGCTTCAGCGGCGACGCCGGCCGCTCGGCGCCCTCCGGCGCGGGGCACGAGGTGGCAGCGCCGACAGGCGGAGCGGCCGACTCCGGTTTGCCGGCGGTGGCATGCACGCCGACGCCGGCGTTCGGCGGCGGCAGCGGCGGCAGCGGCGGCGGCACACTCAGGTCCAGTTTCGAGGGAGACGGCAGCGAGCTGACACCGGTCGCCGGCGGCAGCGGGCCCGGTCCCGGCTTGCCAGGTAATATCAGTGAGCTGAAGCCGGCACGTGACGTCACAGGACTGGGATCCACCTCCGCCAGCGGCACTGACGAACAGCCGACGCCGACTCCGGAGGCCAGCGTCGCGTGCTCCACCGTGTTGACGCTCCAGCTGGCCGCCTGCGTGGCGGGCTCCAGCTTGACCGGCGACGCCAGCGTGGTGGCCTTGGCGTGCCGCGGGTCCCTCGAGACGGGCAGGACCACGTCCAGACCCGCCTTGGTCGGAGACTCCGAAAGCCTGGCGCCCGCGCTCGGTGGAGGAACGCTGCAGTCCATCACCAAAGGCGACGCGGTCACCCTGTCCACGGCCAGGGACACCGGCTCGCCAATCGGCGGCGGCGGCGGCAGTGGGGCGGCCTCACAGTCCACTGCTGTCAGCGGGGAGCCGGGGCTCGGCCGGAGCGGCGCCGGCCAGCCCCCCGGCTCCGCCTTCACGGGGGACGCGTCCGGTCGCGGCGGCAGCGGCAGCACCATCTCGGCCTTCACGGACGACAGGCGCGCCTCCGCCTTCACCGGCGACGGCTCGAACTCCCACTTGAGCGGCGAGCCGGCGGCGGCGGCCGACGGCGGGCCGGCGCGGCGGCCCAGCGGTGCCGCCGCGTCCAGCGTCCACTCGCCGGCGACGCCGGACGGCTCCTTTGTACTTGGCGCCAGTGGCCGGAGGCCGGGCGCCTGGCCCATCACATTGTCAGGTACTCGGCCGTTGAGGCCAGCGGCGGCGGCCGGCGGCGCCCAGCCGCCGTCAGATTCCACCGCCGGCGCCGGCAGCGAAGGCGGCGGCAGGGGCGCCGGCGCCGGCGTCAGCGGCGACGTCGGCGTCACATCGCAGGAGACAGAGGTGCGCGCCAGCCGGCGCTTCTTCAGCGGCGTGAAGTAGTCGGCCGGCCCAGGAGACTCTGCCGACGCAGGCCAACAGTCAAATCCCAGTCAACGACGTCGACAGCGCACTCGAAACGAGCGCGCAAAAGCTTCGGCCACAGAACGTCATCACTCGAAACGAGCAGGCATAAGCCTCGGCCACAGGATGTCGTCACTGACGACAAGGAGACTAAAGCGCGTAAGACAACCGTCGAACTTCTAGCCATGCGACGCAGTCGACCAGCGACAGCGTGAGACCGCGTCACACCCGGTCAGCCCGCCAGCGACCCAGCGAGAGCCTCGCGCACGTACCGGGCCGACTGCCGGGACTGGCGCAGACTCCGTTCGGCTCCGGCTCGCCCTCCTCGCTGATGGCCTGGCGCAGCCAGCGCTTCTTGGCCGAGCCGCCGAGCTGGGCGGCCGGCGGGCTGGGCGCCGCCGGCGCCGGGCCCACGCTGAGGCTGGCGCGTCGCTGGCCCGGCGGCGAGCGGGCGCCGCGCGTGTACTGCGACGGCAGCTCGCAGCCGTCGCCGCCGTCCGACACGTGGCGCACCACGTTCACCACCGTCTCGTTCAGCCACTCGGTCATCAGCATCTGCAGTCAGATGGCGTCAGGGCGCCGTCACAGGCTCGTACTCCTCAGCGGTGGAGGGAAATCTCACCGATGGTAACAAAATGGTGGTAAAACTACAGGCAAAACTACGAAACGAATACAAACGTGACGCAAATATGAAATGGCTGGTTGGTTGGTTGGTTGGTTATTGGGGCTTAAGGGCGCACCGACTGCAGGGTCATTCGGCGCCCAAAATATGAAATGATTTTTGAAATGAAATTTTCACACATGAAAAGAATGCCATTTCAAATATGAAATGGCATTCTTTTCATCTGTCTAACACATGATTACACCATCTCAATACACTTTTTTCTTTCGCACAAATTCGAATTTATTCGAAAATCCCTATGTCCCCCACCCTGTAGTTCACATTCTACTGGCTGACTGTTCGCTCTACAATGATTTGCACTGACACTACTGCTGGCTGAGTTACGTTCTCTACTGCCAACCTTATCCTCTCCATTCTATCCCATCAAGCGTCCCTCGTCAGCCTGCTGCCCGTCCCTAAGGCTGCCGCACCGGACCACACCACGCACCCACCTTCTTTGTCTTGGGGAAGCGGAAGCCGTGGGCGTTAACGCCGGCGACCGGGGCGCTCTGGGGTCCGGCCGCCAGCACGGGCGCTGCCGGTGGTGGGGGCGGCGGCGGGGGCGGCGGCGGCGGTGGAGGCGCCTCGTCTCCGGAGAGCGCCTCCGAGCCGGCCGAGTCGGCGGCCGACTGGCGCCGCGGCGAGCTCAGCAGCCGTGAGCGGCTGCCCTTCCGACTGCAACGGCACGCTGCCGTCAGCGTCACGGCACAAGGACGAAGCAGTGTCCCGGGCCAACAGGCCGTACACAACAGATACACAGCAGCTGCTTCAACCTGCTCAACCGGCAAAACTGGCGCAAATGGCGCATTAGACGTGACAGATACCGTTGGCAACAGTCGACATGGCCTAAAATAAGTTGACAGGAGTTGACAGCGGCGTTTGCGTTAACATCGAAGAAGCCCCAAAAATGGAATGATCGACCATCTTTGAACGGGAAGTTTCCTTTCTTTGGATGGAGGGTCGAACGGTGACTACAAAAAGGAGCACTTGCATGCAAGGTACTTCAAAGGCCAAACGACGTTCTATGCTGCGACCTCTACAGGGTAATGCCGGTTACCCTGACCGGCTACAACATAGCAAGAGTCCTACCCGTCTCAGTCCTGCGGACCTACTATCCGCCCCACCATTTCCCTACCGACCGGCCTGTCCCCGACAGCCGACTCACCCTCTCTTCCTGGTGTTCTTGTCGCCGGGCGGCGGCGCCGGCGTCCCGGCCGGCGCCGGCTCCTCGGCCGAGTTGTTCCGGGAGGACTCCTCGCGCGACTGTTTGCTGTGCTTGCGCGGCGACTCGGCGGCGGCGGCCGCCTGTTGCCGCTGCTGCTTTTTCTCCATCCGCTCGAACGCCTTCATGATCGCCTCGATCTTGCGCTCCTCCCGCGTCTGGCGGCGGCCGCTCGGGCGTCAGTGTCGGAACGCGGCAGCATCACACACACCACCGCTAACGGGCAGGCGTGCCAGGGAACTACTCCACACGGAAATTACCCCATCCAGTATAAAATGCAGCTGGAGCCTGCCGCGAACAGGTCCGGCTCGGCGGCGGCACAGTACGTCCCGCACGAGGCGACACTCACCAGCTTTTTGGGCTCCTCCTTGACGGCGGGCGCGGCCGGCTCTGGTGGCGAGGCCGGCGCCGGCCGCGGCTCGGCGCTCTTCGCCGGCGAGCGGTACGGCGACTTTTTGCGCGGCGTCGGGTTCTGCGAGGGCGGGGGCGGCGGCGGCGGCGGCGCGCCCTCCTCGCTCGACTCGTCCTCGGCCGGCGGCGACGGCGACGGCGTCGGAGGGCGGGCCGAGCTGCGCCGGCGACGGACCGGCGCCGCCGGCTTGCCGTTACTGCCGCACGGAAGACGGTCTGGTCAGCGCGACAGACAGCACGGCCGTGGGCCGCCACACGTACTCACGCGACACGCAACTGGGGCCAGGCCAGTAAATAACTGAGACAAGGGTTGAATTTTTTAAAAGTGTTGGAGTACTTTCGTTTCGGAGCACAAAAATCCGCAAAGCTGGTTTAGGATGGCATTCTTGGTGTAAGTCATGACATCATACCTGTTTCTTACTGAATAGAGACAAAACCATTTGCTCGCGAAGTTAGAAATTTGTCGACATGGTTATAACGTAGATTTCTGACGGAAACATAAGATGAGACTTTTGGAGCATAAAATGTTACGGGACAACATATTTTTTGGTGTTTAAACTTGACTGAGACAGTTCAGGGGCACCACTAACCACGTGAGGTGGACGGAGGCATCGATCAAGCCTTGTTACTTTGGTCGGACAGCAATGATATCATCGGATGCATATCTTTGCCCAACATTTCCACTTTGGGTGTGTGAGGAAAATGGCAGATAATGCACTATTTTTTAACCCATGTCCAAATAGGCATAAGCAACCTTGGTTAGCCAGGGAAAACAAATACAGGCTAATTCTGACTGATCAGATATCACAAGACGGCATGGAGGCACAAAACCTATACCGCATGAAGTAGCTTTCATTGAGAAAAGAAAAACAGACATTTCTTTCAATACAGCTTCACTCCAATTTACACGTTCCCTTGTAACCGATTTTCACAACGTCGGAGGCCAGTAGACATGAGAAGCGAGTCCAACCCTACGAAGGCCACAGCACGCTACCGCGTCCCACCGTAGGGCAGCACCGACCCGGGCCAGGCCGGCGACGGCCACTCACTTGTTGATGGTGCCGTTGGTGCGCTGCCTGGCTGCCACCGGGCAGCCGTCGGCGCGGTCGCAGGCGCACACCAGCTGCCGGCCACCGGGCTGGTCGTGCGGTATCGTGATCTCCGCGTCCCGCGCCACCGGGCTCACCGCCACCACGTGCAGGTGCAGCGCGCCCTTGTCCACCACGTGTCGGATCTGGGCGTTGGGCCGGCACGAGCGGCGCACGAAGCGCGCCACGTTGCCGTACTGGCGCGCGTCGATGCAGACGTGCAGCGCGTCGCGCGGGAACCGGTAGTGCAGCACGTGCGGCTGGTATCGCTTGCTCTGCAGCGGGAACTGCCGGCGGAACTCGTCCAGCAGGCAGCAGCGGCCGCGGAATTCCAGCAGCGTCGTGTTGGCCAGCACGGGCAGGGCGGCCACCAGGCCGCGCTCGGCCCGGCCCACGGTGGCCACGGCACAGCGCTCCGGCCCGGCCGGCGGCGGCGGCACGGCGCCCGTCCGCATTGACGCCAGCCGGGCGCGCAGCTCCGCCGAGTACTGGTTGGTGACGGCCTCCTCGTACTCGTCGATCCAGCAGCGCAGCTTGCGCGCCGGCTCCTCGGCCGGCTCGGGCGGCGCGCCGCCGCCGCCGCTGGCGGTGCGCGCCCGGCCGGCCCGCGATATCCGCCGCTGGGGACGGAGCACACCGTCAGCAAAACGACCGCACGCGCCACGCGGCGCGACCGACCCCCGGCCCACCAGCCGTGTCATCAATAGTCGATCAGCCGTAATGCCCTGTGCGATTCGAATAACCTGTTATCGCCGACCTGTTATTGCCAATGCAGCGCTCCCCAGCCGTATGAATTGCGTGGCCCAATGTCCCTTCGGTGCCATCGAAGCGCGGTATCGCCGTAACGCAACCCCCCGGGCCAGACAACAGGGCCCGGTTCCCGTGACAAATGGCGGGCGCCTAGTCTGAAAAGCGTGAAAAGGCCACACGCCGGCTGAGCCTCCACACCCGCCGTCCAGCCGTCCCTGAGTCAGCGGGCGCCGGCGCCTCACCTTCCTCACGGGTGGCCTCTTTCTCTCGGCGGGCTGCGGCTGCGGCGGCTGCTGCTGTTGCTGCGCCGCCGCCGTCGCCGGCGGCGGCGGCGGCCGCGCCGGGCGGCGCCTGTCGTTCTTCTGGGCGGCGGCGGCCGGCGCCGGGCGGCCGCTCTTGCGCTTGACGGGCCGCCGGAGCCGCGGGCCGCCGCCGGCCGGCGCCGGGCCGCGGCCCGACTCACCCGACGAGTCGGCCGACTCGTCCGAGTCGGTCAGCAGCTTCTGGCGGCGGCGCAGTTGCAGCGAGCGGGCGCGGCGCCGGTCCAGCCGGCGCGGCTGGCACTGCTCGCAGAGGTACTCGTCCGGGATCGAGTGCCGGTCCAGGCCGACGCAGTCCACGTGTTGCCACACCGAGCACCGGTCGCAGCAGATCATGTAGCCGTCGTCGTGCTCAAAGTCGCTGCCGGACACAGGCAGGGACGCGTCAGTCACGGCGAGAACACCGGCACCAATGACGCGCCGATCGCCTTGTTGACACCAGCAATACCAAACACTGCTCTTAATACCAACACGGGCGTAGATTCTAAAGAATGTCAACAACGGCTTTCACAATGTCAGCAGCTGGACGGTTCTACACCGACCGCGTAATGCCACCGTCCGCGTCCTGCATACGGACCACAATGAAGCAGTTAGACGTTAGACGATATGATGCAAAGCTGACCTACAACGAAACTGCAACGAGAGGGAATAGCATCGTCATCTCAGGCTGTTTATCATGTGACTGGGCGAAAGTGACCACGCAACAGCATCGTCAACAATGATGACATGCAGAAGGGGCAAGCAAAACGTTCTACACGAGCACAACACTGACATGCAGCGCAACACGTCCCTCCAACGCACAACGGATGACATTACCGGCAGTTGACGGTGAACCAGTGTGCAAGAGATAACACAGAGCTACGACCTGTAAGCTGTAACTAGGCGTCACAAACTAGCAAGCCACAGCTCACAGCAAGGACGTACGGCACATAATGACAAGGGAAACAAAACACAGTTGGCAGCAGCTCGACTGACGGACAACACGCAAACAGCAGCAGCTCAACCAGCAGTCCCCACGACACGTCACCCGGTGCACAATGACCAGTTACCCAAGGTGACTGATCGCTGTGCGTGGCCACAAACGGCAATGATTCAGGCCGAACAGGCGCAGTCCTGGCTAGGGGAGGGACTCGGGTCCTCACCAGATACAGCGGGTGACCGAGTCGTCGACCGTCTCCGACTCGGGCGCCGTCTCCGTCTCCTCGCCGTCGTCCGGCTCCGTCTCCAGCACGGCCGACGGCACCGTCGCCATCAGGCCCAGCTCGTCCACCGCCTCGGCGCCAGACAGCGGTGCCACCAGCACCGCCGGCGTCGGCGTCGGCATCGGCGTCGGCGTCGGCGCCGGCGGCGGTGGTGGAGGCGGTGGCGGCGGCGGCGGTTGTTGCGGAGGCGGCGAGAGCGGCAGCTGGGTCGGGGTTGAAACCACGGTCGGCGCCGGCGGCGGCCCGTCCGTGGCCATCAGGGGTAAAGTGGAAGCAGGCGCAGCCGGCAGCGCGCAGGCTGGCGGGACGGGCGGCGACGGCTGGGGCGGCGGGGGCGCCAGAGCGGCCGGCGGCGGCTCGGGCGGCTGGGGCGGCTCTGGCGAGCGCGGCGGCGGCGCGCCATAGTTGTGGTCCTGCAGCACGTGCTGGTACGGCGCTGGCAAGCCGGCCGGCGGCGCCGAGCGGTCCCGGCCGGCGCTGGGCGCGGGCCTGCGGAGCGACACGGCCGACTTAGCACAGACCTCACCGGCAGCACCCGGACAGCGTGCCGTCCGCGGCCGCCACGTCCAGCGGACAGCAGTGCCGCGACGGGCCAGCCCTGAGCCGCATCATCCCTGCCACAGACGTTGGTACTAACACAGCCCGACCCCGGGCCTCCTCATTCCCGGAATCCGTGACGGCGGTGGCGGCGCCCGGTGCCGACAATGGCCGCTGTCGGCGCTGCAGCCATCCCGGCCGGTGGCCTGATGACTGGGCGTCCGTTCGTGCTGGACGCCGTCCAGGGCAGGGCAACACCCTGCATGAGTCAGCCGGGCCGGACCCAGTCTCACTTTCACCGGGCAGCGGCCGGCGGCGCACCCCCCGCAACGTGACTGGAACCCGCAGTCATCCCACGACTAACCGGGCCAGCCCGTCCCGCCAGTCACCCAAACGACATACACCGTCATCTGTGGACGGCCGCGACCGGACTAACGAACCACATACAGACAGCAGTAGCTGGACTGAAGGACCGCACGAAGGCAGCAACACAACTGAAGGACCACATAGACGGCAGTAGCCCCACTGCCGGACCACACACAGACAGCAGCAGCTCGACCGACGGACAACATACAGACAGCAGCAGCTCAACTAACACAACACACAGACAGCAGTAGCTCGACCGCCGGACCACAAAGACAGCGGCAGCTCGACTGACGTACCACAGACAGTAGCAGCTCGACTGACGGACCACACAGACAGCAGCAGCTCGACTGATGGACAACACACAGGCAGCAGCAGCTCGACTGACGGACAACACAGACAGCAGTAGCTCGACTGACGGACCACACACAGATCGCAGCAGCTTGACTGACGGACCACACACAGATCGCAGCAGCTCGACTGACGGACAACACACAGACAGCAGTAGCTCGACTGACGGACAACACACAGACAGCAGTAGCTCGACTGACGGACAACACACAGACAGCAGCAGCTCGACTGACGGACCACACACAGATCACAGCAGCTCGACTGACGGACCACACACACACAGCAGCAGCTCGACTGACGGACAACACACAGACAGCAGTAGCTCGACTGACGGACAACACACAGACAGCAGCAGCTCGACTGACGGACAACACACAGACAGCAGCAGCTCGACTGACGGACAACACACAGACAGCAGCTCGACTGATGAACAACACACGGACGGCAGCAGCTCGACTGACGGACAACATATGGATGGCAGCAGCTCGACTGACGGACAACACACAGATCGCAGCAGCTCGACTGACGGACAACACACAGACAGCAGCAGCTCGACTGATGGACAACACACAGACAGGAGCCGCTCGACTACCGGACCACGCACAGAAAGAAGAGCAGATCGACAAAAGGACCAAACACAGACAGGAGAATATGGACTGATGGACCACACACAGACGTGGGCAGCTGGACGTATGGGCCTCTCAAAGGTGACACAGATATACTGTCACGATACAGAAGAACCATAGAGAAGCCAAGTGATGACTACAGATATTACCAAACAGTGTTACTTTCTACAATTAGCAGATGGCACATACACTTGTCAAGGCCTGTCACAGCCTCTGAACTTCAACCAAAACCAAAGAAATGGCAGCCAATCCAACGAAACTGAATGCAGATGCCTTGACGCCCCACTGTCGTGATCGCCAGTAACAACACTCCCGCACACTGCAGCCCACATCAGCACGAGATTCACCACAAACAAGCCCACGACCGTCGTTCGCCGAGCTCAGCCGGCCCGTCAGGAGGGCGGGCCGTCCGGTGCCGAGCCGGCGGCCTCCACCGACCTGACGCTGGCGTAGGCGTGGATGTGGGCGTGGTGGAGCGGGCCCGGCCGCGGCTCGGCCGGCGCCGGCACCAGCCGCAGCCGGCCGTCGGCGCCCGGACTCCAGAATCCCGAGCTCATGTCACTTCTGCGGCAGCGACCGGTCGTCCGACTCTAGCTCGCTGCACAGGCGGTGCGACCGGAACATAGCAGCCAGCTTCGGCGCGGACATCTGTCGGCAGCGGCGGCACCGTCACGCGCCCGTCCGCCGGCACAGGGCGCGCCGGCGGCCGGCGGCCGGCCGGCTGCACAGCTGCACATGCCAGCTCACGATTCCGTGCGAGCCGGGCCCAGCCGCCAGCAGACGGCCGGGCCCGGCCGCCGGCCGACGCGAGCTGCATAAATAACGCGCCGCCGCCGGCCGGCCGGCCGGCCGGCAGTCCGTCCAGTCGCCGGCCGCCGCAGTTGGCAGGCGCGTCCGCCGACCGGCAGGCGTCGTCGGTTCCGACGCGCCGGGCCGCTCCCGCCGCCGGCCGCCGGCACACGGCCGCCTGAGCGTCGCCCGCTCACGCATCACACGGCGGCCCACTGGACGGAACAGTAACCACCGACGTGGAACAGTGACCACCGCCCGGCCGCGGCGAACGGAACATTGATAAAATTAACGTAAAATGGGCTGACGGTGCCCATTAGCGCATTTCACTGTTTCCCATCCACTGTAAACTGAATATCCCTTCTAAAATGGCGAGTAAATACCATGACCGTGGCTGCCAACTTATGTGGGTGATCAGTGGTAATCCACAATGAGGAATGATCAATGATCACTCCACAGAGTCCCATGTTAAAATCATGTCTGGCGTGATCCATGAACAATGAGCATTGAGAACTCTGGCTGAAGAGAACAATGATGAAGCTCTCTCAAAAGAACTGAGAACTACGCTCATAGATCCAACAGAATCGGGAAGATATTAAGCTCCGAATTTCCATCAGCAGTTCTACTCACGAGGAACTGCACAACCACCAAAGCATTCCTCGTTCTGTTCGTTCGTCCCACCACACGGTCGGTCATTGCATTCATCTAAACCAACCGGTATCCGATTTCAGGGAGCCTACTTTGTTATTGTCACCCAGACGGCCAGATGATCATCTCAAATAATTCGTGGGAAGACGCAAGTCATTATAAAGTAACCAAATGCTACCGACAAAAACAAGAACAGTGCATTTCGGCGAGGTTTCAGGCCCCGAATGTTAAACGGATTACATGTCCACGAGCGTCCTGCCAGACTAACCCGTTCACTACGGACCGCCCACACGACTTTGCTTTGTTTACGTATCCTCCCCTTCTACTGACGGCCAGACCCGGGTGGACTCGTCGAACTCGGTTTGGGTGGCCCGGTACCCAACATGCCACAGGAAAATCACGAGCTCGTGGTGCCGGACGGCCAGTCTCACATGGTTCTGCAGTTCCTGGTGACAAATGCATTTTGTACGGCAAGGTGCAAAGCTGAAAGCCTTGGTGCCCAAGCATGTTAGTTAAGATCAAACAACATATACATGCATTTAACATGACTATAGCTGGGTGCAAACATATTCAGCAGGCAAATTGGTCTACACTTGTCCAAAACAGGCACCAAGGGGACATCTGAGATATACCCAATGAGCTAGGTTCCAGCATTGCCCTGCTCACTGTCAGCTCATATGATCCAGAAGAGAGGCCAACCAGTCACATACATATAAATATAACGCAGGTAAGGCTAGCACTAAAGGTGGGGTAAGTCATCTGAGGATGACCAGATAACTCCCATATACCTGTTGCCATTTACAAACTGGAATGATGACAAAGGATGGAAAAGGTCTTTTTTTGGTGTTGTAGAGCACTGGAAAATGTACTCCCAAAACATTTTATGCCTCAAAAGTGTGATGTGTGTATGCCAAAAAGCAACATTATAACCACATTGACAAATTTCTGACTACAAGCAAATGACTGTCTCCATTCAGGAAGACACATGTATGCCATAACTAATTAATGCCAAGAATGCCAACTAATGCCAATATTACTCTTCACAAAACTGTGTACTCCAAGACAAAAATTATACCTAGAACAAAACCAAATTTCCAACCCTGATGATGATCCTACTAAGTTCATAATTTAAACTGGCATTTATCTATTTCCATGATCTTGTCATTATAAGTCCATTTAACAACTCTCTGCAAAAGAGCCAATAAATTCTGGGAATGTGGCACCAAACAGGCAAAAAAACAGTAACTACTACTCTTTCCTAATTATTATTAATTAGTTTTCCTAACAGCATGGAGGGCCTGCTAGCATTTCATTTTGTTTTAAAGAAAACACCCATCCTTTCTCCCACTGGCAGGGGCTGAGGAGAGAAGCTACCCCTCAACTTTTCTGACATTGGTACTGACCCTATGGATGTCAGCTGGAAAGCAATTGCCCAAAACACTTCTTTTTCCACCACAACTGTGAAAGAATTCCTGTTCCTGGCAACAGATGGCCTGAGGCCACCTCAATAACAAATGTTAAAAATCCTGATGTACTGTTACCACCATGCCTGGTTATCTAAAATGCAAGAAAAACCATGTCCTATGTTGGACCACTATGGGTGACACTGGCTAAGAGTTGAGAGGGTAAGCTGCCAAACTGTTGCATTTGTTTCCCAACATGCCAATCTTTGTAGCATGGCAGATTCTTGGAGTTTTCTCACCTAAAGCCACCACTCCTCTTTCACATCAAAAAGAACTCTTCTTTCATCCTGGAACTAGCCCCTGCCAGATGGGAACCACAAGGAGCACAAACCTCTCTGCCCTTGCAAAACAAAATCATGGTTTGCTGCCACAATGATAATGCATCTGCTATGAGACAAAGCATTCTGAGCCTGAGCTTTCCCCAACCATCTACACATAGTATGAAAACCTTAGCATCAATTTTGCACAAAAGGGGGAAAGCAGAGCTATTTGCCTCAGATACAATGTCACATGAAAAAGTTACTACACAACACAACTCATACAAAAGAATCAGATCTTGCATGCAACAGTTGGCCCTCACAGTTCCCATGGGTGCATCCTTGAAAGGGTAACTGGGCTGTTGTGAGTATGGCATTGATGCCCATTTCCTACCATGTGTTTAAAGAAAAATGCATACTGGAAAATGCCATGAGTAAAAATCATATCAGTACCATATCAGCAACATGATCATTGTACAAAGGAATACCACTTTGGAAACATCCTTGAGTGACTGCTGAGAAGTGGTACAAAAATCTGCTACTCTGGCAAGTATTCAATTCCAAACATTCAACAGCCTGGGCCCCCCTTATGCCTGCATTTTTTATGAAAACTATGGCACAGCATCTTCCCAGCATACAGTTTTCTTGTGTTCAGTTCATACCAAGCTGTGCCCTGCTCCCCTGATATGTAATTTTGTATACTTAAGGGAAGGAATCTGCAGCATACACTCTCTAGCCAGATGGCTTGATTTCCTTTAATCCAGGAGGGCAAATCCCCATTTTGTTCTATTAACATCCACCCACATGCTGGTGGTTTCTCAAGTGCTAATTGTTGTTTTTCCATTTTCAAAAATTAAGTGGATATTACATCCAATATTTTGGACAAGAAATGTCATCAAGAACTGCATCAAAAGACATGTTGCTCCCAGCTTCCCCAATGAATGGGAGCCTGGTAATGACCTTTGCATGTGTCAGTGGCAGTGATAACTAGCTGAACTTCATGTCCAAATTAACCATATTATACCATGTACTTGTTGGCATATGGCATCCATGCTGCCTGGAGCTCAAGTACAGTACTGCATCAGGGACCAGATAATTTGCCACTGACTGTTACAGGCTACATAGGACAAGGTCTTTAAAATGATCACTCAACTTTCCACAACATCAGTGAGACAGATGATACAAATAAGTGAAACAGAATGAAATATATTCAAGAGCCTTCCTCTTACTTCCTTTATTACAATTTTAACTGCTTCAGGCATGACCATGAATAAATAAAATAACAAAAACATGAACAAATATTACTTGTTCTCAGGGTATGGTTTATCTCCTGAAGAAATTAACTTTGCAAACAGTTCAGCAATGCAAAAGCTCATTGCAATGGATATCTTGTTATTTAACTTGGTTTTTATGGTTACTTCATGAGGTTTCTCTCTACCATCTGCTTGCTATACACAAGTAAAAAAGAAATGGTATTTTCAGTTCAGATACCTATCAAATGGCATCCTTTTAGGGCAGATTTATATGCTTCTTAAACATGAATATCTTTCAGAAAGTACTCCTGACAGGCAACACAAAAACTTCCACTAACTGCTAATGGCATTTAACCATGTTCAACATGAAATTGTGAACAACATCCCACAAAGGTGGTGATCCATATTTGTAACTTTCCCTAAACTTAACTAATCCTAGATTTTTGAGCTGTCCTCATGTATATTGCATTATCCTGTTGCCCAGACTGATGTCTTCTATTACCTGGTATATCTGTTACCCTGCAGGACCATAAAAACTCTTTCACCACCAGAACAACTCTAGTGTACATCAATTTCATGAGCAACTTCATGGCATCTAAATGCTCCCACATCTGCATATAATGCACCCCAACAATGCTATTACTTTTGATGATAATTTTGATTCAGTGTTGCCTGGAGAACAAGAAACAACTGCCTAATGCCTGGATTTTTTGGTTATCAGTCAAAAACTGTCATACTCCATACCAGCATTATGCATATTCATTCACTGCTTGCTGCAATGTGCCAATACTTTTTATAACAATGTCCCAATCATCTTTTTTTGCCCTAACTTTCCCATTCTTACTTTGTACACCTCATATTGATTCTTTTCTTAGGAGCATAGGTGCATTTATACAGGTACAGGTATAGGGACTAGCAACATTTTTAGCTATCATACATTATCAACTATCTTGATTACTTCTAAGGCAGAACAAGAATACTAAACATCTGCAAATAAATGCTCACAGTAGGCATGCATTTGAAATATCATGCATGGGCATAAAGACCCAGATCATACAAATGAGATCCCAATGTAATATTAATGATGTCCTGCAAATCACCAAAACACCTAACATTATCTAAAAACCAATTTGATATTTTATTGTAGGCCCCAAAGAGTAAATCCTGTATCTGTTTTGCCAAAAAATAAAAACAAAAGGAGTCTTATATCCAAGGCACTGATTAATGGAAGCAGGTCCTGTAATGCAATTTTGTTATGGAACATTCTGAGAAAACACCTTTTCATTGACGGTCTCTGGTATATTCCATATTAAAGCATTCTCCTCTAATGTAACTTTGTGACAAAACCCAAATCAGCTGTGACCCAGCTTAACACAAAACTAATACTGCTATTTTGATATGATAATGTCCTACATGAGGAACCTGATACTCATATTCTGACAAAATATACAATTCACATTTATGTTCAGATCAACTTGTCAGTGCCACTGAGAAATATGAATGTAGCATGGATACAAACTTATGTTTAACTCTTCTGATCATAAAGAACATTGAATCCCATCCAAACAGGAAAAGATTCCCATCCAAAACAGGTACTTAGATTATGGCCCTCTATTCTAGTCATGTCAATGAACAAATGCTGGCCAAATGCTATTCAAAATGAGTATCAAATCAGCAGTGCAACCAGCAACATTCTAAGTATAACTTTGTCACTACAAAATAGATAAAAGAATGATTGACCAATGAAGATGGAATACTTTTAACAAATATTTACTGAGTAACCAGGTAAATGGCCTTGGATGGAACATTACTGCCTCGAAACAGATAGACAACAGCACACGTCAATCCAAAGCTACGGAAAACAGCACGACACATCCTTTAACAATTTTGGAGAATACCTGCAACCATGCCACATCTGGAGCCCACCAGCATCACATCAGCATCAAAAATAAAACAATCACAGTCTCGATGACGAAAAACACTAGGCATTTAACCGTCCAATCTTACCCGTCGCGTGTTGATCACACGAGAATTTTTTTGCAGCCTTGGCGACACTGAACTAGCAGATGGGTGCCATTTTCGCATGAGCACAACCACAATCCACCCCGCTCTCCTTGGATCAGTCCATTTCCAAGCAGGGGTGGTCGGGGCTATGGATCGTGAGGCCACTACAGCTTGAGCACGTGACTTGCCGTAACGTAACTGCGAATCTCACGTGACTACGGCCGCCCATGTGCGGTTCGGTGCGCCTGGTCGTAAGCTATTCCACAGCAAAATTGTGTTGCTGCGTAAATATTCGTCGACGAGATTGGGTGGAATGTGACGAAAACAACGCAAAACAAATCAATGGCTACGCACATGTCCTCATTAGCTCGCGGGGTAGACACGAACTCATTATAGAAAGGTATTGGGTTTGAATTTCAACGCCGTTTGGTCGCACGGCATTTGGTTCCAGCCAGGTCGGTGGAACGCATGGTGCGGATTGGACGTCAGCATGGGCATAGGTTTAGTGTAAGTTGCGGGATACAGGTGCGTCCCTCACCTGCACGAAAAGTCATCATTAGACCGTTGATTACGCCTATGGCATGGCACTGAAGGAGTTAAACTAAAACTGGTGTTTGTATTTTCAATTGATTTTGGGAAAGCTTGGCTTCTGAACCGCGAGCGCCGGAGTCCATGCTGCTTTGCACCCAGCCCAAAACCAAGCAGCAGTGCTGTCTTTGGTTTTCCAGCAGTGGTCTAACTTTGTATATAATAGGAATTGAAAGGGTAACTTGGGTGGATCGAGGTGTAACACTATCAGAGAAATTGCTGGCCTGGTGTCTAGATCTGCACATGATGTACTGCTGTTACATATGACTGACGAGGTTGGCATTTACAGGATCTTGCAGAAGCTTAAATTTTACAAGCACCATTCAGCACAAGTAGTAGTCTCTTCCTTTGTGTACCTAAAGCATTCTCTGATTTATCTGTACATCTACTGAATTATGTGTACCACAGCCATTCTGTTTTGTCAAGGACTAAAAACCATATCTTAAAGTGAATGTTTCTCAGTGAACATGTGTTGAGCTGAACTTACCAAGTTGTTGCATGCAGTCTTCAACCTTAATGCTCCATGTACATGTCCCAAAGTTATGAACTTACAGAGTTTCAAAACACTTTTCAGCAAACTTTCCCTTTGTTTTATCAAACTATGCCCTGTTGTCATTTGTTGTGCAACTTCTTTAGCAGGCTCAGGCCAGTGGTTGGTACCAAAAGATGGGTATTTTGTCTTATCTGTGAATCATTTCAGAAAGGAGCTTCTGGTATTTTGTATCTCATGTGCCAGCCATTTATCAGGCAATAAGTGCTGGGAACACTATCAGTAACACATTCTGGGTTTGTGAGTGCTCACAGCACAACTCCCTGGTTTGTGATCTCACCTTTTCAGCAGTCATGCATAGGTCCACCATGGCCCCAGCCAGTGTGGTCAGTATTTATTCATTCCTCTTATTCATGTTCATACAAACATCAGCTTGGAGCATGGATGCATTGGGCTTGATTGCAGTCCCTCTTCCTGCTGCACAGCCTGTAAATTAGTGGTGGGTCCAGGATTTCACCAAAGGGTTACAAATGATCATTGCCCCTCCCCCCCTTCCAGACAGGATCTCCATTCCTTGTTTTCCAGATATAAAAAATGTGAATCCATCCAGGTGCAGGGTGAATATCTGGTGTAATTTTGGGGATTTATCTAACTGGCAGTGTTTACCAGGGCTCCATTAGGGTCCCTGTCTCAGCTCTATCAATGGCCCCATTTGCCCTTGGGTTTGTGCCTGCTTTCCATACATGAAGGCTGAAGACAAGATTTTTTGTAGGGGTCCCAAATAAGGTGGGCCAAATCCAAGGAGAAAAAATGAGGGTAGGTTAGGTTATCAAGGGAAGTCATAAGTGCAACCTCATTGAAAACCAAAACAGTTGAACCACTGTTTGACATTGAGGCTGTGGACCATTAAAAGTTGTACAATGTGTAAATGTTCAGTTTCCACAGTCAGGCATATACATGTTATTCTCCTTTTGCATTTTCTTGCATCTCCACAGCATGTCCTGGCAAATTGGCTCTGGAACCATGCTGATCAGGTCAAGCAGTGAGGTCTCTTCTGTTTGTTATCATTCCCAGTTTTCTATGGTTTTGGAATCTTGAGGGAGACAATGGACCATTATTGAAAGTCTTGCATTGGAGTCATTGTTAGAGATGTTAGAGATGCACCTCACCTCAGACAGCCATTGCTGGGATTCTGATAAGTTTTTAGAAGCATTATCTTTGAAATTCTAGAAGATGTTTGCCAGAAGATCTGAATGTTGTTTATAATTTGGCATGTTGCAACTTTTATTATGATCATGCACTCCAGTCCTCCATTTACATGAATGCAAGAAAGCTTTTAGGTACAACATGGGCCTTCTACCATTAAATAGTCATTGAAGGGCAAGTGTGGTGACAAGCCTTAAGTGATGTGGTTAACACAAAAAGCAGATTTTCATGGCACGATAGCTTTGTGAAAGTAGTCATAGCATTCCCTGTGGGATCATCCATAAATTGTGCAGCACTGGGGGAGGCAAGTGGGGCTGATTTGTGACAAGCATGAACATGGGAAGAGTATGGATTTGGCAGGGTGTTACTTAATGCTGCCATATCAAAGAAGAAAAGAAGCAGGTAGCTTTAAATGGTGCATAGGAATCACCCCCAGCAAGTTTTGTAACTTAAACTTTTGTTTATCACTGTTAGTAAATTGAAGTGAGTGGCATGTCATTTAAAATGTCAGGTCAGTCGGGTAGTGGTGGAGGGATATTAGCTGGGTATGACAGAATTTTGGGGTGGTCTTTTTGCTGACTGACATAAAATCCAAGGAGGCAGGGGGGAGTTAAAACACCAGTAAATGTGTTCTGTAATTTATGGGCTTCCCCTACATGTTGCATGTATTGTAACAACTATTATATGGTAGAAAAAATGGAAACCTGTAAAAGGTTGGGTTTAAGATTTCATTTTCCACAAGAACATAAAACTCATGGTTTAATGCCTTCATTCTTTGATGTTGCTCCATTTGGTAACAGTCATGTGCAACTGCCTGCTGATGCCAAATATAGCTCCCCTCAGTTAATGCTAGTTGTGGTGACCTGCTCACAGTGGTCGTTTATCCACTAATGCTGTCATGTATTTCACCAGCAACTGCCTGGTAGTGTGTAAAGTACCTCCTCTCCCTTCCTCCATCTGTTTTTTTTTTTGCAGGTTGTGTCTGTGTGAGGGACAGATTTAGATGAGAGACCAGGGGGCTATGACCCTGTGCTGGGGCCACACAAAGGTCATGGGAAGAAATGGAGATTTTGGGCACCATTGGGGTTGTGATCTAAAATGCTTGCATGGTACCTACATCATGAAGGAGGTTATAGTCCATCCATATGATAAGAAATGTTGTCATACACCATGAACTGCACTCCAGGCCAATTCATGGGACTCTGAGGCCATTTGAGGTCATCTAAGGACAAAGATCGCAAGTCGATGTGATGGACTTGCAACCATGACATTTCCCCCTTTTTCATATCCCTGGCACCACCTATGCCATTATGCGAACATTGGTTTATGGCTTGCGCTTCTCAACTATAACACGACAAATAAAAGCTAAAGCATATATATAACTATATTTGATGTCAATTGAATTTTTAAAAAGATCTTCCCACTTTCCATGTGCTGTGAATGGCTATGGATTTTCTCAAAATTTCTAATGTTAGGGCTATGTCTAATGTGAGAAAAGCCCCAGCAGTTAGCCTTCGATTCATGGCAGTTACATTACAATTGGTTTATAAATATCAGAGTTATAACAAGTTGAAAATTCTTTTTTTTTTTTTTTTTTTTTTACATATTCGAAACTTTTTTTTTTACGAAAATGTAGTTTGCGTCACGGCAAATCGATTTGCGTTTGTAGTGGTGAAATCGGACTGGTAGTTCTCGAGATCTCATGCCCGAATAAACTTCCCCTTCATATTCGGGAATGCGCCCTAGTGCTATGAATACGGGAATAGGGTTACAGCGATAGGTGGAGGGATGACTGGTCAAGGACGTCTCTCTTACATAGTAAATGGGGGCCGGTCCAAAAATCAGGATGTCAGACCCCTCACCCTATCATGTTCTTTCTCCCGTTGTCTTAGCTCACGCCTGGCGTGAACATCTTCACCCAGGTGCCTGTAGAGAAGGGTGTTGCCCATCCTGGCCCATTATGAAGAAGCAGAGAAACATGGACGAATGTGTAGCATGTGTCATTCATATTACATGTATATTTCCTCGGAACATTTCAGGTCAGACTGTAACCTCTGAAGTTACCGGAAAGTAGAGAACTTTATATTGCTTGCCCCACTCGTTATCGTCATACTTTTTCCGCCTTCTGGCTGGGAAACCATGCTTTGAAGAGTTAAGTCATTTTCTGTTACTGAGATGAGAAACACAATACATTTTTGGAAGTATTTACAGCCAATTCGAGATGATTTGATGCCATAGACCTCATTTAAATTCCTGAAAGTCACTGACTTTCAAAAGACGAAATATATTTCCGATCGTATGTACCTTGAATCGTACCTCAAGCAATTACTCCATATGTCGTCATGCTGTTAAGGAAAAACACAAAACGCAACTTCGATCTAGAAAAAGGACTTGGAAACCTTTCAGAATGGCGTCAGAACTCAATGGTCAGACACGATTTAGACAAAAGTTTCTGCAAAAGATGTGTAAAAGGGTACGATACCCTATATTCCCGATTCTTGCCACACCCTGTTTACCAGCAGCCTACACAAAATATCGTGGAGCACGACAGCTGGCGCCTCCCGTACGGAGAGGATAAATGTTGCTAGGCGGTCGTCGCCGACTGGGGATGCTTTGGTTCACCACAGTCGAGATCCGCTTAAAGTGGCCATGCTTAGAAGCAGCCTTCAAAGTTGATTTTCGGTGGGAAGGGGAATTCCAAACCAAAATCGGAACATCGCTATCATCTACAGTTCTTGGCTTGGAAAGACACCTACGTGGAGTCACACAAACATATGGCAAGCCACATCACAGAATCAGGTTTTTGGCATTAAGGGAGCCATACATGGAAACGAGGCATGGCTTTGGTCAGGTGGTCATTACAGATGGTCAGAAAAATATTGTCAAATTTAAAAGACTAATAATACCGAAATGTTTTTTATTATATGTAATAAAAAATATTGTAACTTCATTCTACACATGCCTCGATTGAGTCAGAAACGTAGTTCGAGCAATGTCATGTGTTGGGATGGTTGTTGTGCATGGCATTTTAGTCAGTGAGTATTATTTTACTTGAAAGCAATGTAAAACCATGTGTAATTTAATTTGATTTAATTTAACTTTAATTTAATTTAATTTAACCAATTGTAATTTAGCCATAAACAATACTTGAATACATTGTCAAAGCCTCGGGCACAAGCACATTTGAAGTGAAAATAAGCTAGCACCACAGGCGTAGAAGACATTGAGAAATATTCCTATTGAAATGATGCCCGTCTGTGGCCATTTTTATGTATAATCTCCAGATGTGTTTGCGATGGAGAAATTTATTAAACTACCTTATAGAGGCGACAGAATGAACAATTCACATGAAAATAAGTAAAAAAAAAACAGGGGCGTCGATTTCTGTAAATGATTGGGAGGCTAAGCGGAGGACTCGGCAAAGTAACCGTCCTCCCAAATGTTGATTTTTCAATAGATTTAGCCCACTTTATTTTGACCTATGTAAAATTATTAGTTTTTTGTTACTATTGATGAATTAAAAATTGCATTTATCCCCATGTGTACAGGTATATTTATATATGAATGGAACATAAATAGGCGCATCCCTTTAGACTGTATTCTTTACTTTCTGCCAATGTCTTGTCTGTTACGGCCGTTCTTTTCGGTATTATTAGTCTCTTTAACTGGCAGGAAATATTGGGGGGCCCAAACCAACATGGGGGCAAATCATCATTGGGTGGGCCAGGGCCTCCTCCAAAGAATACAAATCGACACCCCTTTGAGATAAATACACTAACCTGCAGCCAAATTTCAAAGCAGTCGGAGGAACCAGTGTAATCTCCAACACAGCGATGTCTAGAAAGACAAAGATGATGTACATAGGTGTTAGAGAAGGCTGGGCAAATGATTGGGTGGCAAATGATGACTGGGACGTAACTATGTCGGAGTAGTCGGAGTGGATTCGAGGGTTTTGAGTGAGCGAAAAAAACATCGCTAACCCATGTTAGTGACGTGTGATTCTTTTGGTCAGTTGAGCGATTTCGGTGAGTGAATGATCGTAGTCGGTATCTGGCAGCGCACTGGGTCTAGAAAAGGCCAGGTATGAGCAGAGAGGGTGAGACGAGTAGTACAAACCGTGTCCGATGAATTCGGCGAGGGAAATACTAATTTCGGTGAGGCGAAGAAGTGTTCCCAGGTTTTAACGTTGAAGTATATTTCTACGTATTATACATCACGATATATATATATATATATATATATATATATATGTGTGTGTGTGTGTTGTGTGTATATATGTATAAATTATGCGAAAATATGTACTTTATAAATACATATTCTGCATACAAGCAACCTATGTAACTGCACGTCTGATTGTTCCGTATGTCCAGCCGTCAAAGCAGTTTGTGTTCCAGCTGTTTCAACGATGCAAAGTCCATGGAAGCCCCATTTTGTTCCCTGCGTGCTCATTTTCATATAAAATGATATGACAAGTATAGATTCTCATGCCAGCTCGACTGCCAGCGGATCGGAGGTCTTGTAAGCTCTCTGGACAAGCTCATTTCAGCTGCTCACAACTGGTTCGGCAATGTTTTTCTTTTTCGCGGGTGAAAATGACCCTGCTCTGACCCTGACCGGTAATATGTTCTGATTGCATTCGACGGGGTCGGCGCGTTATGTTAGTGATCATACTTGCCTAGTGACCGAAAGGTACCCGGTTCGAGCCCGGGTCATGTCGACCTTTCGTAGACGGGTTCCGCAGTCTCCGCGGCAATCGGGGTGAGGGATTGTGACGCGAAATGACCTTGGAGGCCCGGACGTGGGTAAATAACCCAGTAAACACCACTGGGTTGCCTCTGACTGTGGGGTGTGCGCTTGGTCAATGATTGACCAGTACTGAGCGTTCTCCGTTTCGATCCACATGTCATCCAGAAGAAAAGTACATTGACACTTTGAATGCTGCATTTAAGGTACCAAGTCCACTCGGGTTCGAAGCACTTTCACTGTCACAGATGAAGCGGTGTAGTGGGTCACATGGACATTTTACATTTCTGTCGTAGGAAGCCTGATTTTGTGGAAATTAATCGTTTTAACTTCTATCTTCACTGCTGTTCCCTTATGATTACCCAGTAAAATTGATCTTACCGTAAAGGTAAGGTTACTGTGCATACCAGGAGTCACACAGCAGCAGACATGAATCACCGTGTCCGAGACGATTGACAGTCATCCATGCAACATATGCCTGCTGTCCCTGGACCTATGAACATGTATTCGCACTTTGGATTATATTGTTACGCCTTAGGTAATTTCTACGGACGTTTTGGATGCCTTCGATCAACCTCTCATTGTCGTCTTCGGACCTGGTCCACAATGTCACAAGCTCAAAAGAAGCCCATGATGAATCTGTATCTCCACGCTGTCTGCCTTCTCCTGATGGATGGAATAGATGGATGGATGGATGGATGGATGGATCACCTGATGGTGGACCAAGACATGTCCAGACTTCCTTCTTCTGACAACCCACTGTTGACTGTGTTCAACTCGTTTATGGTTGAGTACTTGAAGGTTGATGGCGGTGGTTCGTCATCAAGGCCTGAAGAACACACACCCGACATATATATATATATATATATATATATATATATATATATATATATATATATATATATATACTGGAATCCACGCAGTTCGAAAACGCTGGTTAAGTCAACGGCGACCGTTGATCGAAACTTTTAAAAATAGAGCTTTTGTGTATGTTACGCTGTATTCTCGTCTTCAGTCTGACGCCTTTACCGGCTGTAGCTGAATGGCCGTAACTTGGCTGCAGAGACCCTTCTTCATGCCAGGTCTCCGTGCCACAGAAAAGTCCTTGGCTGTCTTGCTGCCCATATGATCTCGCCGTATGATGCTGCACCTCTGTGAGCCATGATTCCTTTTATAAGCACGACGATCTGTCGGAGACAGTCCGCGTGTTGGCTAAATGTGTTGCAGTTAGGATCACGTGCTGCAGTCGCCTTGAAGACCGCTGTGTTTCCCGGTTTAAGGAGTCGATGTTTTATATAAAGGCGCACATGTGACGCGACCTCTCTCCGCGAGCCTCTGTGCGCCGAGCTCTCGCGATTCGTCGCCGGAGACGGGCTCGGCGTCGGTGAAACGGCCTGCTGGGAGGTCCTCACACGGCGGACGGCGCGCCTCGGATCTGCTACACTCGGACACTGGTGGTCTCGCCGTCAGTCGAGCACCGGTCATTGGCCCGCGCACCACTTGCTCCCGTTCTCCGGCTTTTTGCCGATAATTGGCGCATCGGAGGTTCATCGGACAATGGTCTTATCGAGCGGTGTTCCAAAAGAGCATGTAAATGCGTTGACCATGTATTGCAAAGGTCTTTCATGCTTTAGCGTACAAATGAAGACACATGGACTAAAAACACGTGTCAGTGGTTCTCAAACACCCGCGCTGATCCAGGGCGGATACCAGAGCGTTATCTCATAAGCAAATCGTAGCCATCACTGCTTCCATGCTAGCCATTAATATTCGTATAGCCAATTTAATTGTGTCAAGCTCTCGAGCGAAAGGCTATTGTAAGAGAACAACAACTGAGAGTGGAGGGACTGTGGTGAGGAGAGAAAAGGCGCATTCAAACGTCAGCTAGTCTTGCGACAGTCGAGAGTAAAAAGACGCACGTGTCATCCAACTAGAATGAGCAGAGCAGTACGATCCTCGCTCTGGATCACTGGTTTATGGCGCGGCGGCCCGGCGGACCGTCCCATCCGCCGAGGGAGGCGGCCGACGCGGACGACCGGCGCCCGCCGGCGTGCGTCGACATGTCCCGGCGCCGGCACCGGCCGCCGGCGCCAGCGGGGCCGGCGGCCGGCCTCACGAACCTTGCGCGCTCGCCCGGCGGCGGCGAGTCGCCGACACAGAACACACACCCGAGCCCGGACCCGCCGGCTGCCACCAGCACACGGACGCCGCACCAACCCGCCGTGACGTCATCGCTCGACCGGCGCCGGCGACGTCACACGCGCCACAGCAGCAGGTGATTGGTGGAGTCGTCGCGGCCGGACAGTTCCGAGCCGGAGGACCGGAAGTCCTCGTAGCCGTCGCCGCCGGAGATGACCAGCACCTTTCCGGCGGCAGCCTGCAACCGAGGGAACGCGTGGCGTGGACCGCCGTTCGTATCCGTAACAATGAGGCGGCACCGATCTATTTCTCAGTGTTTCGCACCAGCAAATCAAATGAGAGCCTTTGACGGAAATGCTACGTGTTAGTGATAACTGAGCGTTCATGAAACTTGAACGTGAGTGCTCCAACATGTTATCTGACGCCAATGCGTGTTTTCCTTTTTGTGAAATAAATTTAGTGTTGCACATGCGTGGGGTCAGTAAAAGTTGAGAGACCGTTGCGGCTGCCACATGTTGCGGCAATCCTTCCCAAGCAAGCTGTACATCTCATGTTCGGAATTAAGAACAGGTGGGGCCATAATTCCTGCTTTGAAGAATGAGAACATCTTTGTTAACAGGGTTATGGTCTGTACGTCCCCAGTCTAAAACTATCGTGGTCATTTCTATGGTTAGCAGATCACCAGAAGCTTCTAACACGGAAAGGGCGGGCGGCCTGTGTGGTCCGGGTGGGCAGCAGTCTTCTCCACGTACCTTGTGTGGCGCCTTGTCCTTGCCCTTGGCGGCGCCCCTAGTATGTCGGTAGCGGGCCGGCGCGGCCACCTCGACCGCCGACTCGACCGAGGAGAGGAACCGCACGTGCCCGGTGTGGCCGTGCGAGATGCCTGCCGGAGCCGGCCGACCATAGCCGGTGCCGGCCGACCATCAGACGCCGCCTCCAGACACACGTCGAGGCATCACGGCCGTCCGCAGACACCGCCCCCAGACACGCCGGCCGGCAGTCGGCCCTCAGACACCGCCCTCCAGACACGGCCGGTCGTCAGACAACGCCCTCCATACACAGCCGACCGCCAGACACCGCCTCCAGACACGGCCGTCCGTCAGACACCGCCCTCCAGACACGGCCGGCCGTCAGACACCGCCCTCCAAACACAGCCGACCGCCAGACACCGCCCCCAGACACGGCTGGCCGTCAGACGCCGCCCTCCAGACACCGATGGCCGGGGAGGGGCGGCTCACGAAACAGCGTACAGGGTAGCAGGGCAGGGCCGAGGCCGCCAACCCGGGAACGGTAACAGCCGGTACAGCCACCCGCCGACTCTCTTTTCGTCACCGCGAAAACTGCCAGCTCATCTCAGTGGCTTATCTTACGCTATTTTTCGTTAATCTTGGTGTGAGGCCAACGGTGAGCAGTTGCCGTGTGCCTGGGGCTAGAACTACCTTCACGCCATCAGTGAAAAGCTCGCTGCCTCCTTGTAACCCAGCCGACCTCTGATTTCTCTTCCCCGCCCCCTCCCCCTCCGAGGGATCGTCCGGTAGCGCCGCCGACCGCCCACTGACCGGCGATGCTGAGCGTGTTGGTGAGCCAGCTGGTGGTGGTGGTGAGCGGCGGCAGCGGCAGGTTCAGGATCACGCCCGCCGACGTGCCGATCCACAGCAGGTCCTTGCACACCATGAGCGCGGTGACGCGCAGGCAGGCCGTCTTGTGCTGCCGGATGATGTCGTCGCAGCCTGGTGGCGCGAGAGCGTCGGCTCGTGACAGCTGCGGGGCCGGGGGACCGGCTGGACGGCGCCCGGCCCCGGAAAGGGAACGCACCGCCGGGCCGCAGCGCGCCCCACGGCTCGGGGAAAGCCAGGACAAGACGCCGTACGTGGTCGTTACGCTACCGGAGAAGCCATCACGCTTCATTTGACATCATTGCAGCTGCTTCCGTCGTATAATTGTTTGAGGTACATATACGAGAGATGCAAGCCGTAAAACTTCATGCACTAGAAATGTTCCCTCGAGAGATTTCGATATGCCGCCTATGTCGATCTTTTATTCGTAATGTTCCCCATTTATCCGGTATTACGGCGTCGGTTCGGTTTCACTGCGAACTTAACTGTGGCCCCAAGCACACAAAAATTTCGTTGTTTCCGCTTGCCACTACCCTAACTATCACCACCATCTCCTCCGAGCCTGATTTAGACGTCTCTCGGGGTGTTCTGCTATCTCATCTGACGCCATCTGACGCCGCGGCCGTGTGACGCATCACGTCACATGACGTCGGCGCACCCACCTGAGAGCATGCGCGTGACCGCCGAGGTGACGTCCACCTCGCAGACCATCTCCAGCGTGATGGTGTGGAACAGGCGCACCGTGCCCAGGTTGTGGAAGCTCAGCCACACGCCCAGGCCGGACGGCACCAGGGACTGGATGGTCGTCTGCGTGTCGCTGCTCACGGTCACGGTGCTCTGCGACGGACGGAGGTGGCATCACGCGCGGCATTTCGTCGCCTGGTTCAGCAATCCGTGCACCTGGGTTGGATCCCCGGCCGCGTTGGTGTCACGGGAAACGAGCGCGCAGACGCCGCTGCGAAGCGGGCCACGCTGGCTGCATGCACAACGCACACGTGGATTGCCGTTGCCGGCCAGGTATATGTTTCCGACCATATCGACTTTTCTGCGTGGCGAATGGCAGTCCAGCTGGGATGCACTGGTCTCCAACAAACTGAGTGCAGTCAAGCTCCGTCTGAGCGTGGCCACTGTGCTTGCGCAAGGCGAGACGCGAGGAGGTTATTCTTTGTCGTTTGAGTATTGGACACGTGCTCATCGCACGGTCATTGGTTGTGAGGGGACGAGAGGTCGCTGTGTCCCCCTCCCCGTGCCGAACAGCAAGCCGTGGGTCACGTGTTGACCTGTCAGGGTTTCGCAGCGGAGCGGTTGCGCCATTTCAGGCAGCCTGGCCTTCTGGTCGATAACTCGTTTTATCGATACGGGCCAGTTTTTTGTTTTGTTTTAAACGTGGGTTTCTGCGTGATTTACACGCCGTTGACCCGGCTGGCTTCCGCCCCCTGGTGTAGCGGTGTAGGCCACGGATAGCTGCGTTCCGCTGCTCACGCGAGAGGTGTGAGCCAGTGGCCAATGCGACTGCGTTGCATGATGCATGAGAGAAGGTCGAGTGGTGTTTTATTTCTTTTGTGCTTTTCTGTGTACTCGTTCTGCGCCAGTGCTCATCAGTCTTTGTGACCACATTAATCAGTATCCCATTCGAAGCTAAAAACACACTTTCCCGTGAGATCTTTCACTGTTGCACAATGGTACCTTGCTTCACGTCTTCCAACATCGATCGACTTGAAAAAGAACATCTTCAAAAGTCTGAGATTCCCAACACGAAGCGGCGATGAGCAGCCGAAAAATACTGCCTTGAACCCACCTCGATAGTGTTTGTAGCCGGGTTAATCACTCGTATCCGGTTCTGCGAGCAGGCCCATAGTTTTCCCGCGACCACCACCAGCCGGTTGACGGGACCAGAGGACACCTGGATCACATCTGGGCACTGCATGTCCCAGTTGTTTCCTGAAAAAACATGGAGCCCGGGCGGCTGCTAAATAATAGTGGAATATACATAGATGAACTAAGTGGTTTAATCCCCTGAACTAAGTGGTCTAGAACTTAAATCTACAAGGAATGGTTGTGAGATGATTTCTTCGTCTAGCGATTTCGCAGGAATGCGGAAAAATGATTGTATATATGCCGCAGAAGCAGACGTTATATGTTATTTCTGTGCATTAAATATAAGGCCAATTACCTAAAATTGCTGATTTTTCGTACAAATTTCGTAATATGTCGGTGGTATGTCACATAATTTGACATTTGCTCCCCACACCAGGAAAATCCTGGCTAAGTGCCTGCCAGTAAGAGCTTAAATCTACAAAGAATGGTTGTGAGATGATTTCTTCGGTTGCACATATTTCTTGTGGATGTCAAGATGAAAATCGTCGCAGCTTTGAATGCATCGTGCATGCTGGCAACCTCAGCACAGCAAAATATTCCACATATGCGCAGCCGGTTGATAGTCCTGATAGTCCCGACAGGTCAACGGGGACGGAAGATGGACGTTAGGTGGCCTTCTGTTGCGGCCAGGGCTCTGGATTGCGTGGGTTTGTTGGCGAATTTTGCATTTTTTATACACCCTTAGCGCCTTGACCCCCTCACATTTATCAAATTCCTGGCTCCGTCACCACAACGGACAAACGATATTCTTTCATATCATCTGCGCGTCTGACCTTGAGCCCTTTGTTCGACCTCCGCGGCAGTGCCGTATCTCACCTTCAGTTCGGCCGTACGCCGATATGGTGCCGTTGGCCAGCGCCACGAACACGCGGCCGTCCACGAAGACGATGGAGTGCGCCGCCGAGCCCAGCTGCACCTTCACCTTGGTCTTCTTGATGCGGATGTAGTCGGCGCAGTTGTAGACATAGATGCAGCCGTCCTCGGTGCCGAGCCACATGGTGGGCTGGTCCTGCGCGTGCCGGCCGTCCTCGGCCGCCGTCCGGGGCTCGTCCGGACGAGAGTCGTCCGAGTCGGACGAGTCGGACGAGCTGCTCGGCCCGACGGACGGACAACGGTCACCGGCGGCCTCAGCACGCCACAGAACGCGGCCAGACAGCGGGCACAGGGGACTTTCGGACGTTTAAACACGCTTGGTTCGTTCGGAACGTTTGTATGTGTGTTTTCGTGGCAGGCAGCTCAGTGCAACACGTCTCGCACCATTGCGGTAGACGCCATGCTATACGCTATCCGGTACGTGAACAAGTCTGTCGATTTTAAACACGGCGGACAGATGTACGAGAAGCGGCGAACCCGCAGATGCAAATCCATTCAGACATTTGTAAAGCCTGTACGTGAGGAAAGTTAAAACAGCAGCGACGGTATCACGTTCCACCCAGGCATTCACTACTCTGCCTTCGTTTTTACAGATCCACACAATGGCCTCAGTCGCTTCCCAAAGTCGGTTGACTGAACGATAAGCACATCGATTTAATTATTCTCTGACGTGACTCGGTGACGCCGGTGGGGCGCGGATTCCGAGCGGGAGGCGCTGCGGCCCGTACCTGTCCAGATCAATGTTAGTGCCCTCCTCGTCTTCGCCGGGCTCCCCGGCCGTGACACCAGACGACGCTGCTGAGGACTCTGGCCGGGACCCTGACCCGTTCAGCCTGACGGTGGAGAGGGGCTGGTCAGCCAGCGGCCAACAGGTCCGAGGGAAACAGCGTCAAAAGTTTCGCCAGATGACGCGGCAGTAGCGGCGCCATCGAGGAGCAGGGGGACAAGTTGCTCCCCCTCCACCCTCACCCAACTTTTATGTAACATCGTTCATGTGGCGATCCACTGACAGTAATGATGATGAATCGAAAGTGTCATTTGTCCGCCGATGATCTTACTTGCACCCCTGTTGGTCTGAATACACGGCCCTGCAGCTGTGACCTGAAATCCAGCAGTGTTGTGAACTATGCCACTGGTGAGACTCAAGTGTATAAGACTACGAATGTCGCTCTGAAAATAACAACGTCAGTTGCTCTTCAGTCGGGTTCAGCAGTGAGGTTGCCCCTTCCACTCCCCCCTTGGTCCAGAGAAGGGGTAAATTGTGCGAGATAAATGCCGAACGGGCCTGAACCCAGACCACTGCAGTCGGCCTGTCCCTGTCCCGGGAGGTCGCTGGCAGCGGACCGGCGGCCGAGCGCCGCCTACCTGACGGCTGCGCTCGGTACCGGCGCTATGCACAGGATGCGCGAGTTGCAGACGCCGTTGCAGGAGGTGACGGTGGGCTCCGGCCGCAGGCTCAGCACGCAGATCTGGCCCACGTAACCGTCGCTGCGGACCGGAAACGCGGTCAAGGGGGGGGCGGCACGTTCCAACGGGGGGTCGAAGAAGAAGACAGAGCGAGCCTTCGCGGAAATGTCTGTCGCAGACTGCGTGCAGCTGATCTTGAATACTTATCAGTAACCAGCCCTTTAGACAACAAACGGATCGTATGGTGCAGTTGCTGGACATGGCTCATGTAAACAGATAATCGCGACTATCTGCTCAAAGCTTTTCACACATTGTTCACATCAGCGGTCAATGTTCGCTGTACACACACAGAAGCGCAGCGGTAGTATCCGTAATGACGAGGTAGTCATGTTTTGCAAAAGGTCTCCTGACGCACGAGCAGCCCCCCCCCCCACACACACAAATACACACACTGAATACGATGGTTGTCTACAACAGACGCCGATGATTCACTTGTACACACGCCAGACGACAGGAACCCACCTGCTGCACACCCCAGACATGAGGAACCCACCTGCCGTACACGCCAGACGTGAGGGATCAACTTGTCGCACACGCTAAACGTGAAGAACCCATCTGTTGCACGCCCAGACGTGAGGAACTCACCTGCCACAGACGCCAGACGTCAAGAACCCACCTGTTGCACACCCAGACGTCGCGCCGGTGCTGGGCGTTGAGGAAGGGCGTGGCCGAGGCGCAGGTGAACTGGAGCCCGGCCCTGGTCTTCCTGATCGGCAGCGGGTGGAGGAACTCCGGCACGGCCCGCCGGTCGGCCGACAGAGCTGCCGCAGCCCGACCCGTCAGCCAGCAGTGACAGCACAGCAGTACTCACAACACAACAGCACGGCCGACGCAACAGAACAGCCAGCACAACAATACGGGTAGCACGACAGCACGGACAACACAGGGTACGGCCAATTTAACTGTTCGTTCGTATGTTCGTACTTACGTTCGTGCATTTAAATATCCAGGAAGGGAAAAAGGTTTTTCGGCATGCTTTTATCATCGGTAGTTAGACATGCAAAAAACGACCCGACAACATTCCTATGTTAGTCGCTAAAACACGCCGCATCTGGTGCTGAGGTGCCAGTCGGAGGCAGACGGTCCCGACAGTATGGCTAACAAATCTGCAACAGTACAGCCAACACAACAGCATGCCCCCACCGACAGTGTGGCCAACACCAGGACGGTGCGCACAACATTACGATCAACACAGCGGTACGGCCTGTTGGGCATTACAACCAATAAAATAGTCCCACCAGTCCCACAGGTGGTCGTCAGACAGAGAAGATGCCACAAGGCCACGGTCAAGGCGTTTACCGGACAATCGTAAGGCACAATATACACGATTATCGTGTGGCCAGATATCGAATGGAAAAACATCGATAGCAACATCGGGCGAAGGATATCGACCAGGACGCATATTGACAAAGATGAAGATCGAACAGGAAAAATAACGACCAGCTACACACCGAAGATCTTGGGCGTAGGAAGAGGTGAGGCTGGAGATAATGCCCCTCCCCCTCCACACGCTTTTGGTAAATTTAACACTAGCCCTGTGGGGAAAGACGTCTCTTCCCCCCTAATTTTTGAGAAATTTAGCACTAGCCCTATGGGAAAAAACGTCTCCGCCACTGACACTTTTCCGGATGTTCCCACGCTCCTGCCGAAAACAGATCAATACCTAATAGGGATGTTTATCCAAATGAAAAAATATCGCGGGCAAAAAGAATGTTATAAAAGAATAACCGGCGCATATATTTCAAATTCAAAATGTGTACCCGGATAAGCATTGACAGGGTAAAATATCAGATGGCAATGCCACAAAGTGACCACGGGCATCGAATGGCATGATATGCGAGCGGGCATCGAATGGTTAACTTAAGCACACCAAGATATGGAGTGGCAGTGCGGCTATGTATAATACCTCAGGGGATAAAGATGATATCGAAACGGGAACACCATGGTGTAGTGGTCAAAATTTTCGCCTGTCAGGGCCAGGGGCAGGGTTCAAGTCCCGGTTATTTTAGATTTTCCCCTTCTCCCCAGTGGTCAGAGTTCGGCCATCGGCGACGAGCGCTGGCCGTCGATGACGCAGTCATTAGCGCGGACCGTGGACAGAGAGGATGGATATCGCATAAAGATATCGTCTCCGAGACTCTAGGGATAAAGTGCTTTCTTTACCACTGTCACGTGTTGTAAACGGGTTAAAGACCCCTGCCAATAAAGCTCACACCAAAAGATCACTGGGAAAGAAGGAAGGGGAAGATTTGGACAACGGGACTCAAACTCTGAGTGTTGTGGCGTAAAATGGCATTACGCTAACTGCCACAGCATCAGGCCCAGCAGAATCACCAGGATTTTTCACTTGGAACAACATGAGCCCTAAAAAGATTCGTCCAAGGAACTCGACGTAAACAGAGGAGAAAATCCTTGGAAACTGCTCTTACCGGGATACCCACTGGACAATTTGCGGGAGGAGCAAGTGCCTCTGTATCGCACTGTGTTGTGCTGCTATTTGTCTGGTGGCATTTTTTATTTCGATGATTGCCCGGTGCATGAATTATCCTTTTACGGTATTTCATCGTTTGATATTTTGCCCATTTCGTATATAACCTGACCTTGAATGGTCTTTCCAAGTCCATAATAGTCTCTTCTCGATATCGAGTCCTGATCGATGTTTTGTCATTCGTTGTATCTCCTGCTTGCCATTTATCTCGTCGAAAAACATCCTGTTCAATATTTCGCGTCTGATATCTCGTTTTCAAAATTTCCCCAACGATAGCCACTCAAGCAGCATTTTATCATGTATCATGTAACTGGCGAACACTGCAGTAGAACTAGCCGGACAGTGGGACGAACACAACGGTATGGACAACACAGCAGTATGGCTAGCACAACAGCATGGCCCACACAGCGGTGAACAGCACCGCAATACGGTCAGCAAAAACACGATAGGTCTACCGGTCCTGTCTCCATACGTACCTAGTTTCTGTTTCGTTTCGTTAAATACTTGCTCCCACGCCGTTCGTTTTTCCACCTCAAAAAAGTTCATCGAGATGGTTTCGATGCCCTCCCTGGAACAGAGTAATTTAAACTGTGAAACCATTCTTTTCCTCACCTTTCCATCGAACTTCCGGTGGTTCCTCATTGGCTGAGACTGCTAGCGAAGCTCCTCCCAACTCCGTCCCGCTCCACCTCCGGACTCGGCAAATCAGCATTTCAGCCAATCAGCGAGGTCGTTATATCAAAATGAATACGGAAGATTAGTCGGTTCAGGTCGTTGATGGTTACTACGACTTGCCTATCCGAGAGGCGGGGTAGCTTAAGATACAAATCCTGCCCACTGCTGGCCCTTGAGGCGGTTATGGAGCGCGTGGTCAGCACACTCACTGCGTCGCCACGTTCAGCTGCAGCAGCATCAGCTGACTGTCGGCTCGGTGTCTCTCAGACAGCTGCTTGTTCAGCACGTTCGCCATCTCCTTCACCAGCTCCTCCACCTATGGTCAGGATACTTCGATGGGACTGAGCACGTGGTCTGTTACCCGACGCGCCCTTAAACCCCAATGGGTCCACGCACAGTGCTGATGCAAATGAAGTTGACGGAAACATGACAAAACCAGGACAGGCAACAGCAATAGTGGAACGTTTGCAAACTTGTGGGCCCAAAACCATTTTAAAATTGTTTCTTTCTATGCAGCGCTCAGTAGCTACCGTGGAATCTCCCACATTATGGATGGTGACAACCCACGCAGCCCCTTTCCTAAACAACCCCACACAACCCGCTCCCGTTGTGCATGGCATGGTGAGTAAGGTATCCAGCTACGCTCGCATCTTATAAGATATCAACTCCGAGAAATGTCATTGGCTGAGAGATTGGCGCCTGGGAACCCCAGCGAGACACCATAGAATGAGAATCCCATCCTGAACACAGGTGCCGTTTTGCATAAATAGTTACGGTGGGATCCGGGCATCGTAAATGTTTGATCCATTTGTGGGGCCATGGGAGGTCCATGGGAGGTGACTGGAAATAGCCATAAAGATATACGTTAAAAAATAAATACATACACAAGCCTACACATACACTGGGGACATTTAGTGTGGACAGAGCAGACAACAAACCGCTCCGAGGGCGGGAACGGTTCCGCTCCAAAGCCGGAGCCCAAGTCAGGCCCTGTTCCAGCGACCTGGTGAAGCCCCTGTTGCGTGACGGCCGGCAAATTCCTATCCTGGCCTAATCAGCGCCTCAGCCGCGGCGCAGAAATAGTCTGGCTCACGAAGCGCGCCGCCATTCCCGGGCCGAGCCGCCCAGCGTCGAGCGACGCACGTCCATGACCTCTCGCTGGGTGGGCCTCCGCGTGACGGTTACAGCTCTGTTGATCAGCCGAGCAGAGCTGGCTGGTGGCACGTTCTGCTGCCACTGCAGCCCGGCCCCGGCCGGCCTGGTGACCCACTGTCTCGGCGGCGGTCAGCAGGATAGGTGGCCCACGGTAACTGAGGTGTCGGGAAACCCAGCAGGCATAACGAGGCTCTGGACAGCTATCACTTTATTGATAACGTGCTTTGATTGGCGCATTGGCGCATCGCTGGTGAGGGAAACGAGGTGACCGCTCGCTGCATGCCATCTGCAAAAGTCACAGCACTTTCGCCGGTAAGGACGCTCATTCCTTCCCTAAGTTCATAATGTTTCCCGATTTCTCTTCCTGGATGAAGGTGTAATGTTTAAGGTTAAGGCGATTTGAACCGCAGACAGAGTTGGATTGGAACCCACCTGGTAGTGGTTGCAGTGCAGTTTGCAGACCATGACGCCGATCTGTCGGAGCGTCGCAATGTCCTCCTCGATCTTCTCCACCTCTTTCAGGAGCGTGCTCAGGTTCTCATCCTTGGCTGAAATTTGCCACACCTCGTAATGCAACTGTCTGCATGACACATGAACATCATTCAAAGATAAATAACTCGTTTTCTACCTTGGCGGTCGGTCAACGTATAACGGCAATAACGGTAACGGATGTATTCATCATTACCCATAATTTAAACAATGAATTCAATGATTTCATTGAATGAACTGTTTAGAACTAAAATAGCTAACAAATATTATTATGGTAATTATTCACTGTCGTGAGACGATTAAACTTAACCATGATCAGTTTAAACATCACTCTAAATTAGCTATTTATTCGTGACAACAGGGAGATATGCATAAGGCGTACGCCTCGCGCACCTTTTTTTACTAAAACTGTCCATACTTACACCGCGCAATATTCAGATCGGCGAGAGGAATCTTCATGAGCAATTTGTACTTGTTGGCCTCTAATCCGGTGACAGATCCTTCTGCCAAAGCTCTGAAATCAGTCACACCCAGCGTCAGCCAAAACCTTGGTCAGTCAAGGCAATAACGACAGGCTCTCTGGCAGCGTCGTGAAACCAGTCAAAGTCACACTCCATCTCAGTGGCAGCCTTGATGAGACATCGCACTGATGCGACGCTTTACCACGTCCTGTCACCAACAGCAGTCCAGCTACAACGAGCGGAGAGCTGGACCGAAAACGCTGATAATTGAGCTGCTGCTGCTGATGTTGACGATAACAGATCAGTGCATTTGATAATAGTGATGCACTGCAACGTCTTGACCACCAGTTTCGGCGTGATGCTCTCAGCTCTGGGTCCCCGAGCTGGCGCAGCTCGGCCGGAGTGTCTGCTCACGTGGAGGGCTTTCGAGTGGCGCCCGTCCTCCGTTTGATGCTGGCGATCACCAGCAGGTCGTTGAAGAGGAACAGGCACCGCTCCTTCTTGGTGCCCAGGGTGGTGGTCATGGTCACTTGGTCGTGTCGAATCAGCACCCTGGAGTGCAACGGCAGTTTAGCTGTACAGTTCTGGGAAATATAAGAACCTATGGAGAAGCGGGATGTTCATGTTGCCTTCGACTTCAGTTTCGAGTGGTGTATGCAGAAGGATCTTTCTGTCAATGCATGTGGGGCTACTGGGACCCCTGGACTACATAAAAATCCTCCCGCTTTTGGTCTGAGATACCTTATAATCCCCGGAGAACAGCGGCGGCCCGAGCACAGATCTGAGCCCTGGCCGTGCCGCAGACCTCACCTGTCTGGCGTGACCAGGCCGTCCAGGCCGTCCACGGCGGCCTCCACCTCGCGCAGCATCTGCTGCAGCGCCTCGTTCTGCATGGTCTCCTGCTCCAGGCTGTTGATGCGCGCCGCCAGCTGGTGCACCTCGGCCAGCGCCGCGCGAAGCGACTCTATGTCCGGGTGGTCGGCCGGCGTGTGGTTCACCAGTTGCTGCCGGCGCAGAACCGACCACCGTCACCGCCACCCTGTACTGGCAACATACACTGCTGCCGACCACCGTGACCCTACACTGCCAGCGTACACTGCTGCCGACCACCGTGACCCTACACTGCCAGCGTACACTGCTGCCGACCACCGTCACCGCCACCCTGTACTGCCAGCATACACTGCTGCCGACCACCGTGACCCTACACTGCCAGCATACACTGCTGCCGACCACCGTGACCCTACACTGCCAGCGTACACTGCTGCCTACCACCGTCACCGCACATCACCAGCATACACTTCTATCGACCACCGTCACCCTATACTGTCAGCATACACTGCTGCCGACCACCTTCACCCTGTTCTGCCAGCATACACTGCTGCCGACCACCGTCACCGTACATCACCAACATACACTGCTACCGACCACCGTCACCGTACATTACCAGCGTACACTGCTACCGACCACCGTCACCGTACATCACTAGTATATAATGCTGCCGACCACCGTCACCGTACATCACCAACATACACTGCTATCGACCACCCTCACCGTGCATTACCAGCAAACACTGCTGCCGACCACCGTCACCGCATATTACCGTACACCGTCACCGCACACCGTTACCGTACGCTGTATGCGTACACTGTCAGCGAACACTTTCACCGCACATCATCACCGTAGACCGCCACTGTACTCCATTACCGTACACCGTCACTGTATACTGTCAGCGTGCATTGTCGCTGTATATTGTCACTGTGCACTGTCACTGTACACCGTCACCGTACACAGTCAGTGCACATTGTCAGCGTGTATCAGGGTGTATCAGGATGTATCAGGGTCACGTACACCATCAGGGGGCACCTGCGGCGTACACTCTCAACTGTCACCATACAGTCCTTGCACACTGTCAGCGTACACTGTCAACGTACATTATCACCGTACAATGTCTTCGCACATTGTCAGCGTACACTGTCGCATGCCCCGTTCGTCACCGTGCACCGTCAACTACACTGCCACTGTTTTCTTTTTCATGCTACGAACAAATGCGTAAATCTTCGAAGAAGGCGAACAGGGGATAACAAGAACAGAAACAGAAGCGAAAAAACGTCGTTGACGCTAAATGAACACTAGAAATGCTGACGTCATTACCTTGAGCAGGAGCTCATATCGGGGTATTCTCTGGACGGGCATGATGAGCAGGTGGGTGAAGCTAAGCTTCCGCTTGTTGGACCTCTCAAGGTTCTGCCGGGCATAGCAACAGCAGTCAGCAACGTGGACGACTTCCCGAGCGGCAGCTGGACAGCGTAGTCAGATCAGCTCCCTTCCGTTGGAACCGTTCGTTACACAAATATCGAAATATCGCTCAGTTTTTCACAGTCCACCACGGAGACAAGAGCGTGGTGGACTGTGACCCCACCACGCAGTGGGGCACATGGTCGGTAAAAGTGGCACATTAGTTAACCCCTGACCATTTCTTTTGCTGACAAGGAAACGGTACAAATAGACCTGGGTGGGTGGGCCAGATTGTTTTCGCTCACCTCATCAGTGACGATCCAGATGCTTAAGCCTAGAAATTCGGATCAGGGAGACAAAGTACGCTCTCTTTACCAGCTCTTTTAGAACTATCCCGGCAGACACTGCTGGACGGCATCACAGCTTAAAACACTGCTAATACCGATCTCCCCAGTCCTGTGAGCAAATAAACCGGCAGGCTGCACTGCCAACGGGTCTAGCAGATTTGTGCTGTGTTATGGTCAGACAGCCGGTATCCAAATGCACGGAACGTTGCAGCCCCGTCGCAGGGTTATAGCTTTAAGTGTGGTCAATGGCAGTAGCGATGCCATGTCGTGAATGGGTGTGAATGGCAGCTTACATGCCCGAATTTGACGGGTTCAAAGGAAACCATGCCCGTGCATGTTTGCATCGCAAACATTCTAAAATGAATGAAAGACTACCTTGCATATCCCTTCAATGGAACTGATTATTTTGTTAATGCATCTCAAACGCGTTGAAGCTAAGCCTTGAAGTCTTGCCAACCTTCCCAGTGTTACGCACATCCTAAGTCTCTTATCCAGATGTTTCTAAAACAGTATCATTTAGCCTCAGCTGGAATGCAATTCGCAGACAAGCCAAGACTTCATTGAATGCGACGGGTAACTCAAGGTCACAGACGTCCAATGAACTACTGACTTGACAGACTGACCCCTTTTTCCCATGCCAAACTCTGGACTCCGGAGTTTGACCTGTGAAAGGAGTTGAGTGGAAAATTTAAGACCGAAAACCGTCGCTTGCAAAGTTGGACCTGACCTAGGTAGACTCCGGGGAACCTCCGGCCGCTCTTTTCAAACCAGATGTAGTTCTAGACAATCTGAACCTATTCCCCCATCTGCCATCATAGGGGACGGCAAGGGGACGGATCCATTATGAGCAGAAAACTTCGAGGGATAATGTCAAAGCGCCCAGACTGCTAGCGGTGCCTGACGCTGGTTCACAGCGCACAGGTGCGGGTTGCGTCCCTCCCAACTTTTTCTCATGAAATCACCAGACAAAGTGAGGTGATACACAGGGCTGGAAGCTGGTTACAAAAAGAGTCTGCGACGACCTCTCCCTGAAACCCGTCATCTGCCGTTGGGTGTAATCACATCATGAAGCCGCAAAAAAGACGTAAAAAGTATAGGTATAATTGGGCTTCGTGAAAGGTGCTAGACGGATCTTTCTGTATAGAATACAAAATATGAATGTTTCTATCATATGCAGTATAAACCGTTTCGAGTTATATTGGGCAACTCATCAGCAGACCGCGTCATCTTGCTGCCTAGGGAAGTTGATTCAAACATAGGGAAATTAATGCAATGGCGATGACAGCTGGTAATCTGAGGCAGAAGAGAATGCCAACGACGAAAGGGATGTCACATGAGATGACAGCCAGGAAGGCGCGGATCTTGAAACAGACAGCAAGACAGACAGACGGACGAACGGACAGACGAAGAGATGGACGGATGGACGGAAGACGGACAGACGAACGGACGGACGGACGGACGGACGGACGGACGGACGGACGGACGGACGCACCGACCGACCGACCGACCGACCGACCGACCGACGGATAGACAGACAGACGAACAGAGGACGGATGGACAAACGGACATGCAGACAGACGGCCAGGCCGGCAGACAGACGGGATGACCAGCCGCGCCGTCGGCGGCAGGTGACGGCCGGTCGCGGGGTGGGCGCGGTCCCCGCCGCCGCCGGTCCCCGGCCCACCGGACAGCCGACCGGGGCTTACCTCCAGAAACTTGGACAGGCCCGGCTTCAGCTGGCAGGCCCGGCGCAGCGCCTCCCTGGCCGTGGGCCAGTTGTTGACGAACGCCGTGTACGTGTCGAGCACGGCCGGCTGGGTCAGCTGCGGCGGTCGGCGGTCGGTCAGCGGTCACGGTCGGCGGTCACGGTCAATGGTCACGGGACGCAACACGGTGGCAGGGGCAGCGGTCTCACTCCCAGCCGCCCGGCCGGACGCCGGCGGAGAGTATTGGGGAGTGCCGCGATCATAGTGGTGGACTGATTGTCCGTCAGCAGCGGTTCAGGGAAGTTCCGGCACGTTTCCACTCCAACTGAAGAAGAATGTTTGTAGTTTTTATCGCATAGCAATTATACCACACTGTAAGTCGTTTCACGCAAAGATCGCGCTGTTTGCATTCCACACTCCACCTGCTTCCCTTTGGTGTCGAGAAAGGCGGCAATGGAGGTACTCCCTTCATGAATAAGTTGACAGAGTACGATCGCATTGTGTTAAATTCTGCAGAACATTGTTTAGCGTGATGAAGGTGCGACATAGCACCATGTGACATGGCAAAACAATATGACTTCGTCCCCCATAGATGGTGTCGAGCTACAACCGGAGTTCACCACCTTCGCGTTTTCCAGAGCACTTTTGTTCGTTCGTGAACCCCGGCAACCAGTAATCCAATTTACGTGATTTAGTGGCGGCAATTAACTTGTCTTCTCATTGTCACGGTGTGACCTAGATCTTAACGTCTTAACGCAAATGCCAACAAAGGCGCCAAAGGTTAAATGAAGGTCCAGAACGGCACTGTAACCGCTGCTTGGGAGCTCGAGTGTCGCAATAGCCAAGCAGAAAAATAAAAAAAGACAATAAAATTGAAAAAATAAAAAGAAAGTATGCGTCTTTCGCCACAACTCATGCTGCAACAAATTATCGACTATCAGACTAGGCCTCGAATGTTTTATCACGATGTTCGACATTCCTTCCATGTAGAGAATTTCAAGAGAGCTCGAAAGCAATGCATTCTTCCCCGCGTCTGCACCTTCAGTCCACTAATTCACGTCACTTGTGTTATCATGCGCGATGATACATCAAGACCTAACACGGAGACACAACTGACGTGTGTGACCCTTTGTCTCACACTGATGGTAAACCTGCTCCATACGTAGAAGGCTCTGTAAGAAACGATACTTGCAGTCTTTGGAATATGGGCCGTGCTTGAAGGGACATCTGTGTTCCCGGTTGTAGCGTAACAAACACGGGTGTACGTTTCTCTATTTTTGTGCGTGCTTCGGCACCCCTCACGCTGGTGGGATGCCCGCGAAGATTTCTGAATTTAACATGCAACCATTTCAGGTGCGGGCATTTTCATTCATTTCGTTTCATTTTTGTCATATCTATTACTAATTTGGAGTTCTCAAAATTATGAATGGGGGATATTCTCGATAAAGATGTATGCCACGGTGACCTGACTGACCGTGCTTTGTCAGAATTGTTTTACGGCTTTGGTGTAGGCCTAGCGAAAATTTGAAGTCGCTCGGATGTTATCAAAACATCAAAACGGGACAAGGCGTGCCTGCGTAACTCGTGCATCATAACGATTCAGGATGGAGCAGAGAGCAAGCATTCATGCAGAGATACAACTGTAGGGTATAAAACCGAAAATTTGTTGTGATCAACAGTTTGTTAACCCGCGCGCCACCAGGGTCGGCAGCCGAACTCTTCCCCCACCCCCCGGGAGGGACAGATTCTGCCCCCTTCCTCGCTTAACATGAAAAGTTACATTCCGATTTCGTCCTTTTTGGTGGCAAATGACAGAGCTTAACAACCGGGCGCAAGTTAGTCAAATATATAGACCTTAGTGTTACCTATGACGTCACAAGTCATTCCAAACGTGAGAAGTTGACTTTCTGGTGAAGTTTCGGTTCTAGTCGAATATCATAAAATTGAAGCACCGCAGAGGTCATACTTGGGTGCCGTCATGCTCCTTACATCCTGAGATAGCCGAGAGAGACATCCAGAAATAAAAATAAGATAGAGGTCATGGTGGGTCACGTGCTATTATGAGGTCAGATTTTGAATCTGGTCTTATACCTATGCGGCACACGTTTCCACAACAAAATTTTGCCAAGAATCCGAAAAACGCAATGAAAAACGTCTCTGAGCACACTGGAAAGGGGAGAAAAAGAGAATAAATACTTCCTATTTTTTGGAGAAAGACCGGAAGTGGGGGGAGGACACGCGAGGGAAGGTGTTATCCAAGGTGATTATGGAAAGAATGCCCAGTGGAAAGGGTTACAAGGTTTCAAACAACGTCATAGGTTGGTGCCGCTTACGCTGGTTCCATACTGACCACAGGCGGTGCGGCGGCGACGCGTGGTAATTGCCCACAGCACTGAGATCATCACTGGACATTCGGTACGCCACATCTTAGTCATTTTTTAAAGATATCTACTTGGCATTGTGTATGAACATTCACAACCTGGAACTGAATCATATATATTTCGGGTTTTGAAGGAAGTAAAAAATCAAAGAAATTCAAGAATATTTTTTTAGTTTTACATATTTTGACAACTACGTTACACAAAAAAATGAAAGGGCAGTATGATTTTCCATTAAACCGTCTATCATTTGGTGTTAAAAAATTGTCAATATCTTTTTTCCTCAATATCTGGTGTTATTTTCTCTACATTCTTCATCTTCTTGAAACGTTGCGGGAGGTGACGTCACTATGACGATTTTCATGCCCTACCCATAGTGCGCTAGAATGGTTCCATGACACAAGAGCCCGCCTTACAGGTTTGCAGGGTACCTTTTCGTACACATAGATTGGATTCCGTGACAGTACTGCAGCAGACCATGGGCGTAGGAACAGGGAGGGGAAGGTCATGCTCCACTTTTTGGGAAATTTAAAATTAGTCCTACGAGGGAAAAGTCTCTGCACCCTACCCCCCCCCCCCTATGCGGTACGAATATCTCCGTATACGAATTTCTTTGCGAATGCAAAGGTAAATTTTTCCGCGTCGTTTTGCAGAAAGATTAAGTTCAGCTCCTTTTTTCTCTTTTTTTAGAACTTTTGCCCGATTGGCTTGCATAGATGGTTTTTGGCTCATAGCACCTACATGCTAAGCAGAGCTTGTTGTCTGTACTCTGAACCCACTACCCTGTAATGCAATTCCATTTCAACGGATAATTTTACATCTAGCCTTCTTAGCCAGAGAGGATCGCGGAGGGGTTTTTTCGTGCCGCACTATCTTGCGACACGGCCTCTCGGGCCGGGTTTACCCTCTCCGGTGAGCTACCAACGACTACACTATAAATGGTCGAGTAAAACAATTCGAATCCTGGTTCGTTCTTTCCGGAAGTTTAACCCGGCGCCATCGCGACCAGTCAACGTCCTTACCCCCCCCCCCCGGTCACGAGGACGGCGGATAAATTTTTGACATTTAAGGTATCCTATCATGAAAAAACTGAATAATTATTCCGGCTTATACGCGAGAAAATGACGATATAGTTCAAATAACTTTTTGGCCGCTCAGTCCTCTGGCGGCCATCAGGCGTCATTACGTCATCGAAACAGTCATCTCATGTTTGAAGCCGCCATGCGAAAAAATCAACATGAAGCCTTTCGGATGATCAAGATGACAAATTTCGGGTATCCTTCTCTCCCCCAAAAAATCCAAGATACGAGGTTTTGCGTATACGAAGAAATGTGATACGAAGATTTTCGTATACGAAGAAATGCGACACAAGGAAATGCGTATAAGAAGAAATGCGTATACGGAGGTTTGCGGATACGAAGAGATGCGTATACGAAGTTTTGCGTCTACGAAGGTTTGCGCGTACGAATCTTTGCGTATGAAGATTGGCGTAAGAGGATTTGCGGTGTGGGGATTTGCATACAATGATTTGTGTACGAAGGTTTGCGTACAAAGAAATGCGATACGAAGATTTGTTTACGAAGTTTTGCGCACGGAGAAGAGCGATACGAAGAAATGCGATACGAAGTTCTGTCCGGACACGGTGCTAGAATGTTACCTTTGGCCACAAGCTGTGGAAATGATGCACGAAAGGGTAGTGCAAGTTTCCAACTGCGATCGCTGCGCGCTTTGGAGTTATTAAAAACATTCGCCAGGGGGGGGGGCAGAATCTGCCCCCCCCCGTGGGACGCAGGTTAAAGATGAAATCCGAAGTTTGTTTAAATAAATGCTTATGGCCGCATCCGGCAAGCAAAGTGATGAGCCCATTTAAAGAAAGAACAGAAGACACCGTCTGTTTTCCTCTTTTTCCGACTTTTTCGCACATCACCTCAACGGAAGCATGACACTCGCATGCAGATGCTTGTCAAACCATATGAATAGCTCGTGCAGTACCAATACGCAAGCGCAAGTAACGATACGTTGTCTCCAGGCCTTCACAGTTTTGCCAGTAGGTAAGGAACATCAACGGAATCTCCAGCTCCGCAGACATCAAATTATGCAATGTTCGGCTGCCTACGGGCTTACTGGCCCGGTCAGTGAATACACTTATGTACACATTGGTAAGAGAGCAGCTCGGTTGTAAAACCATCAGTCGTCCACCCAGACAAAAAAGTCTTTCACAACGGCTAATCACAGCATCAGCCGAGCCAGAGCGTCACTTCGGTCGCGAGTTGCAACACTGAACTGGAGGAGAGTGTGCATCATTTACAGGAATGGGCTTCGTCAAGGTAAAAACATGCGAAAATATTCATCAGTTTCGTGAATTTGTCTGAAACGTCGCAATGTTCCCACACTGATTCTATTCCAATGAAATTCTTCCAAAACATTATCCGCTCAAAGACCATGTTTTTGCCGAGCCTTTTTAGTTTACAAACAGTGCTAATAGGAACAAGAACGGTACAGAATCCTGACTCGCCTTCTTCAAATTTCCCTCCATACATTTTTTTCGTCCGTTTGGAAACCATATACCAGTAATACCAGGAAGACGCCATGTGAGGCTCAAGACGAATGAGGCCTATTTCTTTGATGTTTGCATCATTACTTTCCATGTCTGCATTTCGCAGTGCCAAAGTATATTTATCGATCTATATCAGTATTTTGCGTGCGAAGCATTGCAAATTTAAACGTCACATCCTGCCAAATGCCATTAATGCCAATTTTTCGCTGCCAATTGCCATTAATGACTAGTTCCAAAACATACATGGAAAAATGGGTCTACGAATGGCAACACTGCTACCGAAATAGTTATGTGAAAGAAACAGTTTGTAAGCTGACGTGCTGACAATGCAGCTATATAAAATGTAAAGGATTAGGCTATCTTCTGCTGAAAATTCCATGATTTGGGGCGCAGTGGTTGCAAAACTATCAGCCTTTAGATATCGCTATGGCTGGGCCGGGCAGTGCTGGGTCCCTCAAAAATCAGCATGGATTCAGCAAGCCTTGAGTCGGATTCGGAATTGATTCTTGGCAAAACGGAATCAACCACAAGTCTGGTTACATGTGTTCTAACAAGAACAAGTGTTATTTATGGTGTGCGCCTGCGTGCTCTCGAGATAAGCTGCATCTAGAGACTGATGCACCTAGGGGCTTTTCCGGGTCGCGCATATGACAATCACGCGACCCCCTACGGCTGGAATGCATTGCTGGCGGAGATCAGCTTCATACGTTCATGGCCGAAATCAAAACAAAAAAACGCGGCCCGACCTCAAAGCTTACTCTGATCTCGAAGAAACGGAGCCCATGTTGTTTTTAGACGGAATAACTATGCTAAAATAATTAGGAAACCAAGGAATGAAAACTGAAATGAAATTAAAGGTGCTGTTCTGTTGATATTCTAGTGAACAAAGCAGAGGTTTTTGAAGTTGGTTGGTTGGTTATTGGGGCTTAGGGGCAGAGGTTTTTGAAGGTTGTGGACACTGCCTCCTCGTTAAAGTAGCCGCAAATATCTGAATGTTACGCAGTGTTTAAGTGACGCCGACCTGACCGCACTGGCGGCGATAGGGACTAGGCGCTCGCATGCAAATGACAGAAATCTGCTGGTTAAAAAATCATACTTTTTCCAGTTTTCCAAGTGAGCTCATTGCTCTCGGTCTGTTTCAATGGCGACGACAATGTAACTCATCGTAGAAAGCAGCCCTGGACCCTTTCCCTGTGACGGGCTATGCTAATTAATACCTCGTGGATCTCGTGGGCGGGGGGGGGGGCTGGAGAAGAAAGGACGTCATCAGTCACATGCCAGCCCACAAATTTGGAACTCGTTCTGTTGTGGTTTATAACCCGCAGGTCGGGGGAGGATATGGACGGGGGGGGGGGCCGAGGCAGGGGTTGGTAAATTTGGAATCAGGCTTGAACAATGTATAAGATATTGGTCTTTCTCACCAATACTTAATTTTGGGTTGCGAAAAATAGAGGAACTAATTACTCACTTAACTCCCTCCCCTTCTGATCTGCGCCTGGCGATCCTGTCTTTGCAGGTTGGCCACTGCGCTGTGCTAAACCCAGTGCAGTGACAATTCCGTGCAAAATTGCCCATATTGTCGTCGGGGCCTCGAAGTCAGCTGTCTTCCGGCGCAGCTGCGGAGAGCTGGCCGGCTCTGCGGCTTTGCAGACCGCCACGCGACCCTGCCGGGCCGCCACCGTTCGCCGCCCGAGGCCTCCACGCCCGGCTGAAGAGCCGACAAAGCCAGCCGACAGCGGTGCCCGTCCGTCCCTGCCGAGCCGGCCGGCCGAGCAGCAGAACCGGGCCAATGCCGTCGCAGGGACGCGACGCCAGCTGATTCCTGCCTCAGGTTTGGAGGGCGCTGCGGTTTGGAGGTGTGCCAACGCGCGCCGCTGGGAAGTTCGGTGAGCAGGGCGCAGCTCCGCGTCCCGAATCCGACGATTCCGTGGCTGCGGAATCCCGACCACGCTAAATCTCGTGCGGAACGTGAGGAGATCGTGGCACCGTTTTGCAAATAGTCTATTTCAGTGACGGCGCAATAAGAAACAAATCTTTCCTGCGGTGGGCGCCGCGCCAGCGGACCGAGCATTCGTCAAGTGCCAAGGAGCCATTGCGGCGTTATTGATCAGGATATGAGGCGTTCGATGAGTTCCTGGGGCCTTGGCGGTGCACCTCGGCGCCGTTTGATTTATAGCGCGAATGTCATCTGCCCGGAGGCGCAGTCCATCAGCGGCCGCGGCGGGCAGCAGTGAAAACAGTGCGGCCGACTGCCCGACTCGGCGGCGCCTCCGCCGGCCCGTCCGTGGTGCCCTGCGGCGCCAGCCCGCCCGAGCCATGGCTCCGGCGGCGGCCGGTCCGCGATGCCCTCCGTGGTCAGTCGTGATCCCTTGTGGCGCTGCCAGGTCAGTCGTGATCTCTTGCGGTACTGCCAGGTCAGCCGTGATGTCCTCCGGCACTGCCAGGTCAGACGTGATCCCCCGCAGCACTGCCAGGTCAGACGTGATCCCCTTCAGTGCTGCCAGGTCAGACGTGATCCCCCGCAGCGCTGCCAGGTCAGACGTCATCCCCCCAGCACTGCCAGGTCAGACGTGATCCTCTGCGGTGCTGCCAGGTCAGGCGTCATCCCCTACGGTGCTGCCAGGTCAGCTGTGATCCCGCTGCCAGGTCAGCCGTGATCCCCTGCAGCGCTGCCAGGTCAGCCGTGATACCGTGCGACGCTGCCAGGTCAGTCGTAGTGCCCTCGGGCGCTACCAGGTCATTCAAACGGACCGCCCGTGGTGGCCCACAGCGCGCCAGGTCAGGGATGCCTTTCGGCGGAATCAGGTCGGCCGTGATCCGTTTCAGTGGGGCTGGGTCAGCCGAACTGCTAGCGACGCTCGAGCGGCCACTGAACCGGATGGTGCAGGGACCTCACGGTCTCGTAAGCCTCGGCAGGCAGGAGGCGCGCCTGAGGCTGACAGGAACCTGACAGCGCGCCTGGTGACGACCTCAATGGATCCAACTGGCGACGGGCCGGGGCGTGCTGGGAGCGGTCCCACTGGGCGGTGGTCGTGTTGAATGGGGTCGGCTACTTCTGGAAATGGTTCTGGACAGGAGTTCTCGGGCCTCAGCCCTCTGTGCTCAGTCCTTTGCCTTACATAACCCAACACTTGTGTCTGGAGATCATGGAAACTTTTCGTCTGCGCTGATTCATGTTGTTTTAACCCTCTCAGTGAACCAATCAGTGCCCTTGGTGCTTAGCATCAAACGAAGAAAAGCGCAGTAGGTGCTGTCTTAAGTTGCATAACGATCCGAAAAGAAAACACGATTAAATCGGGCTAGCCGTTTTGGATGGAGCACGTCCGTTCCTCAGTTACGGCATTTCTGAGAATGGTATTTTTATTCGAAGTCATAAGGTTGGACTTCTTTTGAAGTCAAGGCAGGAAAAACACATTGAAAATACTAAATGTATACGAAATGCATACTAAATTAATTTTATACGAAAACCTCTCAGCACTAATCAGCCGGAACGCTTGCCATAGCATGCTTCTTGAAAGAACGCTATATCTGCCTTCGAAATGTTCAGCATAAAAAGAACACGAAAAACTCGTAAACTTATGCTGTATCATTAACTTCAATATGCCTTGAATGATATCTTTCTAGACTTACGAAGAGCTGAACACCGGACGTTTGTGAAAACTACAGCGAATTTTCCACTACAGCGACCGTGCATCTCAAGAGACAGTGTCATTCAAGAAGAATGACAAGAAGTAAAAAAAGTAATTCTCTTAACATAGTTTTGACAGCACAGCGCAGTTTTCTTAGCGTTTAGGCACTTTGGAGGAAAGTTGGTATCCAATTCGCAAACATGAACTAACTGCGGTCAAACTGATATCTAACGTCTAGTCGTAAAACTCCACACACCTAGGCATTGAAAATGTATATCAAATTGCACTTATGTCAACAAAGCTTTGTAAAACTTGTCCCAGATCAATTCAGAATGCATCTTGCGTTATCCACCAAGTCGTTGATATCAGCAAAGCTAAAAATATTTGCGTCTGTAAATATTTGAGTTACGCAGAACAACGGTGATCGTAATAGAATCAAATCAGAAACCTCTAGGGGTTCTCCGATACGATGGGTAAGGGGTTTCCCGGGAACGACCCGCAAACTAACAGCAGAAATGTGGCTATGAAGCCCGTTCGCCTGCGTCAGTGTTTTGGGGAGAAGGTCTCCAGCAGCGGACTGCGCCGTTAAACAGCGGGGAGTTCCTGCCCACAGACCCACGGCGCACGACAAACACTGACCACACTCATAAACCGAGAGGAGATTTGTGAATCTTACGGAAGGGTCGACGCAGGAACTTGGGGCTTCCTATGACGGGATGAAACGGCAACGGGCTCAGATTGTTTAGTCTTGGCCGGTTGAGATCAAAAGGGGGCCATTCGGGATATGACGCGTCTCGAGATGTCGAAACAAACAGTTAAAGACAGACGGAAGTTAAAATTCGCTGCGCTGATACGACACGCTTTGAAAGTGCGGTTAAATTACAGCCTCATATTTCCGGCCAATTTCGTAACACGCTGACCGGCAACGAAATAGTGTTTTTGCCGCACAGCATGCCGAACCAACACGTTAGCATGAAGTGCAACGGGGAGGTTTTACTTGCCGCGACCTCCACAGCAGAGGTAGTTCAAGGCCACACGGAAAAGACGAGGTGATTACACCGCGACGATAGTAACCGCGATAACGACTTCGTATTACAAAATATGACGTTAAAATCCGAACCATAAATCCTCTGATGGAACGGATAAACTAGCAAAAAGCTCCACTGACATTCCATCCGGCAACATTTTGTCCTTGCCCCAACCTCACCCAAGGCAATTCTTTGAAGTTCAAAAGGTCGACGTAATGTGAGGCTTGTTGCTGTTGTTTACACCAGCTTCCAGTCCAGACAAACACAAACAGTCCCGCCTGCTAGCTTTGTTGAAATGTTGGATGTGGAGCCAAATAAAGCCAGAGTGTGTGGCAAGCGAGAGGCTCGAGTCATGGTGTGGTCGCTATTATTTGAGCCGATATAGAAATAATGAATTGGTCACGAGGAGGCAATATCACGGTTTCATGGAGTCAGATTCTAACGTTACCTACTTCCGGACATTCCAACCAAATGTAAGGCGCCCCCGACTGGGGGGTGGTTGACCGCCCCCCGATGTTTTTCCGAGATTGCGAGAGAACGCACAAAAGCAGCGCCACGAAGCCTGGCTTGATCATTTTTGCACCTTGTACCAAATTTGTTTACCTTAGGTCAAGTAAGGTGTCTGACCTAAGTCAGGTCAAGAAAACTTATATCCAAAAACGCTTAGCGCCCTGTAACTTTTTTGCAAAACATGGTATCACAATAAAACTTCCAAGGGTCCGAAGTTTGTTAAATACAACAAATCCACTGTTTCGGTTTTTTCAGAAATGTCCAGGTCATTGACCTAAGGTCAAGCCCGCTTTCAACATAAGTCGTCGTTTTTTTCGAAAATTGACGAAACTTTTTATAACAATTTGAGTGCTGGGAGATCCAGACATCCAGTTTGCGTCAATGGGCAGAGCCTCTCCGACCACTGACCTGAGGTCAGGTCATGAATAACTGTTATGAGTCGAAATACACTGCCTTCAGAATCGGCGATGAATGACTCAGATCTTAGAAAGACAGAAAGACTTAAGGTAGAAAACGACGGACTTTGCTCGCACAGGTGCAAGTAATACCAAAAAGTTCAAAAAGTTTCAAAAAACTGCATATTTTAAGAATAAACAGGCTCTCGCGAATAAGGCTCCACCATTTGTGTAGACTGATAACCACAAAAGGTTTTCAACATTTAAGCACGAGAAACCATCATAAGAACCACTAGGATCAAGAAACAACACTTGAAAAGCCATATTTCGTGAAAATAAAAGAATTCTAAAATTAGTTCCTGTTAATTTCATACTGCTTTTGGCTAAGACACTCGCCGCGCAGCGATGCGAAAATCGTCGTGTCTTTAACTCAGCCTTTCCGCATACATATGAAACAAATCAGGGGAATTAGACGTGTGTCGGCATCTGCGAACTTGTACCTGTCCGCTGGTGCCCTTATCTAGACTTTATTAGTCACAGCCCTTGAAATCCAGACCGTTTCTCAATCTCATGCAGGTGGTCATGAGAAAACATATATAGGACGTAAATGGCTTATATATTATCCAAAACTAAAAATGAGAGCAGTTTCGAGCCCTACTCGTCACGAGCTTTTCAACGGTATGCTTATTTTTATCATGCGGCCGACTGTTCGTGAGTCAGAAGGGTCAGTCAATCCCCCCCAGTCCGGCTTGCATGGCGCCGACCGATAGTCGGGCGCTGGTCAAACAGCAAGAGTGCGCTAGATCTGCTGATGTTGCCGACGTTGCAGCACGTATGTCTTGGCCTTGTCGGCAGAACAGCATGGCTCTATATTTGCTCTGTGTTGACAGAGAAATACGGCTCAACTGACCTTGTCGAGGAACACCTCGCCAATGCCCTGTTCACTGCTCCAGTTGTCCGCTCGCAGGATCAACTCCCGCAGAAAGTCTTCGTGAATCTCGAGAATTTCAGGGATCTGTGGATTGATACGTGGATCAAATTCAAATTTACACGTTAAAAGGTGGTCAAACAAAGCGTGGAATCAGGCGATCATTTAAACTTACCATGTGGAATATGTCCAACAGGGTGCTCGGGTCGATGAGGGCGCCTAGTTCTGGCTCCCGCAGCTTCCGCGAATACTGGAACGGAAAATGGACTTGAAACGGCAGCCAGTGACAGCGATAAATCGTCCGTGATAAATCGTCCGGGATGAGTCGCAGCACAAGAGCAGCGAAACCTCGTGGTCTGCAACGACACGGGTTACATGATACAACGCCTTAAAACCTTTTCGTTGCACTTCGTACAAGAGACTGACGTCATGCATGACGGACATCGTCTTTGCAGAAGTGATTGAAGCAATGACTGTTGAAATAATAAAAGTGTGGTCTCGAAGTGCAGTTCAATTCACGGACAAAGAATAAGTTACGAAGTTCAGCGAACTGCGAAGCCGGACTGGACTGAGTATGACCCGAATCCGAATCGTTCTTAAATGATTTTAGGAGAGAAATACTCACGCTCATCAGCAGCCGCAGGGACTCGACGTAGGACTGTTCCGTGTCGAGCAGCTCTCCAATGATGAACAGCCTCCGCCCCTGCCGGTGAAACAACAGCTCGTGCAGCGTGCTTACAGAGGCACTGTCGTCACCAAACGTAACGCATTTTTCGGACGTTCACGAGGGAAAAACAGGCTTCGTCTGTTCGTGCTGAATAATTTTTCTTAGCGCTCTTTAGGTAAAAGCTGCTCCCATATCTCACGTCACAGAACGACTCATATCGTACTCGTACTGGGATATACCCCCAAACAAGCAACGCAACAGTTCATTCAGTCTTCCTGTGGAAAAATTTCCCACAACTGCGTGCGCAGACGGGGGTCCACAGGAGATGTTCCCTTCGCTCCTTGGTTTTTGAGTGTCAGCAAACAGGAAGATACGAAATGGCCGCAGAAGTCGAAGCTCTGTGTAAAGCCCGAAACAAGAAGACAGCGACTGTCGGGAGTCTGGTTACCATAGCCGATATTCCCTTGTCTCGGTCCCTGGATTCTCGCATGACATACGTTTTTTCCACGTTTGAATGACGAAGTCATTGACAATTTGGCGCTTACATTTGGAAAACACTATAACTGAATTCGGTTTTAAAGCCAGCCTTTAATTACTGTCTCCAAAATGGACCTCAAACGATTAAGTATTTGGAGAAGCACCCTATGTTATATCTTCAAATGCACTTGTATAACACCATCTTACCAAAGTCCTTTCAACAAATTACCGTGCGTTTTCACCACTGGTGTAAAAACATGGCTGAAACATACCGTACGTCTGCAGTGGTTTCCACTTTGATATGTATCGTTTTTATGTGTTTTTATTCATGTTTTGCTTAGATAATGCAAGAGAAAGTTATTTCAGATGCGGGATCTGCACCCAAAAAAACAAGTGAAGGGCTCTTTTGTACCGATGCAAATTTTCAAAGGATGAAATGAATAGCAGGGGAAATGGCACTTGGACAGGTACCAGGAGGGAAGCAATGTGGCTCCTCACTCCCAGCTTATGCTTACTGTAGGAGGGAAATGTCCCACCACTAACCTTTACTTGCACCGGTAAAGCCATGATGCGTCGCGTATAGAGATAGGCGGTGTCGTGATATCGGTGTTATGTGGTGAAACTGACTTATGCAGGAGTGGTCTTTTACCCTGCCCAATTCCGAGGGTTCTCGGTGATCGCTCTATACAACACCTGTCAGGCATAGCTGTGAAAACCAACTTACGAGCGAGTCGTTCTTTTCAAGGAAATTTTCGCCTTGGTCGACTTTTCATAATAGATTTCTTTGGTCGGAAAATATATAGAAGTTTCAGAAAACGTAATTAATCAAAACTTTCTTCTGCAGTCATCCGCCAATATAAGACAATATGGGCCCGCGCAGACCAATGGGCGCAAACATTCGACAGTCAGCGCCCGCTCACTGTTGTGGTGCGGCGTCACACAACAGCTGTAAATAGGACACGGCTGAATAGAACACACGGAAAAATCGTGAGAAATCGGTTTGAACCTCCGTACGTGCAGAATTTTGAGACACATTGTGCGAGATATTACAGTCCGGCTTTTAAGAGTACAAGCTGCATCTTTGCTGAATCCCACCTTTGCTCATCTCAATTCAAAACGCGTGTTAATGTGGAACGTTCCCTTTGATCCGCGCTATTCCGGTAGTTCTCCAGGATCGCTTCGGGCTTAAGTCAAACAGGATATGAGGAAAAAAATATAATATTCGGCACGCAATTTCATCAATTTTGCACCTTATAAATTTCAAGCTAGGTTACATCGTTATAGTCACCTATTTAGCTGAGTGCCTTTTACGATATGCAGGGCATATCGCAAAAGGCCAAGGCTGGGTCAGCCACCGCCGTTTAGTGTCAATAACGAGTCAAATGTGTTACCCAAGTCAGTGAACCAATTTCCATGGCACGAATATTATCTGAAGTTATCAATGACCTGACCCGTGGCATTTTTTCCTTATCGATTTAATTCCAATGATTTTCCTCGGAGATCAGACTCTGATTCCTGGAATCAGAGTCCGTTTAAAACAGGGACGTAGCCAAGGGGGGGGGGCCAAGCGAACCACGGCCCCTTGGGATTGAAAACGCAACGCTTCTTCACGCATCGTTAACGTAAGAAAGGCAAAAAATCTCCGGAATTCGGCAATAAATAAATTACCGTGCGTTTTCACCACGAGTGTAAAAACATGGCTGGAAATCCGAGGAGTTTTCAGTTTTCAAGCAGACTAGATTTGTCTTGGCTCCCTCCTTGACGAAATCCTGGCTAAACCCTTGGTCTAAACAATGCTAAACTCTGAACTACAAACACGTTCGTGCAATTCCAAGTAACGGCCGAATTTTTCACAGCATGGCAGGTTTAACATGGCATCAAGTACACGATGCGACCGTGCTGGGTAGCTGCCAGCTGACCCAGCACGGTCAGCTGGCAGAGGGCTAAGTATTACTGAGAAGCACTGCTTTGCCTCTCTTCTCGCCGGACATTGCAGATGACAGGATATTTCGTGAGTCGGAGGTGAAACCAGAAACTGCCTTTTGCGCGTGAAGTGCAAAATATGCCCTTTCCATATTTTGCAATGAAATTTGGTATTGGTTCGAGAGATGCATGACCTCAGCTCAGTTCCATCCACCAACTATACCTTGCCGTGCAAATTTTATGCTTCGTGGTGCGATTTTTATTAAAATCAGGCCACCCCAACATCGTCACGGAGTGGAGAGTGAAATCGCGCCACTTCGTCTCCGACTGCGGAAAGAACGTTCTGCCTCAACGTCCGTGCAGTCTACAGTTTCACATCATCGACAGATTGTTTCGGCTTACAATTGTTTGACTGTGATGCGGATGTTCTGCTTTTTTCCAATGACTTTCGGTAGCTGCCGGCGAAACTGAGTGGTTCAACACTTGTTACCAAGGAGTGTCGTTTTGCGTGAATGATGGAGGAGCGAGCCGAGAGCCCGCTAACCTAACCTCGCACCAAATGTGAGTTTCTCAACGGATATCGCCCACTTTATTTTGATCAATGGCAGTTGTCCGGTTTTTTAACTATTTATCAAATAAAAAACTGTAAATATCCCCATGCATGTACATGGGTATATATATATATATATATATATATATATATATACATATATATAAAGGTACACAGATGGCAAGGGAGATACACAGATAGATAGGAAGACAAAGATATAGATACGCATGATATGCATATATCCTCATGTATAATCACTTCACTGTATGAAATTCATGACTCTTCCTTGTATGTTTTATTCCAACTGGCTTTTTACATGCAATCGTGATTTAGGATTTGTTTTCTAACAAAGAAACATTGGTAAGGCCCAGAGGAACATTGGTAGGGCTCAAATAAATATGAGCAGGCCCCTAGCACTACCAGGCTTATTGAAAACGACGCCGCTGAACAGTTCTATTACGGCCATTCTGTTCATTATCATTGCCTGTTTCCCTACTACAACCGGCGGGAAATATTGAGACGGGGCGCAAAACCAGCTTTGTAGGGGACAAGATTCATATTTCGGGGGAGGGGCATAGCCCCCCCCCCAAAAAAAACAATGCAAATCGACACTCTTGCTTTTGACAGAGCACAGAGGTACGAACCGTCATGTTCTGAGCTAGTTAGAGCGGAGAGTTACAAAGCGAAACGCTGGTCTCCACTACAGAATCCTGCGTCTTGCTCTTAGTTTTCGTCGTACGGAGATAAGGCAGTATTAACTTGATTTTCTTTGCTGTCGGGCGTTCCATCATTTCTGAAGTGGCGTGTTGCGTCTCGTTCAGGATTCAAGGCCCAAACACTTCCTTTGGACAGTAGCGGAGACCGGAAATTGTCTCTGTGACTCTTAGCGTTTTTAGAAGCCATGTTGCTACTTAAGGCGAGGACGACAAGGAAAGGTCAGCTAAACTCTATTTGGATTCCGGTTCGTGTAAGGCGTGTAAGGCGAGCGGACATTGGCGCGCGTATTCTCCGCCGTAGACAGGACTTAGGCCACAGAGGGCTGTGTGCATTGCGATCGGACGGCGATGCGTATTGTTGGCGAGAGTTACGTCGCAGCAGGCGGATTTCTGCGTTCTATAGAATGCCTGTCTTCTATTCAAAAGCGGTTTGCGGTTTGAAGAGTTCTTGCAGTAAATACATATGAGCTCGGACAAAACAGCAGCTTTTTTTAGGATTACGATCGCCATTCTTGTGCGCAAGCTATGGAGGGGCTGCAGACAGGCTTATGCTTCATTCCACGTCGGGGGGAATCGAATCGAATCGATGGCTTGCTGAATCCGTTGTGATTCTGACTCAACGCAGTTTTTTTTCAAAATGAGCTGATCACGATTACGAATCAAAATAAAATGAATCGATTCCGGAATCGATTCTACCATAATTTACTGCAATGAATTACGCAATTGGAATGGATTCCAATTCTGATTCGGAGGACAACCATGATTCAACTCCGACTTTGATTCTGGCACTTATGAGTGGAATCACTTCCGATTCTGACTCTGGCCGGAACGAAATGGGTTTCGGAATCGATTCTGATTCCGATGGACTCGAACGCAAATTTGACTGCAGCACTCCGACCGCCACGGGTCGTTTTGAGTGAGCCTTTTCAAGCAGCGCTGCGGAGAGGCAGCATCACGACTAATGCCTTCCCGGTATGGCTGGTCAAACATCGGCGCAGCATCCGTTGGCAATTGTCCTGATTTCTGCGACACAGTATTGAATTTATGACCAGTTCATTATGAATTTTGCGGTAGATAAACGCTTAGCCGGATTGCCGCAGTATAGATTATGACGTTACTATGAGGTCATGCAGACAGGTAGCCAGGATTTTCCTGAGAGGAGGGCAAATGTCAAATTTTGTGATATGTGCAAATACGGTATCCGCGAAATCGCTCATTACAGTTAATGTAGAGCGCTTAGCTCGTGGGAGGAGACATGGCCCCGTGATCCCAAGACCTAATTGAAACTTATCAGCATCATGCAGCATTGGCTGTTCATTCATACCTCTATTAGTTAGAGGGGTTAGAGATATATTACCAAGGAGCGCAGGAATTACAAGCTGGTGGTAAGGGCACGTTTTCAGATAATTTTTTCCATGCAACGCCATGACCTGAAGAAGTAAGGGATGTCGATTTCTGTAAATGATTGGGAGGGGGGCCGAGCCCGACAACCTAACCTTTCTCCAAATTTGGGCTCCTCAACGGATTTAGCCCAGTTTATTTTGGCCAACGGAAATTGATATTTTTTGTTACTATTCATCAACTAAAAATTGCGTTTACCCTGATCCATACAAGTATATATATACATGTATATATATATATATATATATATATATATATATATATATATATATGCATGTATATAAGTACATAAGATAGAAAGACAGATACATCGCTTTAGACTTCATTCTTTATTTTCTGCTGATCTGTTATCTCTTGCGGCCGTTCTTTTCGTTGCTATTACTCATTCTCCTTTAAAACAAACAAAAAGTATTGGGGGCAAACCAAATTTGGCGGGACCAAATCAACAATGCGTGGGCCAGGGCTCTCTCAAAAGAATACAAATCGACACCCCTACCTAAAACTAGAATTTCATTGTAGCTGGTGGACCACTGCACAAGTGCCCAGTGTCCATCCAACCCCAGTTCAGTGCAGGCACGGAGCCAGAATTTCCCTCTGGCGAGGGGGGCAAATGTCAAACTTTGTCATATGCCGCTGACAAACGATGACATTTATAGGAAAAAATAGGCAGTTTTATGTAATTCGTCCCATATCTAACGTAGAGGAAAACATACAATGTTTGTTTTTCCAACATATATATGATCACTATCCCATATTCCTGCAAAATCGCTGTATATCTAGTGTAGATCGCTTGGTTCAGGGGGAGGCCATGGCCCCTGTGACCCTCCCCCTCCCACGTTGGCTACGTCCCTGGTTCTGTGTATAAATCAGTGATCACACGGTTTCATAGTAAACTTTACGATTGCATCGTGGACCATTAAGTGAGGGCCGCTCAGCTATAAGAACACGACAACGCTGAAGACTTTGTTTTGTTAAATTTTAGCAGCCCAATTACAACTTTGAGTAATAGACTCAGGAGTTGCATCTGTAACCCTCATCCGAACTGACATGACCTTGCAAAGATGAAAAGTAGTTACGCTTCCTGTGCTACTTCGAGAATAATTTGGTTTGATTTTCGTGATCAAAGACCAACATTGAAGCCCTTAGTCAATCACAAGGTACGACAAACGTAAAGTATGGCCTTGCTTGCTGTTATGAATCTTACGTTTCCCCGTCCGCTGGTTTTCGACGGAGTTTATTTTCTTCGACAAAAAAGTCCGTAGCCCTCCTTGCTTACCAGGCATATGCGCGAGTCACGACAGAATGCGGGTTATCCAATTTTTGGAATGAATGGAATGGAATTCGAAAAAAACTGGAAATGCATGATCAGGAGTGGGCTTCAGAGTACGCAAGAAACCCCGCGTAACATGGGCTCTGGTCCCAACCATGCTAGGCAATCTAGAAAGCTTTCCTAAACAATCACTCAAATTGAATTACCGCGTAAGCAAGTTAAAAAAAGCCCCACGTGGTCCCTAAAGGTCAGGGCGAGGCCTCTTTTGACCTTCTCAGACTTGGCCCTTGGAAATGCACGTCAGAGCTATGTATATTTATGCATGTATATATTTATATATGTATATTTACTTTCAGCCTTGACGTACCTTGGAACTTTTGATTACTGTCGTTTTTAGCTGTGCAGGCGCTAGAGATCACAGGCGTGATCTAGAACTTTTGAAAGAGTGAAACCCACCGCAGATTGGGCCGTTCCTGAAAGGTTTAGTGTTTCAGCTGTACGCCTAAGCCCAGTGCCTTTTTCAGGGACGAGTCACGGGAGGGGGAAAACGGAGCAAACGGTAGAGGCAGCGGCATAACCAGGTCAGCTCCATTCCCTAAATCGTATTTACGAGGCCTACAGGGCACGTCTTATTTAAAGAAAAATGAAATGATGATGTGTAAAATTTAAAGGGTCTACAGTCGAGAAACTATTATCGTCTGCCAATAATTTCGATCCCAGTACTGTTGTTTTGTTCTCTGTCTACCGGCGATTTCTCATGACGGTCGAACTTATGCCAGTGAAAGGGCGCTTGCACAAACTTCCAGTCAGCCTCACTTACAAATACTTCCAAACTTAAGACAAAATAAGGTTTTTACCGAAGGTAATGAGACATGAGGCCTAGTGGCCAGCAACTCACAACCGAGATTTTCGTTAGGGATGGACACGATAAGGGTACCTCAAGCTAAGCCATTACATAGAAGTACAATTTTTTTCAAACCACATTTGGGTGGCACTGAGGTAACCGTAGAAGAGAACAAGCTTGGTTTACGGGACGAATGCAGTAAAGATTTTTTCGTCAGTCGATTCAGAGACCGGACAGTATTCCCGCTGATTGTGATCGCGGGTAACGTGGGCGGTCAGAGTGCCCACAGACGAAGCCGCAGCAGATGCGCAGTGACGGACTGCGTTTCCCGCGATGTGAAAGAAAAAACAGATATATGCATCTTATGGCCGGAAGGGGTTATTAACCTGCCCCCGACTGGGGGGGAGCAGTTGACTGCCCCCTGAGGTTTTTCTGGGATTGCAAGAGAACGAATAACCACAGAGCCACGAAATTTTGTGTACCTTTTACTTCATCATTTTTACACCTTGTTTCAAAGTTTTGATCTCAGGTCAGGTCAGGTGTTTGACCTACGTCAGGTCAAACAGACCTATGCCGAAAAAGGTTTCGCGCCTTGTAACTTTTTCGCAAAACAAGATATCTCAATAATACTTTCTGGGATTAGTGATCTGATAGATGCAACGAATCTCCTATCTCGGATTTTTCGGAATTTTCCGGGTCATTGACCTAAGGTCAAGCCCATTTTTAACACATGTCGTCGTTTTTTTTCGGAAATTGACGGAATATTTCATAACATTTTTAGTGTGCAGTCAAGCAGACATCTAGTTACCGTCATTGGGCAAAGTATCAAAGAGTTCCAGCCATTGACCTGAGGTCAGGTCACGAATAACTGTACTGAGCCAAAATGTACCACAGTCAAAATCAGCAATGAATTACTCAGAATGGGTAGAAATTGGCAGAACTAGCTTGCACAGACGTAAGTAATACCAGGAACCTCAAAAAGTTTAAAAAATCGCATATTTTGGAAATAAACAGGCTCTCGCGAATAAAGCTCCGCCAATTTTGTACACTGGTAACTAATGAATTTTTCCAAATTTAAGCATGAAAAACCACCACAAGGACCACTAAGATCAATAAAATTTACATGGATAGGCTTTTCCCGCGAAAATACAGAAACGCTAAAATTAGTTTCCGTCAATTTCTAACTGCATACGGCTGCGCCGCACGCCGACAGCCAGCGCGAAATTTGGTGTGCCTTTCACTCAACGTTTCGGCATATATATTGAACAACTCCAAGAAATTAGATGTGTATCGGCATTTGCGGACCTTTACTTGTGCCCTGGTGCCTTTAACTATGCGTTATTAGTCACAGCTCTTGAGATTCAGGCCGTTTCTCAGTCTCATTCAGTCGGCTATGAGAAAATATATATAGGACGTAAATTGCTTACATATTATCTAAAACTAAAAATGAGGCCAGTTTCGAGCTTTACTCGTCACAAGCTTTCCAACGGTGTGCTCATTTCTATCGTGCGATTAACCGTTCGTGAGTTGGAGGGGGCGGCCAACTGCCCCCCCCCCCCACTCGCGCATGATCGTAACTGACCGACGGTCGTTCGCGGGTTAAAGTGGAGATACCAGTCACTGCCCCTTAACGAAAACGGGTGAAATTCCTTCTGCTGTCGCTGAGCAGATATGCAATGCAGAACAGTCGTTCGAGAACTGGCTCAACTCTCGTGTCAGCGCTGAAATTTCGTCCTCACTGTTATTATACGCGTTGAAAACTACGACGTATTGCAAACATACAAGTAATGGTGAAGGTTAATTGCTACACAGTTTGTGGGGGCGTAATGCAGGGCGTCGTCTAACATGTTAACTGGGCGGGGAGAGGGCTCAATTCTTACAGTGGAGTCGCCAGCCCCCTCCCCCCCAATCAAGGCAAGACTAGGTAACTAGAGGGGAACAGTGGGAAGGTTCGAAGTCGTAAAATCTAGTATAGGGTTGTCTGTGGACACGTAACATTTGTTTAAATGTGAAGTCAAAGAAAGCATGCCTTCGTCCATCCATTTTCCAGTGACGCCTGTATCACCAGTGGTAGTGTATGCAGACACAGGGTAATGCATGTTAAGGCATAGTTTTCTGTGGAGATATAAGATTTTTTCCCAATGTGAAGCCACTGCAGAAAAAAATATACCTATATATAGGAAAATCGTCTATCAGCTTTACGTACGCTTGGCTTTTCAGTGGTGATGTATGCAAATGACATATTCTGTAATATTTTTTTTTTAACTGCGATGATACCGAAAAGGGAAAATCTTGAAACAAAACGGCCAAAATATGGGGCGGAAAAGGGCAGGGCAGATAAGAAAATTAGAGGCAATGAAAGAACGGGGTGCAGAAAAAAACTGATTATCTTTTATGCAGCCAGACCCAGGAAGCGAGGACTGTCCTTCATCAGAATGGTCTACTTCCGAACAATTTATCTGTATTAAACCATGCATTTTTCCCTTGAAGCTGACCGTTTTTCGCAGCTGCTTCCCTTTTAGTGAAGCATAGGCTCGTCTTAGCCACAACAGCTCACTATATTTAGAACTCACTGAATTGCAAAATGACTTGAAATTTGATCCAACATGGCCTGTAGGACCTCTTGGTGCAATTTTTAAGCCATAATGGTCCTAAATCAGTCATTTTCTTAGAAGTGGAGCCAAATCCGTTGGCGTGCGTCGTTGCATTACAGGACACAATACTGCACGGCATCAAATGGAAAATGTTGAAAGCAAGCCAAGGAACACAAAACATCGAACAAGATAAATAACGACGGGCGTAAATCTGGAACGGGAAAATATGGAACGCCAGGCATCGATCTAGGAACTGATGTGGAAAAACAATGATTATGCTGATCAGATCGTGGAATGAAACAACTTTGAATGCAATATGTTCAACAGAAATATCGAAGCGACATAAATATTAACCGGCTGAACACCAAATGACAGATGATTGAAAGGCAAAATACCAGGGCAGGGATCAATAACGCATCGGATAAATATTTCATTAAAAATGTCGCAAAGCAATGAGCAGCGCAACACGGTGAGTACAGACACCGACTTCTCCCGAAGGCTGTAAGGGGACATCCCAGCAGGAACGTCATCAAAACTTCCCAAGGCCTACACGTTATCTCTCAAGTGTCTTCGCTATCCTGCCAGAATCTCTGAAATGAATATTTTAGTTGTTTCAAGGGTTTGCTGAACTGAGCCGACCAGAGTAATATCATTTTTGCGCCACTAGACGTGATGATATGACTGCAAAAACACTGGCATTTTACACCATATAGTGTGCGGGATTCGAGTCCTGAACGCCCAAAAAATTTCCCTTCCTTTTTTCCCAGTGGTCTTTTGAGGATACGCTGTGATTGCTGTGGCCAGGGATCTTTCACCTGGTAACAACGTATGATAGTGGGCTACAAAATGTTTTTCCCCAGCGTCTCGAATACAAGAACCGTAGCACATATCGCCAGTCTCCGGTGACGGCCCTCGTTGATCACCGCATCTGCCAACAGCAGTCACAATTAGGGAAGGAGGAACGGGAAAATTTCGGACAAGCCGGACTTCAATTCCGTTCGTGATCTTGACAGACGGGAAACTTGACCACCCCACCATCAGGTTCGTGCTCCGGTGCAATCTTCTTCCTTCGAGATATTTAGCTATTACATATTGTTCCACTCCATATTTTGTATTTTGAAAGTTGATCATTGTAGTTGGCCCAATTCTGCGTCCGGAAGGCCGTTACACCATTTTATACCCGCCCATGTACAATGCCCGTCCCTGATACGATGATACAAACTACATCCTCGCGATATTTTGCTGTTCGGTATTTTGTCGTTTTGATTTTAACTGACGTCCATATTTTTCATTTTCTATATCTCGCCTCGATTAGGTGTTCATACAATAATTTGTTCCACAATATTTTTTCATTGCGGTAAACATCGCCATGCGATATTTATTCATGTTCGATATTTTGGCCTTCGATGTTTTCTCGTCTGCTGTTCATTTCTGTCGACATTTATCCTGTTTGATATTTTGTTTTCGACATTTTATTACCAATATTTTTGCACTCCACATTCCGCCGTACGGCATTTTGCGGGGTAACTGTATTGTACCTAGTTCCGAAGACAAACGCGTGCTGGAAACCAATGATTCGCGTCAAAATGCATATGTTAATAACATGCCACATGAACGAAATGCGAGCAATTTGCACCATGTCTTATCCTGACTATGACTGATTTTTCCTTTAATAGCTCTAATGCTGCATAGTCAAGTTTATTGTTTATGATGCGGAGTGTAGATGCCTACGGTCTTTTCCTTGCAAGTACCATTCGTCCGCTCAATATCTTAGCCTTACCTTATTTATTTTTTCCTGCATTTGTTCTTATGCTGCATATGTAAGCTTACTGGTCATGACGCGGCGTGTGGATGCCTTCATTCTTTTACTTACAAGTGGCAGTGTTTCGTATCTTCTCACAGAGTCATCGTTTCGAGAGGTTCCTACCTCTCATGAGACCGCATCTACCCCCGCAACCAGTAACAAATTACTTTGCACATGCTAGTGACTTGGCAAGCTAGGAACACTCATAGGAGCAAAGCTTCGTCTCAGTACCTGCCGATGAATGCAAATCTGCCATGGGAAAGGTAGTGTGTTCTTGTGACATATTAAAGGAAAAGCGTCGGTGACGATCCTGTCCTGAAATTCCCAGTCCCTATTTGGAACTTTGTCGCTAAACACCACACAGGTCACAAAATTCCACTATCCGAAACGAATCCACATCGAAGCTTCCAAAAACAACGTCCCGCACAGCAGGAGAAATACATTAACCTGCTTCATACCCAAGCAGGTGCGGACCCAGGATTTCGCCGGGGGAGGGGGGCCAATGTCAGCGCGGGTCTCCCTCGACCGCCTCCCCTATTTTTTGCTCTCCTGTTTCTGGAGATTTTTTTGTTCGCTTAGGTTAGGTTATCTCTTGCATTTACAGTGGCACTTGTGGTGGTCCGGGCCGTCTGTCGTGTCAGGCCCTTTGAGTGTCTTCAGATTCCTTTTACAGTTTTAGGTATCCCTCGGGCCGTTTCAGTCGATTCTTTGGCAGTTTCAGGGGCGCCTCGGGCAATTTCATGGACTCATGTGGTAGTTTCAGGGACACTTCAGCCATATCAGGTTGCCTCCTGTCGTCCCTGTGGGATTTTTGCCATCTAAGGAGCCCCACAGGCAGTAACAAGGGCCCTCTATAAGTCTCTCTCTGCCGTGAAGAAACGCCTCTGGTAATGCTCTAGGTCCTTTGGCCGTTTCAGAAGTTGTCTGGACGTCTCAACGTTTAAAAGTTTTAGGGGCCCCTCTGGTCGTCTCTGGGGCCCTTGTTGCTGGGGATTGCTAGTTAGCAGTTTCAAAGGTCATTCTGCAGCAGTTTCAGTGGACCTCATGCTGACCTAGGTGCCCCTATTGTCGTCTGTGAAGAACTTTTTTTGCCGTCGCAGGAACCCCCTGGCAGTTACAAAAGACCTTTTAGCGATTTCAGAGCCCCTGCAGTGTCGTGGGCCCTCTGAACGTCTCCGGTAGTCCCCATGGCTAATATCAGGGGTCTTCCTCTGTTACATGGGGTTTATCCGGCAGTTTTACAGCCCTCTAGCTGTAACAGGGGCGTTTGTTGGCGCTTCAGGGGCCTCACTGACAGTCTCAAGGGGACCTACTCCGTGCCAAGGGCCGGGTAGGTCCCTGGCACGGACCTACTCTACCGTACTCGGGGGCCCTCTGGCCGTCCAGGGACCCATACCTTTTCAAAGACCCTCTTACCTTCTTTGCCTCGCAAAGGCCCTCCGACTTTTTTGGCGGTCTCAGAGACCATCTGCCATGTAGGGACCCCCCCATCTTGCTGTCTCAGGACTCACCTGACCTTCCCGGGCCCCCTGATTGCATCAAGAGCCCCAAGGGTTTCGAAAAGACCAGTGTAGCCCATTTGGACCCCTCTCGAGGACTCAAGTGGGTTATCGAGAAAATTTATCAGTGACTTTCTCGTTGAGAGTCACGGATAAATTTCTGTTCAGGGGGCCGTTCTGGCTGGCCAGGACCTTCCTATGCCATACTTAGCACGATCTTAAATTCTTGTCGTCTCAGGGGCCCCTCTGGCACTTTAAGCGGTAAAAGGGATCCTTTGCCGTGTTGGGGCCCCTTTTGCGGTCCCAGGGGCCTTTGGAGACTTTCAGGGACGCTCCTATCCATCTTAGGGGCCATCTTACCCTCTCAGGATCTCATTAACCCTCTTGGAGGCCCTCTCGCTGCATCAGGAACTTTTAGCTTTTCACACAAGTCCGTGAAACTTATTCGGGGCCCCTATGGCATTCCAGTGTCCCATATGTCGTTTTAGGGACTCAGTCCTCATCTTGGCCGTCTCAGGGGTCTTGCGACCCTTCTGGAGGTCTCAGCGGCAATCTGCCGTGTTGGGACCCTGTTGTGGTCCTAGAGGCCCTTCGGGAGCTTCCAGAGCCCTTCTATGCGTCTCAGTGACCATCTAACCCTCCCAAAGGCCCTCCCTGGCTGCATCAAGATCCGTCACGCTTTCACGGACACCGTGGAGCTCATACGGGGCCCCTTCCTAGGCCTCGGGGGAGGGGAGAGACGGCTCCTATCGTCTCCCTCCTTGGATCCGCTCCTGTACCTAGGGCCTATTCAGTTGTTCATCTAATAAGTTTACAAGTCCATTTAATACCTTCAGGTTCCTTCAGACAGTCCTCGGACTGCTTGAACGACCAGAAATCACACAGTTCTGAAGTATGTCATTAATAAACACGGGCTTAACTGTAATTTTATTGGTCTGAAACATGGGACAAAGTTTTGCCACTGGGTGGACTAAATGGATAACGGGGAGACAGAAAGCATTAATGTTAGTGCATTCTTTCCTCATCCATTCCATGCTCTTCCAGTTAACATGCTAAAACGGGTCCTGCCTAAACCGTGATCGAGAACGGGCGCCTCAGAGGGCCTCGGCATTCGACTCGTGGGTCATTGCAATAACCAAGCAGCTTGTCACGCAGACCATCACCCGGTCCTGACGCGTCGCTGACGGCGCGTCAGTCTTTCGCCTCAAAAACAGCCGTTATCCGAAATTGTACAGGCAGTTTGCGATTCCGAGTTCTTGTAACAAGTTCTGTTCAGCAGGGGGTGTGATCCTAGACAGCAATCTGACACATCGTTTGGGTTAACTGTATAACAAAGAAAAAAAGACAACAGAGGGTCACACGCGACTATGGAATACAGGTATCTCATGGCGCCTTTGCCACTTTCCGTCAAAGTCTGTTTCAAAGCTCCGATGAATACAGTTGCTAGTCGGGTCACAGAAGCTACGGATTTCTTATACGAGTCAGGAGACGCTTCATATGTTGTTACATATTAATTCTGACATCTTTCAAATCTTTGTCATGGTTGCTTCTCGGTGGACAGTTTTACTGGCCTAAGTAGGACCCAACTTTGAAAAGCGTTTCTAGATCAGCGTTAGGTCTCACAGGCATTCCGAAGCAATATGGATATTACGAAAGGATCTAAGTACCACGTGCACGTCACCGTGTCTTTTATCGGTAACCATCCGCCGTGTATTTCTTCCTCTGCCTTCTGCCAAGCACACAAGTCGATCAGAACAGTCATACTTCTTTGCCTTGAAGGCCACAATACCTTGAAAGCCTTCTTCTGCTTCAACGTCTGTATTTTCGCGCATTCAACATCAGCCATCGAATATTTTGGGCTCGGAGAAGACGCCCTGGCTTGACAGGAGCTGTCATAAATGACGAGAATACATGTGTATCTTTCAGTGTTTGTGTTAATCGATATGTCTGGAAGTATGCCATTCCCGTCACCAAAGGCTCTTCAGTCGACCGAACAGCAGTATCTCATTCAAGTTCAGCAGCGCTTGCCGACACCGAACGGCCGCCGTTAGACGTAGATGGCAAATTCATGTGATTGTTTTGACCTGGGCAAACCAATTGGGAAGCGAAAAAGTTGGATGGACATGTTTTGAAACACGCTCAAAATGTCCTGAACAGTGCCTGTCACCAAATTGTCTTCTTCTTAAGTGACATCAGATACGGTTTCGGCATACGCATGGGTCCAGAATAGTCAGATAAGTGACTAGAAGTTTAAACGACCTATCTCTCTTCACTTTTTATTTGAACGAATGGCCAGGCATGAAAAGACCTAACACGTAATCAGCTAGCGCCTGCTCGCCACAGTGAATAGAAGCCTCAAAATCGTCCCGCTTCACTTTTTTAGTATTCAGGCACCTATGCTTTTCACTACAACATAATACTTTCCCTGCAAGCTCTCAAAATCGGCAAAATCCCGTTTAGCCATAAGCACCTTGAGAGCGCGATCTCTGTGAGGACGCGGGTCCGCGGCCGGTGGGCGTGGACCAGCGGACGCGGGGGAACGTCCGCCACTCACCCGTTTCCTGGGCTGGGCCCGGATCTGGCCCACCTCGTCGGCGGTCAGCTGCGAGATGAGGCTCGCGGCGGCGGCGCCCACGCCGTCGTAGTACTCCTCGGCGAGCAGCGCCGAGTAGTCGGCCAGCTCGGACGGCGACGAGGTGGCGCGCACGTGGCTCGGCTCCAGCTCGACCAGCTCGCCGTCCGAGGAGGCGGCGAGCCGCCCGCGCTCGGCGTCGGCCTCGGCGCGCGCCGGCCGCGCCGGCCGCGGCGACGAGCCGGCCGGCGACGGCGACGCCGACGCCGACTCGGCCAGCGCCGCCAGCAGCTTGATCTGGTCGTCGCCGCGCGCGCGGTACGAGTCGCCGCGGCTCATCTTGCCCTCGAGCATCTCGCCGTAGGGGCCGCGCAGGCGGCGGCGCGGCCCGTGCGGGCTGCGCGGGAAGCGCTCCGCGTCGCTGTCGTACGACAGGAACGACGGCGACGCGTGGCGCCGGCCGCCGCCGAACGGCAGCTGCTCGTCGAGCGGCAGCAGCTCGCCGCCGCGCGCCTGGTGCGCCAGCAGCGGCCGCAGCGTGGTCGCGTCGCTCGTGGTGCGCGCGCGCGCGCTGTGCGCCTTGGGCCGCGCCTTGTCCGCCTTCGGCCGGGTGTAGTCCTTGTCGAGCGTCTGGCTGCGGCCGCGCGCGCGCAGCTCGTCCGACGAGGACGAGCTCAGGCTGTCGTTGCTCGGACCCAGGCTGAGCGCGACCTTCTCCTGCTTGCGCTTGAGACTGCGCTTGCGCTCGCGCACCGGCCGGTCGAGCAGGTCGAAGCTGCGCTGTTTGTGCTCGAGGCTGCGCGACTTGGCGCGCGTGCCTGGCCGCGGCGCCGCCTCCGTCTCCAGCGCCTCCTCCTCCAGCTGTGGAAGCGCCTCCTCGCGGAACCGGAACGGCACCGGGCTGAGACTCTTGGACTTGAAGCGATGCCGGCGGGCGGTTGCCGCCCTGCCGACCGCCTCGTCCGAGCCGGGCGCGTCCGCGGCGTGCAGTTCCACCAGCGGCGGCAGCTGCTCCGGCCGGCGCTTCTCCTTCTGGATGGAGGTGAAGGTGGTGGTGAGCTCCTCGGAGCCGCTCCACTCGTCCGTGACCTCCTTGCCCTCGACGCGGACCTGGGCGACCTCGCGCTCGCGGACGGTGCCGGCCGGCAGCGAGGCCAGCTCGGTCTGCTCGTCGCCGGCGCTCACCTCGCTGAGCAGCGTCTCCACGGCCATCTTGACCGCCTGCCGGAAGTTCTCCTGCACCTGGCAGACGGCCTCGGCGCCCTCGTCGTCCAGCTGGTCCAGGTTGATGTTCAGCACGTCCATCTGCGCCTGCTGGAGCTGCAGCTGACCCGCTCCGGCGTCGTCAGCCGGCCCGCCGCCCTCGGCGCCGGTCCCTGTCGCAGGCGTCGTTAGCGGCGGCGGATTATTTATAGCCGCGGGCGTCGCCGGCGGCGGCGGCTCAGGGGACGCGTCGGCGGCGGCGGCTGCCGGCGCGCCGCCATCGGTGGCCGGCTCGCGCACGCCGCCACCCACGTCTGGGCACGGGCCGGCGCCGCGGGCGGCCGCCGCCTGATCGGCGCCACTATTTTCAGGCGGCGGCGACTGTTTGCCTTGGCCGACGCCATTCATCGCCGCCGAGTCGTCACTTTTTACGTCGGGCTCGGGCTTGTTTGCGCATGAGGTCGCGGGCGCCGCGCAGGGCGCCTGGCCATCAGCTGATTGGCCGTCGGCCGAGTGCGTCGCCTTTGTCTCCGACGCGCCGAGTGAGCCGTCCGGCGCCGGGTCGTCGGCCGCCGACGCCGACAATGCGCCCGGCTCGTTGGCAGATTCCCCGGCCGTGTTCGCCGCCGACGTTGGCACGTCAGCCTCGTTAGCGGCGGCGCGAGGGCCGTCCGCGTCCGGCGGCGGCGAGCCGGCGTTTAACACCTTCCCGTCGGCCGGCGCCGCCTCCGGCCCGGCGTCGGCCTCGGTGGCCGACGGTCGCGTGTCGGCCGGCGCCGCGTCCGGGCCGGCTTCCTGGCCGAGGAACGAGGTGCCCTGGTTGATCTCCTTCAGCAGGGCGTCCAGCAGGAGGCTGTCGCGCTGGGACGCGGCCGTCGGCACCGGCTCCGGCGCCTCCTCCGACCCCGGCTTCTCCCACTCGACGACCGAGTCGGACTTGTGCCGCACGTGCACCGGCTTCAGCTCGGCGGCGGCCGGCGGCGGCTCCTCCCGCACCGGCGAGCTGTGCGTTTTGAACTTTTTCGGGAGTGTTTGCGAACTGGCGGGCGGTCCGGCCGGCTTATTTATGCTGAAATACACGGGCTGGATTGTGATGGCCGACTTGGCGCCGCCCTGCTTGGCGCCGCGGCCCATGCCGGCCGAGTGCGCGCGCGAAAACGACGCGCTGCGGAACGGAATAGTTCGCGGCTGGCTGTAGTAGTCGGGCGCGCGCTGCCCGGCCGGCGGCTGAGGCGGCGAGCCGGTGCCGCCGCCGGCCGCGGCGGCCTCGTCCGGAGGCACGCCCGCCGCCGGCGCCGCGTCCGCGCTCTTTGACCGTTCAGTGACGGCGGCCTTCGGACCACCGTCGTCGCCGGCCGCGCCCGGCGCAACACTCGCAGGGTTCGGCGCGGCACTCACGGAGTCGGGCGCGACACTCGCTGGGTTCGAGGCGGCCTCGGCCGGACCGCTGGCCGAGCTCGAGCTGGAGACGCGCTCGGTCGGCGCGCTGTGCGTCTTGTACAGCGGCGTCTTGGGCACGTCGAGGTCGGCCACGTTCTCGCCGATGGGCGGCGGCCGCGGCGGCCGCGCCTTGCGTCGGTGGCGGCGCGGCGGCTGGCTGGGCGGTTTCTCGGCCGGCGCCGGCGCCGCTGCGGGCGCCGGCGCCGCCGGTGAGGGCGGAGGGGGGCGCGCCGGCGGACCCATGGCCGGAGCCCGCTCGTCGCGGCCCCACTTGAGATCGGTGTGACGCAGCCGCTCGGTGAACTCGCGCAGCCGGTCCACGCGGCGCGTCTTCGTCTTGGGCGAGTGCGGCGGCTCGGTGGCCTTTCTGGTCGGCTCCGGCGGTGGGCTGCGCTGCGCTTTGTCCCGCCGGCCGCTGATGCGGAACCGGGCGAAGCCGCGGCCGCCGAACGCTGCCGCCTCTGTGCCGGCCTCCTCGACGTCCGAGAGCGAGCCGCTCTCGTGCGCAGCCGCCCTGCCCGCCGGCGGCTGGACGGCCGGTGGTGCCTCCGCGCTATCGGCCGCACCGGGCACCGCGCCGTCGGCCGAGTCGAGCGACACGCTCTGGCCCTTGCTGAACACCTGCCGCCGCCGCCAGAGGGCGCCGGCACCGCTCTCTGCCACCGCCGAGCCCGGCTGGGCCTGCGCCCTTGGCATTGTCACCGCATGCCGCCGGAGGCGGGCCGGGCCGGCAGCCGCCGCGCTGCCGGCCGCCGACAGGGGCACGCACGCGAACCGCAGGTAGCCCTGGCGCCACTGAGCCGGCCGCGGTTCTGCTGGCGCGGAGGCGCGCCACCACTCGCCGCGCGCCGCGTCGCCTCCCCGAGCGTCTGCCGCCTCTCCGGCATTCGCCACCTCCGCCGGGCCGAAATTTATTTCGGGCGGCGTCAAGTGTAAACAGAGAGTGGGCGGCGGGCCAGCGGCCGGCTTCCGTCCGCAGGGGCGACCACAGGGCGGCGCCACCGTCGCCGGGCCGGCCGCCAGCGCCGCCTCGGCCCCGCCGCTATTTCGGGCCCGCATGGCGGCAAACTACGTCACCGCGTCTTGTCTCCGCGGCGATAAGTAGGAGGTGGCCGCGGCCGCGGGTCGCGCCGGCCGCCAGCTGACCCCGATGACGTCACTGACTGGACAGGAGACGGGGCCGCCAGGTCGCGCGGTCCCCGGGGTCGCTCTTCGCCCCGGAGTGCTGGCGGGGCCAGCTCGATCTGAAACATAGCAGATCACTTGTTGGGCGGTCACAATAGCCACGACGGAGCGCAGAACAACGGGAACGTAACGGGTATAACGGGAGCGTATACTTCTTGTGTATAAAGAGTTTATACTTCTTCTGGTCTAGTCAGTCTTCAAATTCATTCGTTTGAACTCTAGGCCATTCATATCACGGTATCATTTCGGGATGCCGTGCTACTTTTCAGTTACGGGGTCCCAGGATCACAAAATTCTTAATCCAGTAATTCCCAGGATTGAAACGGAGTACGGACCTCATTCATTCGAATGTGTCTCAAGCTATGCCGCAGGCGTGCGTATGTACAAAGACAAGACAAACTATGGTCACGCATACATGTGGCTTCATAACATCATGTCACAAACCATCCACAATACTACTCAGATTCCGGTACTTCATATTACGCCATAGTTGTGAATGCATGAATTCCCGCGCGCACGCCTTTTGCTTGACGTGCTTGGTACCTACAGAATAAATGACGCAAGACAAATTCTGTGCTGCGTCCCAGTTTGTTTCGCGTTCTTTTTTTTGCCTCATATTTCATCGCCAGATACTACAGTTTCACTTTCATCGCACAGTTATCACCTAAACCCGAACGCACTGTCATTCCCCTAATTTCGCGAAGTTCACACTCTGCGATGCGAATTTAATAACGCCTCATCACCTATCTCATCGTAGTTGAGTCAAAGGCGAAGATTTGTCCCATCGTCCATCGGTAGTCAATAAAAACCTGCCCGGACATCTGTCGGAAGATTATTGCGAAAACACCGCAGAATCATATCTGTATTTGCTTTCCTACTAGTCACGTCTGTTTCTGCACAGTCCTGGTCGGACAGCGGCAAAGGTTTTTCGAGATTTAGGAAAACGTGGGAGCCTCATGTCCAGAGCGTATCGGAGCGACAGCTGTGAGGAGGAGCGATGACCTACGGCACGATGTAGCATCCTATAGGACAGAACGGGCACCCGGCAGCGGACCTACCAACTTGGAGGCGGCTCTGTCAGCTCTGAATGATTGTAAAATTAACTCTGTGATGTTGGATTGAAAGAAATTTCCGAAGAATAACTCTGGTTATATCAGCTTTAAAAGTGCTCCTGCACCGATGCACAGATTGTCCTTTTTCAAACATTCTTTGTTCTGGAGTGGTGCTTTCATTTTCTGCCAAACGTTCTGCCATTTTTTTACAGAAATGCCATTTTTTTATCTGCCCTCAGAGTAACGCAAAGGAGCGACCAATCACTTGGGTCCTTAACCTGTCTGAAGATATACGGGAGCGTAAATATCTGTGGAGATTGGACGATATGAATGGTATAAATGGAGATACAAACAGAGGGGAGAGATACAAATGAGGAGATAGTCGTTCTGCTTCAGAAAAGAAAACATAACACCCTTTTAGTTATCTTTTTCTTCTGAGTAAGTCTGCCGCATATACGTCATACAATCTCCGCTACTGCTTTCATGACATTTAAGCTGGTAAATATTTTATGCATATTTTGGAACGGCTAGTCTGACAGTCGATTTATGTCTGTGCGCCTGTATCCCATGTTTTAATTGGCAACAGAGATAATCAGTAACTGCCACTGCTTTATTAATGAAATAGACAACAGGATGGAATCACTAGCAAACCATCGGCGTTGCTGGGACAAGGTTTTGACCTATTTCTTCCACACATTGTTGCTGCATTTACAACCCGAACATACAGGTGGCTCCAATCCTGACAAGGAATTACAATGGAACCATATAATCGGAGACCCAGAAGAGGAGTTTTGTAATTTCGGTACCAGGCGTTAATTCATTATCAGGCTCCAGGGCTTCCGGTCCCGAGACTGGCATTGGCTGATGAATACCTTTTGGTATCTGTTGCTCGATAGCTATTCAACAGAAAATGTTGGCGAGACCCTTCGACAGCCCAACCTTAGAAGACGGTGAAACCGTTATCGCAGGGGCCATTTGGCTCCTGACAGCTTCAGAAGTTCAAAGTGTGTTGTTAAATCACGAGGTTCTGTTGTTACAATAACCTTGTTCGCATGAATCGTGTCTCTGAATCAAAAAAGATCGAGCCCATTTGTTTTCTATCCGTTCATTTGGCGGCAGGGGCGTCGATTTCTGTAAATGATTGGGGGGCCGAGCTGAGGGCGCGATAATCTAACCCTCCCCGCACCAGTATGGGTTTCTCGACGGATTTAGCCCACCTTATTTCGACCACCGGAAATTTATAACTTTTTTACTATTATTACATAAAAGATCGTATTTATCCCCATGTGTACATGAATATATCTACATGGAAGATAGAAAAATGGACCGATGCATTGTTTTAGACTATTGTTTATTTTCTCCCTATTTTTTATCTATTACGGCTGCCCTTTTCGTCATTATCACTCATTTCCATTTAAGGCCGACAAAAACATTGAGAGGGGGGCCCAAACCAACGCTGGGGGGCTCAAATCAACGTTGGGTGTGCGCCAGGGCTCCCTCAAAAGAATACAAATCGACACCCCTGTTTGGCGGCGCACCTCAGCAGTGTTGCGGGCGTGCGCAGGGATTATGTCGCTGAAGTCATGAACTCTCAAGGGACTTCCAGTATTGGCCGTAATCGAACTGAACATATATGAAGTGATTACACGTGCGCTGTTATGTACGGGTCGTGACGGGAAACATTACCGCCAATGATTAGTGCGCGGTGCCCGTCCTTCGCGTCGCACATTGACAAACCGGACTCGGACCAATGTCTTTTCCCATATTGTCATGCTAAACACGGTTGTCATGGATGGACATCAAAGCGATCCGCTCACGTGCAACCTCCGCGTTAGTTTCTAATGGGCTTTCGTCCTCAGGTGTAAGATTACGGCTGTATGTAATGGTTATGCTCATAACTTGCGTTAGTGTAACGGTGCAGGAAAAAGCGAAGCCTTGCCAGTCGTGGGAATCACACTCCATCCTCCCAGGGCAGGGAGAGGGGGCTGAAGGGAGGGGTTGAAAGTTCTTCAAGTTTAGTGCCGAACATATTCAGGAGGCATCGCATGTCCTTGGAGGCATTGGCCCCAGCATACTGAATCGGTCACCAAAGGATATTGTAACAGCAAAGGGAACACAACAGACCCGCCTTCTACGCAATGTCCGTTGTCCTTGGTCTCATGGTAAAGGTATGCCTACCTTCCCCTGTTCATTAGCGGATAACGATGGCATCCATGGCTGGAAATCCTTGGCGGTTGGGAACGCCTAGGTCCTCGACTTTCCGGAGATTTTAGCATTAGGCGCATGACAATGACTGGAAAAACTGACCGGAATACCATTCAGATCTCAAAGACGCTGGAAGCGGGGGGACCGCAGGGCCACGGCGCCCCCCCCCCCCCAACTTTTTCGAATTTAACATTGACCCGATGGGCGTTGACTGGAAAGAATTCATCCAAAACGTTTTTTGTCCCCCGCCAACTGTTCAGGAGTTCCCGCGCCCCTGCATATGCCCATCAATTTTTGGAAACTTTCAGTCATGATGGCGACTTAAACCGTTACGTTCGCGGCGGGTTCAAACATTGCACGTGCACGTGACTCGCGTCCGCCAAGCATCTGTCACTGACGAGCGCCCATCACTGGCAGCTCCGGGGTGGGGACATCAGCGCCATGGCCCCCCTTTTGTTGAAAAGGGGGCAAACGTGTCTTCTGGCCCCTTTCGGATGAAAAAGTACATTTTTTATTTCTAGAACAATTTTTTAAGTGCATGTTAACTTTCCGCAACATCCAAATAAAGCGGGCAAAATCCAGGGAGAAATTAACATTTGGGGGCAGGTTATCTTCCACGGATAGAGATGCCCCGCCCCCTTAACCCATCGCCTGGATCCGCCCTTGCACCCCATATGTGGTACATATGCGTTACACTTCACATGAAATATCCGATCGTGTTTGGTCACGCACACCACGCTGTACCTGATCCTACACAGTACCCCACGGTGTCTGGGTTCACAATGCACCACACTGTATGCAGTCGCACACAGCACCCCACGCTGTCTGACTTCACGCTGCACCACACTGCACCCGGTTCCACACAGCGCCGCATGGTGTGTGGCTCCACATTGCGCCAAACCGCACCCGACTACACAGAGCGCCTCACGGTGTCTGACTTTACGCTGCACCACACTACACCCGGTTACACACAGCGCCCCTCGGTGTCTGGGTCTACGCTGCACGACTCCACGCCTGGTCACACGTGACTCCCTCCAGTGGCTCCACACACCTGCTGCCGGCGGCCGAGGCCGAGCCGGTCGCCGCTCCTGTCCGTCGCCACGCTGCACTGCCGCACGGGCATAAAACACGTCTCTCAACCCGCCCTCTTCTTACCTTCCTTCCCTGGCGCAGGGGCGGCGTCAGCGGCGCGGCAGGGGGAGCGGCCGGGAGCGGCCGGCCGCCGCGCCGGCTCGCCGCAGAGGCGGAACGCCCGGCCCCGTCCGCCGCCGCCGCCCAGGCGGGCCGCGCTGGCGCCGCCCCTGCGGCTGGCCGCCGGGCAGGAGGCAGACAAAGGTGGCCGCCCAGTGACTGCGGGTGGACCGGCGGGCGGCGGCGGCGGCGGCGGCGGCGGCGGCGGCCGGCTGGGAGCTCGCCGCTCCAGTGGGCCCGCCTGATGGCTATCTCAGCGTCCGTGCCGAGGGATGGCTCCGGCGTTAGGAGGCGGGCGGCAGAGCGCGAGATCATCTCCTGCCGGGCTCATGCTGTCATGTAAGGGGAAATGCCCTGGGAAACCTTCGACAGCATGGGTTTCTAGTGATGTGTAAATGCTTCGTTGCTTTACGGATCCATTTCAGAGGTTCACAGATTAACTTGCAAATTTCGTCAATTTCTTTTCCAACGGCAAACATGAGCGAAGTTTGAAAATGGAAACATTTTGGCAGTACGAAACCGCAAATCATGCAAACTTGTTCAAAGTAAGGCAAACAAGTAAAAGTGCCATTCTTTTTCAGGAAAACACTAAGTAAATGGTGATCTTATTACTTCATTCCATTCGTTAATGTCTTAATGGCCCTTCAGGTTTCACGGATTTTATTTGTACACGTTATTACAGATTGCAACTTGTTTCGTAGAAACACTCTTCCTTGCCATGACCCCATGTCATGTGGAGAGTCGCCCTTGATGTGTGGGAAGTCCCGGCGATCAAAGTTTGGTGTCTCGGTGTTCTCTATGTCCCCCATCCATCCAATAACACTTGTGCCCGGAGTACTGTAGTATCCCGTGTTCCTTAACTGCATCCTCTGATTGTTCTGTATTTCCTGCACGAGGGCAGTGCGCTGTTTGTTTTGCTTTCCCCGCCTTGTTTTGTATGACTTTTCTGTCAATCCTCAAACTCGTTGGATTGTTTCTGTCCTCTGCCGTGCTATCTGCGAGCGGATATTCACTTACGTTACCCACGAAGTCTTTCCTGATTGTATTAGGTTGCCGCGCTAAGAAAAAAATACAGCGTTCTTGGATTTGAGACTACCAACAATGCAGAAGGGGTGCGACGCATGTTCTTTCTTTGGTCTTAAACACTGCATAGCTTTACGGCACGGCAAGGACATGATTCTCAAGAAATTTGTGTTCTCTCTCCTGGGTTCCTTTACATCGCATTTGTTTGCATATCGGGATAAGTGAGGTCCGCGTGCTGCTCTAGCTCTCCGTGTTCCGGATGTCCGCCTCATCTGTCGACGCACCACTTCATCACAAACATCATGGCGTCTCTGCGTTCTGCTCAACTCTGCCATTAGCGGAGCCGCAGAGCAAGGCCACCTCCCGGGTCAGACACTCTAAACCATCAAACAGTTCCTAGGGCCTGATCGTCAATTAATGGTAATGGCCTCCCAACGCAACGGTAAAGGCTTTTCGCTGTGGTCAGTGCCTGAACTGTGCGCAAACACGCCAATACAGCTTAGCGATTGTGCCGAGATTGATTGTGCCACAAGGCATAGCACCAAGATACGGCCCCTCGGCTTGCCGTCTAAACGTGCCAGCTCAAAACGGGAACATACGCTGTTGTGCCTGCATGACTCACCGAGCGCTGGCTTTGTATATGCGTTATTATTATTAACTCGACCTCAGTGAATGATTACAAGATGATGAGTGTTATCTAAACTTTCACTTGCTGAACGTATTTACCGTTTTCACGACGGTCAAGCGAAAAGTCCGACAGACAAATGCTTCGTCATGAGAAATCGTGGAGACTATGGAGGGAAGTAAGCACGCTGTTGGATTTAGCACTTCGTATTCTGTAACGTGATTATCTTTTAATCGTTCGTCGTCTCGTACCTCTCCATCAGGCTTTTCCAAACAGTCCGCATCGCTGGTCCGTCAAGGCGAAAAAGTGTGTTTCGCTTGGTAATGACAGGCATTCCAGCCACGCCAATGGCCAATCTGATACCCGCTAGCACAGTCAACTACACACATGAATGGCAGTTAACGCTTCAAGGTGATTTCCTCTTGTTATACCTCAAATTTCCAGCAACGTTGGTCCTGATACATCGAACACACCGAGGGCTCTTACGCGTGTTTCCAGATTAACCCTATTCCCGGCAGGGGGGGGGGGCGGAATCTGCCCCCCCTCAGGTTTTTTGCTTGCCGATTCCAGGCTTTTTAACGCAGCTTCACGAAACTTGGTGACTTTTCTTAGCTATTCTTTCTACGTGCTGTGACAAAATTTCAAAATTCTACTTTGCTCAGGGGCGGAGTCAGGCAACGTTTTTGGGAGGCACCTCATGCCATTTTTGGCCATGTTAAAGGTAAAAGGAAAATGTCTGCCAAAAACAGAGTTCTAAGATAGAACTTAAAACTTTATATGGATGTATAGCTAAATAGTTGGGCCATGTGCAGATAAAATTTTGTTCACCTGAGGTCATTTTACAAGGTCAGGTCAAGGTCAAAAGTCAAAATTCGTTTTTTGGGAATAATTTCGGCGCCGTTTTTTCAAATGCCAAACCCGGAAAATATATGACGTAGAAGGGTACCTTCTGCTTGTGTACCAAGTTTCAGCTTGATATCAGGTCGGGTCACGGAGATATGACCTAAAATGTCAGTGCGCGTACCCTATATCGCAATAGCCATAAAATGAAATTTTTGAAATAGAGTGAATTCAAACGATTGAAAACGTTTAAAGATAATATTAAATGCATAGGAGATCATTCCAAGCGACCCCAAGGTCACTGGAGGTCATTTAAGGTCAAAGATCACAAGCTGATCTGAGAAACGTGTGACCATGACAGTTCCCCCTTTTTCATGTCCCTGGCACCGCCCATGCTAACATTATACAAACATTGCAATGCGATTTGTACTTCTTTAGTATAACATGACTAGCAGAAGCCAAAAAGGGTGTTTGCCTCTTTTGTTCATCCAGTTGTTAAAAAACTAATCCTCCTATTTTCAAAACCCTGTGAACGCCCATGAATTTTCTCAAAATTTCAGATTTGTGGACCCATGGCAAAAGCCCTATCCATAATCTCTCGATTCATTCCAGTTTCATCGAAATCGGTGGATAAACAACGGAGTTATAAGAAGTCCAAAAGTATCCCCCATTTTGACATTTTTGCCCCCCTGTATCCACAAGTCTCAAAATTTTGAAAGTTTCGTTTTATAAAAAATGTAGTTCACGTCACGGCAAATCGATTGCCGTTTGTTGCGATGAAATCGGACAAGTAGTTCTCGAGATCTCAGGGGGGGCCGAATCCGCCCCCCCCCTGCCGGGAATCGGCCATACCGTCTAGCCCTCCGGGAATAGGGTTAAGCAGTTATATCCGGGATTCTACTGAACGCCGGAACCATTCGTAAAAATAACGCTAAGTTGGCGTCATTCAGTACCATTCATTACTCATAAACAAGCCAAGCCATAAGGAATGTTTCTACAGAAAATTATGACCTAATTTCATTGACAAAATCTGATCACCAAAGTAAATGAGAATGCAAGTTACGAAATGGGCTACCCGCCAGCCCATCGGGATCTTTAGCCGATTTCGCAGTTGTGAAAACTGTCATCATTTCAGTCCAGTTTCGTCAACGCATCATACGCACTATATTTTGCGTAGATCATCATGATTGCTCACGAATGTTCCGAAATCCTTGGTATACAACGGAAGTTTGTTTGATACGATTCCTTGCCTGTACGAGGACCATCAAATCGTTTTTTTTCTTCTTCTTCCTCTTCCTTCCTTCTTCATCCTTCAGATCTTCAGATTCATCAGATCTTCCTTTTTTAATATGTCACGATATCTAGCATAATGAATAGTACGAATGTCCCGAAATCCTTAGTATACAACGGACGTTTGTTTAATACGATTCCTTGCCTGTACGAGGACCATCAAATCGCCAATTCCCATCTTTCTTTCTTAATATGTCACGACATCTAGCATAACGAAAATGTAGCCATTTTAATACAACCGATGCACGATGTATTGCAATGACAGCTACATACCCAGTCAATAGATGCGCGATGAAAGTGGGGTCTAAAAGCTTGCCTGAGAATATCGAGTTTCGCACGGAAAAGGAAGCATGTTTAACAAATTTATATCTCGAAATGAAATGCGAACTGCTGTAGCACTCGAAATCAACTGCTTGAAATGTAGCAGTGAGCTCTTCTTGTACCGAGTCCTAAAAAACACCTCAGGAATGACAAATGGGTTTGGTGACAGAGCGATTGGACACTTCATTCGTACGTAATGACTTTCACCCACATATATGACATCCAATCACAGCAAAGTAGGATCAGCGGCCCAAAGTCCGACCATCGCGATATATGCAAAAAATAAACAACCTTGCTATAAAAAATGAACGCAGTTAGCGCATTTTGGGGGATAGTGTTCAAGTTATATTATGGTGTACAAGTTATATTATACAGCAAAACAGTGCAATTACCATCGATGACATGACCCTCCCAGTTCCCTAATGGCGCCAAAATGCAGTCACATCACAGCAGTCCCTGCCCATCACGGCGGGCGGCTCCAGTGGGGGGCACCACCTACCCGCGGCCACCAGCGCGCCGCGGCCGGCCTGCCGCATCGCCGGCGGCGGTCACTCGTCATAGTCGAGCAGCGGCACGAGCCGGTGGGGCGGCGCCTCCTCGCGACACACTGGACAGCTGGGCTGCGTCTGTAGCCAGTCGACGGCGCACGACCAGCAGAACAAGTGGCCGCACGGCGTGGCGGCCGACGCGGTGCGCCGGGAGAGGCACAGCGGGCAACGCAGCCGCCGGGGGACCGGCTCATCGGCCGGCGCCGCCGCGGCCGGGGCCGGACCGTCAGCGGCGGCGGTGGCGGCGGCGGCCGGCGCTGCGATGCCCCTCAGTCGCAGCGCGCCGGAGATGCAGAGGTGCAGCAGGGAGATGACGCCCAGCAGCAGGAACGTGCGCCGGGAGAGCGTGTCGCCCATCCAGGGACGCACCAGCAGCTGCCGGAACAAGGGTCAGGCATACACCTCTGGCGGGGGAGGGTTGGCTGTGAAACGGAGCACTCAGCACGTCCGGCAAGCGATCCGCGCAGTACTGACTGGGGCACCGCGGCCGCCGTGTTTCATAACGGGGAGCCTTGAACACAGGACCGGTGATTCCGGGAGGAAGGTCCGGACAACTGGTCAAAACCAGTGGTCGCCAACGGTGATCTCATGACAGCCGTCGTACGAAATCTCGACCAAGGTTTCGAAACCTGAATCACGATGAAAACCGTTTTAAACATTTCAAGCCGTCGACAGCGCACGACCAGTCGACGGCATATGACCAGCAGAACAGGTGGCCGGGTGCACACGACTATTACTATTTGAAATAATTAAGTCCACGGCAAATCATACGTGCAACACCAGGGAGCCACAACTACGATGCAGGAAGACTACAGACTCATTACGATGTGATCCAGCAGTATGTCCACGTTAAACACTAAATCCAAATGAACCCAACCAATGCGCACTTCAGACAGCGGCTACACCATGGCCACGGCACCCGTCACCGAGGACCGGCCGAGTCGGTCCGCGGCCAGCGTGACTGAGGAAAAATACCCGCAACTAATGCGAACGACAGGACCCGCCTCCTCGGGACTCCGCTGGCAGCAACGCCGCCACCCTCCCCCGGCAGCAGGCCACTCACGTATCGGATACCGGTGAGCCGCTTGTCCACGTGGTAGTAGGCGCCGCCCAGGTAGAACACGGTGATGTTCAGCTGGTAGAGCAGGTGGAGTACGGTGCTGAGCCTGGCGCGGGCGGGCGCGTCCGGTGCCGCCGGCTGGTCCCAGCGGCGGACCAGCTGCTCAACCAGCTCACGACCGAACGTGTGGAGGGTCACCATCAGCCAGCGTCTCTGGAAAACCACAGACAGGGACCAGAGGACTTCAGACAGGACTCGGATCAGGACGTAGCCAGGGGAATGGAGACCACGTCCCCCCGAGCCAAGTGGTCTGCCCTAGATATTTAGCAATTTGTCAGCAATATGGAATAGAGATCACAGATATGCCGCAAAAGCGAACATCATGTGTTTTTCCTGTGCATTAGATATGAGGTCAATTGCATAAAATTGCCGCTGTTTCCCATAAATTTTGTCATGCACAAGTGGCGTATGACAAAATTTGACACATAACCCCCCCCCCCCAGGAAATCCTGGCTACGTGACTTGGCCCAGAGGACCACAGACGGGATTCAGAGGTCTGGACCAAATGTGTGCACTTTTAACATTAACCAGCATCTCTGGAGGACCAAACACAGGACTCAGAGGACAACAGACAGGATTCAGAGGTCCGTATCTAACGTGCGCACATTCATCATCAGCTGGCGTCTCTGGAGGCAGGCAGGACCTGGGCTTTTCAATTACGCCAACTTGTCTCCATTCAGGTTGAAAGCTGGACTGGCATAAACGAAGCAGTTACGCCAGCTTGTCTCTGCCCAAGCTGGAAGCTGGTCTGGCATGAATGAAACTGGATGAGGTCATGTATAAACAAAGACTACAGTTTTTTCCTTACAGCTTAGGGTTCATATCTGAACTACAAAGGCAAACATCTAGAAGAACAACTTCAAAAAGATCTAGATAATTCCGCTCTTTCATTGACAGCAGAGGGATGACATAAATGGCCCAGGGCTACCCACTGCCCAGGACTTGTTGCATCTCCCTGTATTAACCCGCCCCCGACTGGAGGGGGGCTGTTGACAGCCCCCACTGAGGTTTTTCTGGGATTGCGAGAGAACGAACAAACACAGAGTCACGAAACTTGGTGTACCTTTTGCTTCACCATTTTTACATCTTGTGTCAAAATTTTGACCTCAGATCACGTCAGGTGCTTGACCTAGGTCAGGTCAAACAGACCTATGTCAAAAAAAGTCTAGCGCCCTGTAACTTTTTCCGAGAACAAGATATCACAGTAATACTTTCAGGGATTAGTGATCCTGATAGATGCGACAAATGTCCTGTCTCAGATTTTTCGGAATTTTCCGGGTCACTGACCTAAGGTCACGCCCATTTTTAAGACATGTTGTCGTGTTTTCGGAAATTGACGGAATATTTTATAACATTTTTAGTTTGGAGTCAAGCAGACATCTAGTTACCGTCACTGGGAAAAGTATCAATGACTTCCAGCATTGACCTGAGGTCAGGTCACGAATAACTGTAGTGAGCCAAAATGTACCACCGTCAAAATCGGCGATGAATTACTCAGAATGGGTAGAAAATGACAGAACTGGCTTGCACAGACGTAAGTAATACCAGGAACCTCAAAAAATTTGAAAAAAATTGCACATTTTGGAAACAAACAGGCTCTCACGAATAAAGCTCTGCCGATTGTGTAGATTGGTAGCTAATGAATTTTTCCAAAATTTAAGCATGAAAAACCATCACAAGAACCACTAAGATCAATAAAATTTATAGGGATAGGCTTTTTGGCGAAAATAGAGGAACGCTAAAATTAGTTCTCGTTAATTTGTTACTGCATACGGCTTCGCCGCACGCCGACAGCCGGCGCGAGAATTGCCGTGTCTTTAACTCGACGTTTCGGCGTACATATTTAACGAATTTGAGAAATAAGATGTATATCGGCATTTGCGGACCTTTACTTATGCGCTGGTGCCTTTATTTATGCGTTATTAGTCACAGCCCTTGAGATTCAGGCCATTTCTCGGTCTGATGCAGTCGGCTATGAGAAAGCATATATAGGGTGTAAATTGCTTACATATTATCTAAAACTAAAAATGAGACCAGTTTCGACCTTTGCTCGACACAAGCTTTCCGATGGTGTACTTATTTTTATTGTGCGACCAACCGTTCGCCAGTTAGACGGGGACCAACTGCCCCCCCCCCCCCCAGTCACGTATGATCGTAATGGACCGACGGTCGTGCGCTGGTTAATTTGAGATGTATGAACAGATGCATATATCATGTCATGGAAAGGTAGCAATACCACATGGTGGACACTTGCTGCAAGGCAGCAGCAGACAGTTACATCACCACTGATGTGATGTGATTCAGAGTTAAGAGAATCTTAACAAGTTAAAAGTTGACAGAGTTAAAGGCAATCAATAAGAAAACAGCTAAACAAACAAAAACAAGTTTAACAGAGTTAAAAAACAATGACTATGAGCAAACGAAGCAAGTTACCCAGTATCCACGCATCTGGGCCTGCAAATATCAGAAGATGCATTTCCAGCCCATTGGATACTAGCTCAGAGAGAGAGAGAGAGAGAGAGAGAGAGAGAGAGAGAGAGAGAGAGAGAGAGAGAGAGAGAGAGAGAGAGAGAGAGAGAGAGAGAGAGAGAGAGAGAGAGAGAGAGAGAGAGAGAGAGAGAGAGAGAGAGAGGCTCACCAGTGTGCTGGGCAGTTGCCTGTGACCAGTGACCTGCACAATGCCTGCATATTCTTCACCCAGGGTTTGCAGGCCACCTACTGTTGTCAGCAGGAAGTAGGCATAGGTGGCAGCACTATCTAGCCTGTGGTGCCACCTCAGCCACCACTCATCTCCTATGCAAAACATGGGGCAAAATCATAAAACTTCTAGATGGTTTTGCAATGCATCTCAACACAAAGCACCAATTGATATAAGCCCAACCACATTCCTATTCACCAACTGAGTCAATGCTTGTTCATTGAAGAGACTGAAAAAAGCCATCTCCAGCCAACTTTACTGGGAACCAGATTCAAATGCACATGAGGAACAAAAGACAAGCAACACACCTTTTGCCTATTCTATGCATATTTCCTCTCATATAAAACATGCATTTTTATTTCTTTTAAAATAACTCAAGTGTGATACAGCAGAACTCATCCTTCTGAGCTGTTTTATCAGCTCCAAGAGAACTGGTTAACTTTTCCTGGAGACAATTTTCAAACCTTTCAGCTTTTGTGCAATCTTCCTCACATCCTGCTGCAAATGCTGGATGAAGTCATTGTCTTTCTGGCTGGATCGCAAAATCTCGGCCGGACCAGCTTGACGCATGGCTTGATGCTTTGATGGCCAGCATACAAACTGAAAAAAAACAAACATGTCAGATGGTAACTGTCTAACCAAAGGTGAACAAGAGCCTTATGAACTTAAAAGCTTGAAAGGTAGCTTCAATGAGCTGGCAGCTTTTTAACGTTTACTTGGGTACTCAATTCTTTTATGAAAGCAAAATTTGATCTTTTTTTACTTAAGTGTTTAAGTGTTGCACAAGATTACTGTTACTGATTTGTCAGTGCCATTGTTGTTTATACTATTCTGGTGTTTTTATGTGATCAGTTCCTAGAAGGTCAAATAAGCTCATGATAAAATACTTTTACGACGTTTTCATACTCCAAAGTACTATGAAGGTCACCAGTGAACCAATCAAAACGAATCCTTGACAACCATTTGCAAAAAATCGTCCCTGAGCCGCTTAAGTACTCACTTTGACCGTAATTACGGCTGCCAGAGTAAAGTGACAATTTACTTTCCCAGCTTGCTGTTCCTACACCACCTTGATGTTATTCGACATGCACATTTCTCACTGGTATCAAGAAAAATGAAACATCGTCACCACCGAGCTGCGAATGCCTCAAATCAACATCTTATTTCTACTACGTGCTGTATGTACACAGAAAACCCTTCGTACGTCGGCTCGTTGGTCTAGGGGTATGATTCTCGCTTCGGGTGCGAGAGGTCCCGGGTTCAAATCCCGGACGAGCCCGCGCTTTTGATGGGGACATAATGAATGGAAATTTCGATAATGACAGTAAACGTGACAAAGCACAGTTTGAGGTCTTTGCCTTTAAGATATTATGAACATATAAAGATTGTTTTATTCTTTAATTTCCGTTACAGATACCTTGAAATACTCTTCCTTTATCAACGATCTCCATGGTAACCGGACCAAGGCTCGTAAGTCAAGGGTTCGTATGGGGAAAGGTTCTTGATTGTATGCCTGAGGTTCATGTGGTAAAATATTCTTATGGTAAAAACGTTCCTGTCGGAAAAACCTCGCATTGGAAAAGGTCCATAAAACAAAAAGTTCGTACTGCAAAGGGTTCGCATGGGAAAAGTTCGTAGGAAAGAGGTTCGTAACCAAAGTTTCGTACACATAATGCTCGTATCAAACAAGGTTCGTATCAGATAAGGTGTGTGTCGGTCAAGGTTCGTTCCGGGTTTGCGCCGAAGGGCGCGGTCCAAAAAAAGTTAGGTAAGGCTATGTTATTATTTTAGATCCCTTCCTTTTCCGATTCGAACCTTAAGTTTAGGAAACTTTGTTTACGAATCTTTTGCTTGCGAACCTTTTCCCTTACGAGCCTTTTTCGTGCGAACCTCCATGCCGACCTTTTGCAGTGCGAACCTTTGCAATTGCGAGCCCTTTCCGATACGAACATTTCCCGATACGAATCCTTTACCAAACGAACCTTTTACGATGCGAACAGTTTACCATATGTATGTTATGTATACGAACCTCTGGCTTCGAGCCTTTTCCCATACGAACCCTTGACTTATGAACATTGGTCCTAGACCCGATCTTGATACCCAGGGAAATGTCTGAGAACTACTCACCACCGGTGACGCAAGAGAGGAGCCGCCCCCCCTCCCCGCCCCCCTTTCCTTAGGCCCACATGTTTTGGTGAAACCTATTGCACATTGTCTTCCCAGCAGGCGATTTTCGTATGATTTTAGTTCTCACTGAGCTCCACCCACCCCCTCTTAGGAAAATCCTGGCTGTGTGCCTGCTACTCACTCAGTGCCTAGGCTGTGTCGAAACTTGTAACATTTTTTGGTAACATTAAATAAAAAGCAACAAATTCTGTTCTTATGGTGGCTGTTGTAGTTCTTATCTATGAATTAAGATTGCCAGTCGAAAGATCAAACCATGATAATGTGAGACAAATCTCAACGTAACTTTTCACTTGCAGAGATCTAGAAGCTGTACGCTTTAAATTGCCAGTGAGCAAAAAAGTAAATGGATAAAATAAAGAATGTGGAAAACCCTAGATAGTTTTGAAATTCAGACGGAGTGAGCGATCAAAGAAAGTAAACGCAGTAATTCAACTAAAGGAAATCAAGTTTTGAATGCTTCCTTCCTTGGCGGTTTGACTATAATCCACACATAACTCGTGAATTAAACGTCATTTATCAACAGTCTCTTGTGCCCAGTGCCCAGGGAAATGGATCACAACTGCTCATTTGATTAGACTTGGCTCATGCCTACAATGCTTTTTTAAACCAGTAAAACACACACTTGTGTGGAAATTTTAATCGTTTCGAAGGACCTTGCCGGAAATTACGTGACAAACTTCCTGACGCGACTGTCTTACAAGAAAACGAATACTGTACGTGTTTTAATGAATTGGTAACTGCATTTCTCTGAGGGTCCAGTGTGATTTTCTCCCTTCACGTTACAAAATCATAGCCAGCTGGTTTTATGCGGAAGTCTTTCGTGAAGCGGTATGGTTGATAAAGGCCTTCTGAGTGCATATGAAATATCATCTTGGAAAAGCTAAATGGCCGCTGTTCCTCAAACTCTGTACAAGCACTGTGCAGCGAAGAATCGTTGGACTCCGTCCTCGACATTCGCACCGCGGCTCTTGACAGTCTGAAGGTTGCCGCAGACGGTCGATCAACCCGGCCAGAAGTGGTGAGCACGGTCATTCTTCACGTACGCGCGCCGCGTCACTGGACTTCATCCCTGTCCTTTCGGCCGCTGCAAATGAGAACACCGGTGACCAAGAGGGTGCAGAATCAAACGCTGAACGGCCACATCGGGCTGTTCAAAGCTCTTCGGAGCGCTACCGTTCAGCATCTCATCTGATCAGTGGTCCCGCTTCGTCAGTTTCTTCAGCATGACGATCACCAAGGCACAGGATATCAGCATCAGTGAGCTAACCGTACGGTGCAGGAGACACTCACCTTGACGAACAGACGACTAGTTAAGGGAGTGGGATGGGAAGCCACTCGGCCAACCCAGCGGATCATTTCACCCGCTATATCCAGAAGCGATCGACCACTTGTCTGCCCCCCTTGAAGACCGACGCATCGGCACCAGCGATGAGAGACAGGTGGCCGAGGCTGATAAGGCCTCCCTAGAAGCGGACCGGGCGTGCGTTGTAGCGGCCGCCCAGTTCCATGTCGTAGATCACGGCCACCTTGGACTACACTGCCAGAGGACGACTGAAATTGTGAAGGCCTCACGCTGCAAACTCTAAGCGATGTCATCAGCGTCCTTCGCCGGCCACATTTACCGCAGCCTCTTCCAGAACGCGTTGTCCTCCTCGGTCCACGGGCGACTGCAGCTGCTGCCGCGTGCATTGCAGAGAGGTCGTTCAGTCATCTCCGCCGGCTTCGCAGCGCGACACGTGCTAGACTTCATTACGCCACAGTGGGCTCCGTGTACCCTGAGACCCCACACTCACTGAACCTTGCCGACCTGGTACGTGAGTCCGCCGCTCTGAAGCTGCAACATGCTAACGTGCCTGGTAGGATGTAAGTCAGCTGCGCACCTCAGCCGTCTCCGTCAGAGCCAGGCCGGTAGGCCGGCGGCCGGCCGGCAATCCTGTGTGGTTGGTCGCCTCACGGCACCTCTTGCTCAGTAGCACTAATCATATGGCATGGAGTGATTATTCGTTCCATGAAAATGGCAATGCATGCGTTTTATATGTGAAACCACGACTTTACATATATGACGATAAAATTGGTTTGGCTATTCTAGTGTCGCAGAATCTTTAGGATGCGTGTGTGGCTACAGTTATACGGTATACAGGGACGTGGTGATGATTCCAGATTCTCGACGAGCTTGGAAGCCAACTGTGGGTGTAAACCGGAAAACGGTCCAGATTTCATGGCCACACAACGTACAGTCCGGTCTCATGGTGGCATACGCAGTCCGAGCTGTTGAGTAGTCCTAGCTCTGGCCCTCTAGTAACCTTGTATGCTTGCTCCATACCTAGTATTAGAGCTTCCCGAAATGGAGCCGGAGAGGTGGCAAGCTGAACGAAAAATTGTGGTAATAAAACAAAAATGACGAAATAAACTTCTAAGCCGTGAGAAAACATAGCCTAAATAATTTCCTCCAATGGCACCATCCTCCCTGCTAAGGCGCTTACAGACAGACATTCTGTATATTCCATACGTTACGGTCTAGCTATCCAGATTATTTAATGTGAAGATGAACTGTTCTTCATCGAAACTGTAATCCCGCTCGGTGCCGATCTAAATTACGACGTATTTACTTTGAAAAAACGTGAATTTTGGGCAGTAACGGCTGGAGAAGAAGGAAGGTGAGAGCCTCTGCTAACCTCCTGTGATATACACCGCGCATCCGATGCACTGAATTCGAGGTCATCGAGCACCCCCAGTAATGTTTGGAAAATTACACCCCTGAATGCGGTACATGGGCTTAGGAGCCCATATGACAGGTAGCTCCCATAATCTCTGGCTGACCCCACGCGCTTATTTTCGTCAGCGCGCACGGCGTAAGAGACCAGTAAAAGAATACATGAACTTGGCTGGCCCCAACTTGAAGCAGCGCTTTGGCCTCTACTGAACTGCCACCTTTACCAGACCTGGGCGAACGGAGCGCTACCTTACGGGACGTTTTCTCATGGAGTCGAGAACGAAGTGGTCGGCATTACTTTCTACGGTGAAAGTGCTCTTCGGCTGCGGATGGGGGAGGGGGATAACCGATAATCAGTAGCGAATTTATGTTTTTGGGATGAAGCCAGGACAAACATTTTCTGGGTCCTAACTTTTTATGCAGAAATAAGGGTACAAAAGTTCGATCTTTTTCAACTTATTGGTCTTCTACCCTTTATTTTCGCCGTAGTTGATATGCGGTCCAAGAAAGGTCTCAGCTGGATAAAGGAATCTAGAGCCTGTCAGCACTTGGCTCCATGAAGCCAATGAATGAAAGACTCAATGCTTCATGCATGGAACATCCAAGGATTAATCATCCTTGGCTCTTCCAGCAATTTTTCCAGGTTGTTTCCCTCACCAAAAACAATTAAATTATCTGTGCCTTTTCCTTAATACAATTTCCTAGTCAAGACCTAATGACATATGAGTCCTACGAAGCGCCTTTTGTTGCGATCTGGATACGCCCTGGATACGATCCTCGTTCGCAAAGATAGCTTTATCAGTTTCTCCGCGTTTGCACCAAAATCATGCTCCCCGAGATGAAAAACTTTCCACACCAAGGTAGCACTTGCAATAGCACGAACCCAGTGCCGCACATGAATGACGAGGATTGAGCCTGTGCTTTGTTTTTTCTGTCATTGCCAGTTCCAACGCGACTTTTAGAAGGGCTGTACAAATGGTACAGTGTTTTCATCACGACATGGTCTGTTGCATCTGGTAAACTGTGCCTGATTTCTTATTGATATTCAGGTGAAGATGCTTTTAATCGCATCGTCCTGGTGAGAGCCCCGAAGTTTGAGGTATTTGACGTGTCCCCTCATAAGACAAGGTTCTCGCATGATGGCGTTAGAAAACTCTTCATGATTACCGTGTGATGTGAAAAAACAATGATATTTTGTGTTTTTAAACATTTATTGAGACCGTAGGATGAGTTCTTGGAGAGCCCGCTGGATGACGGTGTACGGCCTTCTTGGAGATGTTTTTGGTATGTTGGCCTGTATGCCGTACAGTGTGGCTTGTAGCTCTTAGAAGAGCCACAAACCACACTGTATGGCATTCAGGTCAACGATCACGAAGAAGACCTTACTGAGGCCATTTGAGGCTGCATCTATACGCTGCTCTGCGTTTTGTTACATTACAGATAATCGACATTAATTGACTTTAGGCGCGTGTAACACCGACATCTAAACGAAAATGGTGGACTCCGTATCCTGAAATTTTGGAAGCCCGACGATCGACCTAAAAGTTTAGCTGGAAGAGTCCGTCGTTTTCTTTTTAAATGCCGATGTGGCACGCGCTTTAAATGCTAAGTTCTCTCATTCATGGTTTCGTAAGACTTCTGGCGTGCCGTCGATCTTAGGGACGCTGATGAGGTTTTCCGCAATAATTTGGCGGAAAAATACCTACAAGCATCATAAATGCGGTAAATGAAAAAAAACTACAGTCTGACGCCATCTGTTCATATGAAGCAATATGGGTCTTTGCTTACACTCATGGAACTGCACTCGCTCGTGATGTCGTGCAGCAACTAACAGTAGGACAGGGATGATAAAGTTACAGGAAAAATCCTCGAGAAGGTCTGAATTCTCATAAATACTCCAAGGGAGTTTTAATGCAAAGGGAGGGATGAGGAATTAATTCTTATACCAGGAGTCGATTCTTATGACTGCAAGCTACAACTTGGCTATCTCAGTTCGAAACACGTGTTCAAGGCGGGACATTTCTTCCAAAGAGCAAGTCCATGCACGCCGTCTGAAGCATGCTGTTAGTGACCAAATGTAACGCCCACAGTACAGTTTTCCCGGCTACTGTCAGAGAGCTCCATGTCTATAGCGGAAAATTCCGCCAAGCTTTCGCTTGCGAGCAGACTTCGACGACATACACTCTTACCCATCTTAGCCAAAGAATACGCTCGTCAAAGAGAAAAGTACTCAGGATTGTCGGTGGGGGAAAAGTTCCTGGTGTCAACTTGCTACCTGTTAGCATTCTGGCAAAGCCACCGGGCGACGAAGACCACCAGCCTTTTCATGACGTACGTTTTGGATGTAAGGCTTCGATGACGACGGCCACGGGACATGTTTTGGCTTTCTCATGGACAGTGGTTGGCAAGTGGCTGGCGATGTCTACCATGTACACAATCCATCTCAACGATGTTTCTTTAAACCCAGAAAAGAAAATCAGTTATATAAATACAGGAACTGGAAACCACCAAGACGGTTCTCAATGAGCTCTCATTTAAGGGTCAAATAAAATTCATCCCCGTCTTCTCGTGAACTTCTCGGAAAAAAACCTGCTTACTCTGACAAATGATGATGATTGTTCCCAGCTAATTTTGATTGTACTGACGCTGATTGTACTCAGAACCCATTTTTCCGAAAAATGTCCGGAAGCGTCGAAAAAACGTAATTAATTAACGACTGTTTTTTGTATGCTTGCGCTGATATGACGCAACAGAAGCCTTCTGGAAAAGTCCATTTTCTTGCACCCGCTTGCATTGTCACACAGCAGCTTAAAATAGGATACAGGTGTGTAGGATGTGAGGGAAAAATGTGAGAAATCGCTTTGAAACTCCATTTATGTTTTCAGAAGGTTTTCTTTTCTTTTCTTTCAAAACTCCAACGGGTTTTCAGACATAACTTATCCTGGAAATCGACTTCTCTGGTTCCGGGCTTCAACTTGGTTATCTCAGCTCAAAACATGTGTTAAAGATGGAGCATTCTCTTTAATCTGAGCATTGATAACTGGTCAGAATATTAATGCCTCCCACGTATATGACGAAAAATAGCATGTTCAGTATTAGTCATATTGTCGCTGTAGGATAGCCATTAGATCTTAGTCAAATGTTGGCACAGCTATTGACCATTGGGGCGCCAATGTTTTCTTCGTTCTTGACTGAATCTAATTCGTTTGTTCCTAATAATGAACTCTTGTAAAACGCCAGTTCAAATTTGATTTTGAGCCTATCCTACCGTAGTGAGTTTACCATAGTGGAAGTTTTTCTTAGTTAGTAGGCGATGAATCTCTTGTCGAGCATGACTATGAAAAGGTACGCGAAGTTTAGTTGTTTCCTTTTCCCAATAAGACTAGGACCAGCGAATCAGTTCTCTCTGATTGATTCATAGTTTTGTACTTGTTGGTAACTTTTCCACGTGGCCTTCTAAAGTCCTCTTTCTGCCCTTCTGCGATGACGGGCCCTGTCGTAAACATACCTGGCGCGAAACACGCACATTGGTTCAGTGTTCACAAGAAGCCCTGTTTCGCATTAAACGGAAAAACTCACCTGCAGCCGGAAGGCACCAGCTGGTGATTCGGACGCACGGCAACGCCATAGGCCCATCATCTGGGACAAACTTCTGGAGGATTTCGGACGACAGGCTTAGGACCCGCACGAGTCCTGCTTGGTATGATACTTAGTCCCAATGCCGCTCACGTCAGACCCTCAGGTCAGATTTAGATGTCAGAAGGCGAGAAATATTACTTTATCGTTTCACACTGTTAACCCTAGACAGCTAAAGACGATGGTAAAAAGCCTTGCCTGGTAGTGTGGAGTCTTCAAGAAACAAGTTACTCCGGAACATGCAGAATGAAGTTGGCAAGTCAGGACTCAGACCACGTGTCTAAGGTTTCACGCACCACACAGGTGTCCTGTACGCAGGAAAAACTGCCAGTCTGAGGCAAAAAGGGAATCGGGGCCCCAGCCTCCATTAATAGGACAAGCATCGCTCTACGGCATCTGCACACGCAAAACATCCCAGGTTGACGACAGTGGCACCGGCCCGAACAATAACATGCCCCATTTGTCGATATCATGCCGCCAAAGAGCGGAAAGCAGAGAAATGGGGGCCATCATTTCTCATTTCCCGTCCAGTTACAGATGGTGTTTTCGTATATGTTCTTCAAGCGAAAGGGCAGCACCATGTTTTCTCTAGGGCGTGCCCAGGGTTTCACAAAAATGGGGAGAATATACTGCATAGTGTTGCTTGGATAGTGCTACCGCATGCTGCTCGTATGACTAGGTCAAATATCCAGGAATGGTGACGCAGAAGAGCTTGTGGGTGTGACCCGGCCGTGAGCCCCCTGGTGGTGACCGTGGCTCTTCTCCGTCTCATTGGCAATGAACGTGCGTCATTCTCTGCTCGATAATCCAGACCATCGCTGATTTGGCTGACGTGGCTGCTGGCGGCAGAACCTCGGAACACGTCAGCGCAAAATCAGAACCGAAAGCACGATGACTTGAAGGACAAGATTCGCCCGTCTTTGTCGCCAACATGTTGCAGAGGAACCAGCACGTTCGTCAGCCGTCTTCCCTTTCATCAGTCAATGTTATTGCACTACTCACGTCGTGCTATCTTTGCAGTGGTCCAGTGAGCATCCATTGCCATAGTGCGTGTCTGTGAACCACGTTTTTTTTTAGTTTATGCGCCGTTATACCAGTCTACAGGTACACGAACAAAGGTGTTCAGCCACCACGAGGTCGGCGGTCACAAAAATAAGTTTGGAATGGTACCAATACCAGTGCTGAAATACCTGACACGTGTTACTCAAAATCCACCGCAGATTATTTGCAACCAAAAGCCAGCAACGTAACTGTTTGACGGGTGCCGCTTTGACTATGCGTCCAAGCACATAGGCGCAGCCAAAGGGGGACGGGAGCCCGCCCCCACTTAGACCCACATTTTTGGGAAAACCATCGCACATCGTCTTCCCAACGGGCGATTTTCGTATGATTTCAGCTCACACTGAGATCCGGACCCTCCTCAAGAAAATCCTGGCTGCGCCCCTGTCCAAGCATGATGCACATTTCCCGATTTAAGTGCCTCTCGTAATTGGTGCAGTTCTGTTCTACGATCCTTTTTCATGAGACAGAAGTCATCCTAGGACAGCTACCCTAAAAGTGTCATAACCGCATCAATGAGGAATATGGAATCGTTTCCTTAAGCCCCATCGGGAGACTGCCGTAAAATGATAACTCGCAGCTAGCGTAAATTTCCTCCTGTTCATTTCCCAGCCTTGCATCGATCGCATTGCATGAAGGCAGGAATGTAGGGACATCCAAAAAAGTGTTGGAAGGGAAGGCGTTTTGTCCACGGGGCTAATATTAAATTTTCAGAAAGTCAAGGAAATTTTCAAAAAGCGGAGGACCGTGGCCTCACGCCCAATTCCTCTGCTTATGCATGGCAGGGGTGTGGCCAAGAGGATACCAAGGAGGCCATGGCCCTCCCTTGGGTCCGAAAATTAAATCTTTTCTTCTTGCGCACCAGAAATGAAAAAAAGATAAGAGTTTTCGGAATTCGAAAGTAAAATGGCCAAAATCCGAGGAATTTTCAGTCTGTAGGGGGCTGAGTTTGTCATAGCCTGTTCCTTGACGTAATGCTGGCTACGCCCCTAATACATGAATGCACGGCTGGTTGACATTGGAGCGGTCCGAATGTTGAAAGAACTCTTGAACACCAAAGCTGTTTTAGTGCACATTCTCCAATAGTTTACAATAATCCTACTCGTACATAAAACTTGCATCATTGCCAGGACTCACTTTGTCAGACCTGCAAATATGGTGCTGGGCTTTGGAAATCCTGCTTCCCCCCGAACCCATCACTCCTTTGACCTTGCTGGTGATTTCCACCAGTGGAATGCAGCAAGGTGCCATTCGCAAGAGACAATGGCAGTCCCTCCAAGTTCCTATGGGAGGCCCAGAGGAGACCCCTTGAGGCTATGGGAAGCCCTTTTGATGTTAGAAGAAGTCTCCTTATACTATAGCAGGCCCCCTTGGACCTATAGGAGGTCCCCTTGATGTTATAGGAGACCCCTTGGTGCCATAGGAGACCCTTGAAACTACTGAAGGCACTCTTATTCTACAGAAGGTCTCTGAAAATGATGTAGTCCCTTTTTAGGCCATGGGGGGCCACCGCAGCACTTTTTGGTGGAGGTCACTTGAGCTGAGAGGTCCCTTTGCAATGAGGAGACCAACTTGTTAGGACCCCCCCCCCTGGCCGATTCCTGGCTACGTACCTGCTAAATTGTAACGCGACGATGCTGCTCCCCTGCCTGCAATGGCTGGCGAAAATAAAAAATCGGAAAAAAGCACACTACCTCGTGGTCTCCCCTTTGATTCGTGCCAAAAAGTAATCACGTTAACTGAATATCTCTTGCTTGTCACACGAGCTGCCACTTCACTAACATATATATATCTGCATCTTTGTGGAACCGATATTATTATGAAGAAGAAAAAATATCACGATCATAAAATAAAATACAAACATCTAAATACGACGAATGTGGTATCAGGAGTTAGACCTGGACATGAGGACAGAGAATGACGATATCGTCATGTTGACGCGTGCCGCCGGCACGCATCATTTTGTTCATCGTGTGCCGGCGTAATCCAGTTTGGTCAGACTGGATCGCACGCACCAGTTCCCTGCGATGCCTCAGTGTATGCCCTTCGGTGAAGGAGGGACGGGCGAACGGCCTTTGGACCGCGACGTGACAATGGCTGCCAGGCTGTTTTTGCGCCAGAAATGCCGCAGATCACTATCGCCGGAACGCCGATCTACTTGCCCTGTCGTCAGGCTCGCGACGCTTTCACCTGCGCGTTCCCCGGTACCCCTCGGCGCCCCACGGAGTGCCGATCACCCCTTCCCCCCGCCGGTAAACAGCCACCTGTTTGTGAACCCTGCGCGGGCCACGGGAAGGGGACTAGGCGGCAGAAATCCACGATCTGTCGATAGTGGACCACCGCGGCGGTGACTGGATCGAAAACACACAGATGAGAATCGTTGTCGTCCGTGGATCTTTGACCGCATGCCTGAGGATTTCCAAAAATCATTGGTAGTGCCTCAAATGTTTTTTTTCTTTTTTCTATTTCTCTATTTCTTCCCTGCCAAGGCCATACACTGGGTGTTTAAATCTTTGAAAAGTCGGAGGGTGCATAACCCCCTCCCGAGCTTTAGCCATGGTTAGCCTTGGCCTTTCTTCGCCTCTTGCCATGTTCGTTATCTTTGTTTTGCGGATGGACTATTTTCACGGGGCGTCAGCCATGGATGGGTTCGGGTTCGTTGCTGCCTGTTTGCTTCAAATGATGGTCGTGGCGAGATGATGTGATAATGCGAGAAAACGGCGTGTCCTGTTTCGAAGAACGTTTGAAATGTTGCAAAATATGGCGCCAAATATTCCAAACTGCGTCAATGTTCTCACGCTATCTAGATGTGGATACCGTCACAGATCCCTCATCTGATCACCGTTAACCAATAATGATTCATTTAAGTGGGATCTAGTGTGCAGTTGTCGCAGTGTGTTATCAATTTAATAAAAATTACAAAAGTGAAACAGCAATGAGCGGTTTTACTGAGCTGAGCTATGGCTGGTACTGAAAAAGATACCCATTTCAGGAAAGAAGTACAGTACAAACTTCGTGCAGAAGAAATGCAGGAGAGACCAGTTTTATTGAGCGATGAGCTATAACGCATACCTACTGAAAAAGTCCACTGCTGGAAAGAAGTGCGATGAGTACGACGTAAACTGCAAAAGAAGAAGTCTTTTGCAGGAAAGTAACGTAGTGCAAGCATCGTGTAAAAAATATGCTAAATCAAACAACCAACATGACGCATGATTCTTTCTACGTACGACACGCCTGGGATGCTTCGCAGGCATAGTCAGTAGCGTAGCCAGGATTTTTTGCAAGGAGGCTCATTGCTTAATAAAATGGCTTAAAAATACCCTTGTCATTTTATTGCAAAAGCAGAAAAATTGGTACCATCAGATAACAGACAGCTGGGGATTTTAGAAAAAAGGACATTGATCTTTACCCTAAAATATTTTTGTCCTTAGAAACAAGTCACTTCCGGTAACAGTTAATGTTTGGAAACCTCAGACCATGAGTGGGTCAAGTCCCTCTGACCCCTCCCTGGCTGCGCTATTAAACAAAATACATGTCGTGAAATGGTGAATGAGTGTAAGGAAACATCACAAAGACAGAAAACCGTCTAATGTTGACATGAAATGCTCAGAAAGAAACATTAGATGGTCACATGAAGTAATTCAGAATATAAGAGAACTTTAAATCCGCTGGGAAAGGAATCAATAAAGCAAAAAACACCCCATACCCAAAAAAAACTGCAGTCTGAAATTACGGCTGAGCACAGCTGCATCATGAGGTTCGCATCGGGGAGAGCTATAGGTCTGTTTGTATTCCATAGCGAGGGGTTACATACAAACTGCTCAACAGACATAACAGATGTGCTGAAATCAGGCATTTCCAGGAGACCCCAAACATTTTTCATCGCACTGAACAATGGAGTGGAACGATATCCATAAACACTACCGCAAGGGAGCTTAGACGTCATGTGAGGAAAGATCCTACACTGGCCAAGTATTGTGATGAAACTAAGTTATAATTATCCAATGCAGTTCATCACGAAACTTGCAAAGTTATCTCAGGAACCGAGAACTGTCACATGGCTATTTGCTCCTGACAGACTCAGGTCAGGTGAGCTCGGATGATGAGACCGTGAACGGTACGGTATTTCTGACCGGTACCTGGGAGCACGGTTCGCTGTCGACACCAGACCAATCACTCGTGACGCGATCGAACTTTTAGAGAGGACTTAGCGAGCTGAAAAAAAGAGAACGCATCAACGGTGGAGCCAAGTGACGCCAATTAAGACCAAACAACTTGTTGCTTCGGAGCAGGAACGCCTTGCTATGTAAACGATATTTAGCATGTGTGCATGAATGCAACTGTAATGCAATACCACGTAACGTCATGCAAAATGTAGCTTGCAACGCGCGTGAAAATATCTTCCAAGGAATATAAATATTTGTTCTGTGTGAGCAAGGCATGAAGTCAAACGAACACTGCATAGAGTATTATGGCACGATTTTACCACCTCACACGTGACCTGAAATCCTTCTTCTGATACACTAGGTCATCTCGAGTCTTGAAAGGGGGAACGATTCCAAAGTCCAAATTTCACCACGCGAACGGTGCTCATTACAAGATGTAAATATGGATACAAATACGTCCCATGGTCAAACCACATTCTGAAGTAAGTATAAAGTAAGAAACATAAAGTAAAGCCAGTTCACGTCTGCTTTTTCTAACGTGACTTCTTTGTCACTTGATCGACCCGCCGTCCAGTAAAATTCTCCTAAAAACATACATTTTGCCTAGCAGAAGGTGTGAAAGCCAATTGGTGTCCCCTTTTGCATTGAGAAAAGCTACGTTTGAACTGTCATTTCCAGATCCTGTGCATTTTATTTCTCAATGACTCATAACTGCACTGAAGTGCCCGTATTTTTTGAACTGCAAGGAACAAAAAAAATTGACTTAGATTTCTGTCTAGCGTTCAATGTGTCCAACTAATTAGCATGATGCGACATGAAGAAGTAAGATTTAAAATGTAACTAGCCAATTATTCTTGAATTGATCGACAGCAATTTATCTCGAGGACAGAAAGGATTATGTCAGTCCACGTCGAAGTGGAAAGGAACTGTTGTGTGCGTCATTTTGTACGCCTTTTGTAAAGGCCCGGGCCGGGTTTCACCGCTATTATCATATTTCATCGTGGTGCTTCCGGGCGTCGATTGGAAAGAAATTCTCAAAACCCCAACAATTATTATTACATAGGAAGAATGTCAGACGTCTAACACCTGATGAAACACACGACTTGACTAAAGACAGTGACGCTTGGGCTCAAGAGGCTGTGTGTCCAAACCCACAACAAACATAGGAAGCATGAATACGAATGCGTGTTTGCTCCATAAAGCCGCCTAACGCCGATCAATACATGCAGCTGTCCAGTAAATCGCGTCAGGTTTCCGTTTCATGCAATTTGTCATTTGTTTCAGCTAAGGCACGTGCCGGACTAGGAGCGTGGCACTACTCCGCGCACGGAAGCTCATTACGATAGCTATTAAAAGTGGCTGAGTCCCAAACTAGGAAAATCAATGACCTGGTTACATGGCGAATGCGATAGGTCCGCGTAAATAATTACAGAACTCCATTTTAGTACAGGCCATAAGCAGGAGTATCAATTTGCTAAATTGATCGGCTCAGTGGAGGCCGCCGTCAGGGTACAGGGTCTTGTGCAGGTACCCCACCAGTCACCACACAACTTAAAGTGAAAACACAACTCTGATCGCCATTTGTTCTTTCAATCCTGTCAGTGGCCAATAAATCATGGCTGCGGGGTGGAATCAGGGTACAGGGCCTCGTGCAGGTGCCCCACCAGTCACCACACAACTTAAAGTGAAAGCATGATTTTGATCGCCACTTTGTTCGTTGAATCCTGTCAGTAGTCAATAAGTCACGGTACCAACCGTTCAACCACACTTTAATGCATAGTGCTATGCACCGTGATGCGTTTGCTATACAGGCGCGGATCCCGGGGAGGGGGCGACGGGTCGATCGCCCCCCAGGCCTGGGAAGGGGCCCCATGAGAGGGATTCCTTCGGGGCCCCTGTCAGACTCAAACGGGGCCTCGAAGCCTACAAATGTATATATATATATATATATATATATATATATATATATGTGTGTGTGTGTGTGTGTGTGTGTGTGTGTGTGTGTGTGTGTGTGTGTGTGTGTGTGTGTGTGCAAACCTCGTATAAGCTTCACGTGGTGTCTGCGAAACAAGGCCGAGTTCTTGATGCAATCAGGGGTTCCTCTGGGAGGGTAAGATGACCCCTGAGGCGGATAGGAGGGCCCCTGAAGCTCCACCACAAGTGAACCCTGAAACCAAAACAGGGCCCCTACATGACAGAGTGACCCTGAGACCGCCAGAAGGGTCGCAGGGCCCCTGAGACGGCCAATGTGAGGATTGAGCCTCTAAGGGCGGCACATGGGCCCTAGGACGGCAGGGGACCCGAATGGGTTTCATGGGCTTGTGTGAAAAACTGAGGGTTCCTGATGCCGTCAGAGGGCCTCCGCGAGGGTTAGTGGCACCCTGAGACGACAAGATGGCCCCAAAGATGGATAGAAGGGTCCGTGAAACTCTCCAAGGGCCCCTGGGGCCGCAAGAGGGGACCCAACACGGCAAAGGGTCCATGAGGCTGTGTAAAGTCCCAGAGAGACTACTGAGATCACAAAAACTGAAGAGGGTGCCTAGCACGGCATAAAAGGACCTAAGCCAGCCAGAGGAGCCTCCTGAACGGGCGTTGATCGGTGACCTTCTCAACCTCGAGAGGGGACCCAGATGGGCTACACTGGTCTTTTTGGAAGACCTGAGGGGTTCTTGATGCAGCCAAGGTGCTCCGGGAAGGCCAGGTGAGTCCTGGGACGGCAAGATGGGCCCCTAAAGGGCAGATGGCCCCTAGGGCCGCCAGGAAGGTCGGAGGGTCCCTGCGGGAAAAGGGCAATAAGAGGGCCATTAAGGCGTTATGGTGCGCCCTGGGCGCCCAAAGGGCTCCTGATTGTGTTAGGCGGGCTCCTGCCACAAAAATGCCCCCCTGAGACTGCCAGCGAGACCCCTGAAAGATTAAGAAAGGTTCCTGATACAGCTAAAAGGGCCCTGAGACTGCCAGATGTACGCCATGTAACAGAGGAAGACCCCTGATACAGCCATGGAGACTTCTGGAGACGTTCAGAGGACCAATGACACTGTACAGGGGCCCTGAAATCGCTAAAAGGTGTTGTGTACCTACCGAAGGGCCCTTGAGACGGCAAATATGTTCCCCAGGGAAGACAAAATGGGCTCCTAGGAGTACAGGGTGTCCACTGAGACTGCTAGGGAGGGAACTTTGAGACTGCTAACTAGCAGTCTCTAGCAATAAGGGCCCTAAGACGACCAGACGTACCCCTGAAAATACTAAGTCTTGAGACATCCACACAACCCTTGAAACGGCCAAAGGACGTAGAGAATTGCCAGAGGCGCCTCTATTACGGCAGAGAGAGGCTAATAAAGGGCCCTTGCTACTGCCTGAGGGGCTCCTTAGCAGGAACGTAGCCAGGCGGACATGGGGGCCATGTCCCCCGAGCCAAGCGGTCTACACTGGATATATCGCGATTTCACACGAATACGAAATGGTGATCATATATATGTTGCAAAAGCAAACATTATATGTATTCCTGTGTGTTAGATATGAGGTCAGTTACATTAAATTGCTGCTTTTTGCTATAAATTGCGCCATATGCCAGCGGCATATAATAAAGTTTGAGATTTGCCCGCCCTCGTGAGGAATCCTGGCTACGTGCCTGCTCCTTAGACCTGGGCAAAAATGTCCCAAGGACGACAGGAGAGAACCCGAGATGGCTGAAGCGTCCTCCGAAACTGCCAGATGGATCCCTGAAACTGTTTGAGGTGCCTCTGAAACTGCCAAAGGGGCGCCTGAGACATTCCAAGGGACGCGTGAAACCGTAAAAGAAACCTCAGGGCCTTGGCACGGCAGGCCTTGGCCCGATACCACCAAAAGTGCCCCTGTTAATGCAAGAGTGGACCTAACCTAAGCTTTGCGGTAGTTAGTACATACTGTCCATGCCGTTCATGCGTTCATGTTCGTGGCCAACAAGAGGCTAGACGATGTCATGTGACCGGCTTCGCGTGCGATTAGTGTTCGATGTATGGAAATCAAATGTTCATAAAAAAAGGCAAAAAACCTAATCTGGCAAAAAAGTCCCCAGAAACTACGCTGCGCAAAGGGGGTCCTGGACCAGCTACAGACAAGACATTTCAAATGGAGGGAGGGACGCAGCCGCCTAAAGTCTCGCAGTTTTTGCCATTTTTCAGCCATTTTGTACGTGAGCAAAACATAAAGTTTTCTGACATAAGGTTTCAGAAACGAATTTTTTAAATAACGCTTGAATTTTTTCCGTCACGTTACCTGGTAAAAAAAAAAAATTATTCACATATTTGTCCCTGGACCCGAGCAAATCTATGTTTTTTTCACATCTTAAAAAACAAAAAAATGGGGGTTCCAGGCCGGGGAGGGGCCCCGCGCTGACCATTCGTCCCCTCTCCCATTGGCGAAATCCCGGGTCCGCCCCTGTTGCTATATAAACCCCGGGCTGTGCAGTGTTTACCTCTCCCTCATGATTTAGCAAGCTGTGAAAATGTCTATGCATTGGGTACGTGCGTGATCATGAAACCACCTAATATTTGGGGGTCCAGGCCGGAAGGGATGCTGGTCGGAAAGGGTGCCGCAGATCGGAAGTGCGAGGGATAAGGTCCCTTCTTAGAATAATGAAATAACTGTTTTCTTCGCCATGTGGCATCCTGGTGTGGATTGGACGGCACCTGCAGTCTGCACATGGCGTTCGCTGTTGAGGCATAGCGAAAAATTCGCTTTCACCTGCACTGCAGGCTAGCTCGTGCCTGTCTCCAAGAATGAGTACCGTTGGACGCCATGCTGCGCGTGACCGTGTGGGGAGAGCCGAACACGCCGCACGCCATTGACCTGCTCTTGTAACTGCAGACCGGAGAGAGACCGGTAAATGCGAAGAGGAAAAATCGTATACCCAAGCTCCTGGAATTGTGAACGCGACGTTTGCGTAGGAGCGTTGGCAAAGCTGGTAGGGCCGCAGCCAATTTTGGGCGTTTCCTTTCCATGCCGGGGCTAATGTTAAAATTATCTGAGCTGTTAAACAGGCCGCTGCATTCCTGGCTGCCGGCACGCTACAGCGGCGTACACTGGAGCTGGTGAACCTTCGGAAGCCGCCAATGTCCGGTTGTTCTCCTGGGAAGGCTCCTCGGCGTCCAAACAGCGGCGCGCTCGCGGCGGCCGCTCACGGAAGCGTACCGCTACAATGCCGGCGCCGGGCGGCGTCCGCGGCGCGCTCCACTTTCGGCGCGTCAGCGGGCGGCGGCGCCGCGGCGCGTGGCCGTGCCGGCGGCAGACGGCGGCCGCGGCGCGTACTCGGCGCGCTACGAGGCCATTGCGTGACGGCGCGCGTGTGGCGCAAGCTCTCGTCGGCCGGTGCTGCCACCTGGCCGCCGGCACGCGAGGCTCGGTTGTAAACAAACCGGTGGCCGGGCGGGGGCGGGGCGGGGCGGGGGCGGGGGCGGGGGCGGGCCGGCTCGAGGCCGTCAGAGACCGCCCGGACGCCGCTCGAGAGAGAGCGTCGCGCCGGAGAGAGGCCATCTCGGGCGAGGGAGAGGCCGACTGGTGGCCGGCGCACTGGGACAAGGCCGTTTGCGATCGGGTGGCTGCAGCCGGCTCGGCGGCGGTGGATTTCAGCCAGTCAAAATCGCGGATCCGGAGCGACGCCGTGCTCCCGGAGAAAATTCGCGCAGTTTGATTCCCTGCCCACGTTCCCTGAAGGCTAGGCTTTGTTATGTGGCGACGGGACCACGTGCGACCGACTTGCGCCAGGGCCCGTCGGTGCTGTGCCTCCGCAATCAGCGGCTTGATCTTTGGACGCGTGCCGACTGAAGAGCCGCCATGGGTCGTGTTTGCAGAGTGCCTCTCATCAGAGCTCGTAGCGCTGCAACCTCGGCGTTGATAAACGCTTTTGGCGTCCCACTCCGCCGCTCGACCATGGTCTGAACAACACGAGCATTGCGTATAGCGAGAAAACGTGCAGCGTATGAACTGGAGCCTGCGAGCTGCGTTTCGAGTCGGCAGGCACTAGTCTAAACCACCGTTATTGGAAACTCAGTGGACGATAGTTTGCAGGGCTGCCCTTGTACCTGATTTTGAGAGTAATGTTAAACGTGTCAGCAGTATCACTACGTCCATTCGTTTAGCTATCTGCTCAACATCATTATTGTTGGAGTTCTTATTTTTTATTTTGCAGCGTGTATTTCTTGAGACTTTCAACAGCACAGCTATATGACCGACAGTGCCGTGTCTTGCTTCGAATCGCCCCTGAATCTATGCTTGGGGGAGGTTTCGAGGGGAGGCAGGCTGTGTCCGGTCAGGACGACTGAACAGACTATAAGCCTGTCGTCTGCGGTCCGCTTGGGCCTCCGGCGTCTCGGCAGTCGGCCAGCAGTCTGGGCAGGCCGCAGAGGTGCTTCTGATTGGCCCGCCGGGGACCTGGGCTGTCGCCGCGGGCGCTGCAGCCCCTGCGAGGTCTTTCCGGTGTCCCGTGTCCGCCGTCGTCCTCCCGGTGTCCGCTGTCCGATTTCCAGTGCACGTTGTCCAGTGTCCGGTGTCCGTTTCCGTTGTCCGGTGTCCGGCGTCCGCCGTTTGCATTCGGCCGTCCGCCCTCCAGTGTCCGCTGCCTCCTCTGTCCAGTGTCCGGGCTGCTGTCTCCGCTGTCCAGTGTCTGAGCTGCTGTCTCCGCTGTCCAGTGTCCGGGCTGCCGTCTCCGCTGTCCAGTGTCCGGGCTGCCGTCTCCGCTGTCCAGTGTCTGAACTGCTGTCTCCGCTGTCCAGTGTCCGGGCTGTCCGGCCCCTCTGCAGCGTCGCGCCCGCCGACCCGCTCTAGACCTGAATTCGGTCGACCCTGGCCTGGAATGGAGCGACACCGCTGCACGTGGCGCAACGCGTCCGACGGTGCCGCCTTTCGCGCGGCAGCCGTTTGCACAACGCTGCATGCCTTATCTGGCCTGCGCTGCGGTCGTGTGGCAGCTCGAGGAGCGCCGACGGGCTCGGGAGGCCGGCGAAGATCTAGAAAGGCACTGGAGAGCGGCAGGCACCGTCGACAGGTTTTCGAGGAGGCTGCCGCGAGAGCCGGCGGTGAAAGTCCACAGAAAGCAGGGCGGACGCTCTTCACGTCGAGCGCGTCGGCTCGCGCTCCTTTCTTGCCGCTGGAAGGCAGCCCTGTCGCTAGCCTCAGGCCCGGGAGGTGCCCTGCTCCAGGGTGTTTCCTTATGATGTGTTCAGGCGCCGCTATGGTCATAGTGCTTGGCGGTGCTTGAGCGTTCCAAAGATGTACGATTTTTAGGTCCCAGGCAGTGCATGCGTGGGCATTCCCCCCCCCCCAAAAAAAATAACCAATTTAGAAGAGCTGCATCATTGCCCAGATGGTCCTTCCGTCGTCTGCGGAGTCGGAAGCCATGCGGCCGCTGCGGCGCCGTGGCACCGGCCGATCGCTCCCGGGGACGGTCTGCCGCGTCGACAGACGTTCCGCAGACGGCGGCCGCGCTGACGGCGTGTGCCGCCGGCCGGAGCCGGCCGGCGCCGACCTGACCGCACGCCCCGGCGGCCGGCGCGTGGCCGCCATCGATCGCCCCCCGGCCCGCCCGCTCCGGCGGCGACGCGGCGGCGCTGGCGGCCGCTGACGTGGCCCGCCGGCGGCGCCGCGCCAGCCGTCCGGTGACGTGTCCGCTGGCGTGTCCTCGGCGATGGCGTCCGATGACTGCCGGCGCGGCGCGCCCGATGACGTGTCGCGGTGACGCCCGCCGATGACGTGTCGGCGCGGGCGGCGGTCACGTGTCGGCGTTACGCAGCGGCGCCGGGCGACGGCGGCGCACGCGGCGCCAGCCGATGACGAAGCCGGCTCGGAGAAGGGAAGGGGGGGGGGGGCGCCGGACCCGCTGCCGGAAACCTCCCGCTGGGCCCCGAAATAGCGGCACCGCGGGCTGAATGGCGCCGCCTGTTGACCGGGCGCCATTGAGGGCGGCACGGCAGCCTCCGAGGGAGAGATGCGGCCACCCCCGCCGAGGGTTTCCCTGAACGTCTGAAGAGTTCAGCTGATCTCTCTGGGACGTCTGAAAACTGATCTTTCTGGAGCGGCTAAAGAGCTGAGCTGACCTTCCCATAGAGGCTGCAGAGATGAGCTGGTTCTTCTGGATCGGCTGAAGACCTGAGCCGACCTTTCTGGAGCGCTAAAGAGCTGAGCTGATCTCCCCGGAGCGGATGAAGAACTGAGCTGAACTCCTTGGTGTGGCTGAAGAGCTGAGCTGATCTCCCTAGAGACGATGAAGAGCTACGCTGATCTTCCTGGAAGGGCCACTGGAAAAAAGACACTGAATCCCTCGAACGACTGAACAGTGGCTTCTGGTTTCCTTGAACGGCTAAAGAGTAGTTTATCTCATCGGATTGATTGCAGAGGAACCAGGGGTGTCGTTATGTGTAAATGATTGGGAGGGCGGGGGGTGCGGCGAGCCGAGGGCCCGGCAGGATAACCTTCCCCCAAATTTCAATTTCTCAACGGATATGACGGACGTATTCGGCCGACGGCAATTTTTATATTTATGATTTTGGTCGCAATTTATCAAATAACAAACTATGTTTCCCTCGTTAAAAGTGGCACACGTATTGTGGAGGGATGTAAAATCACTTTTGGAGTGGCCGCGGTCTTCATTGGGAGCGGGGAAGGGCATGACTCCCGCAAAAGAATACAAACTGACACCCCTGAAAGGAGACATTTATCCCGTGGGGCCACTGGAGACGAGCCGTTACGTTGCAGAGTAGCTGTTGATCCCCTGGAGCGGCTGCCGAGTAGCTGCAGATCCCCTGGAGCGGCTGAAGAGCTGTCTCGGGTAGCCGAGCGGCAGACCGGGACCATGCGGTCGCCTCTGCTGGTCGGCTTGTACCGACGCCGGACTGGCCCGGACCTGGTCCGGCCGGTGTAGGTCCGGGGCTGGTCCGCGGCCTGACTGGTGCGGACCTGGTCCGGCCGGTACCGGCTCCGCCTGCCGGCGGCCCCCTGCCGGCCGGGTAGGCCAGTGGATATGGCCAGACGGCGTGTCGAACATGACTGGGTACATCACGACTGTCTGAGCCTGTCATCGGCAGCGCCTGCTTGGCGGGGCTGGCCTCGCCGCTCGTCCGAATCGGCCTCCACGGACAAAGACTCGTCTGCAAAAACAATGTTTGTCCATAATGTCCGCAGTCCAGATACGCTAAGAATAGCTGAGCGTATTAGCGAGGCGGACTTACAATGACGAAACGACGATGAGAGTTGCTGGGAACTGGCACACAAGGTCTTCCAGACGAGATTTTCTGTGTTGAAATGCATCATCGCCCGGTTTATGTCAGTTTGCAGACATGTCGCGCGGGTGTGTCCCCGTCTCCCATCCCTCCGAGTTGATCCCCGCATGGGCACAACGATATATATACGATATATATATATATACGATACACAACGAATAGCGACAAACAGAACAGGCAGCAGCTAGGACAGTAAAAGAACAAATAACGCGAACTTTCTTCAGTTTAATGTTTTTTTTCCTGGACCGAGCCTGGATACTTTCGGGATTCCCGTTGGACTGCTGAGCCTTAGAGATTGTAGTCCTGAACGATGAGCCAGGGGGCATTCACTCACCAGTGTATCACGCATCACGCAACGCTTCACTAAGAGCTCTCTCGTGTTTCCTCAGGATGGCGTGTACTTCGTGAGCCGTCAGCCGACGTCTCGGAAGTGAGTCTTTCGCCCCGAGTAGCCATGCTGGTGGCGCACGAGACTCTGGCGAGACTCTGCCTGTTCGGTAGAGGCAGGAAAACCAATCTGGTAGAGGTCTGTGCGGTGGAAACAGGACGCAAAGTGCTACGGAGTGCTGCAAGTTGAGTTACACGTCAGCGCGGGCGTGCCCATTTCTCGCCTGCTCACGTGTTCCTGAACGGGACCTGTGGACGTGATTTGTATTCAGCGGACGCTGCTGTATTCCGTCCCTCCTTGTTATCGGCTGATGATGTCTGGACATCAGTCCACAGTGTCCCGTCGTCAGCAGGTCGGCCGTCGCCAGCTGACGGTGCTGCCCGTCTGACTCTGTCGTCTTCTGCCGCTTCCCGGTGACTCCGGGTACGTCGGACGGAGACGCCCTCTCTGCTGTTCTCTGCTCCTGTTTCTGCTGTGCTCGGGCCCCGCTGAGACCCCCAGTCGGGCCGGCCGGCGGCGCCCACCCTGCTGTTCTCTGCTCCTGTTTCTGCTGTGCTCGGGCCCCGGCTGAGACCCCAGTCGGGCCGGCCAGCGGCGCCCACCCTGCTGTTCTCTGCTCCTGTTTCTGCTGTGCTCGGGCCCCGCTGAGACCCCCAGTCGGGCCGGCCGGCGGCGCCCACCCTGCTGTTCTCTGCTCCTGTTTCTGCTGTGCTCGGGCCCCGCTGAGACCCCCAGTCGGGCCGGCCAGCGGCGCCCACCCTGCTGTTCTCTGCTCCTGTTTCTGCTGTGCTCGGGCCCCGCTGAGACCCCCAGTCGGGCCGGCCGGCGGCGCCCACCCTGCTGTTCTCTGCTCCTGTTTCTGCTGTGCTCGGGCCCCGCTGAGACCCCCAGTCGGGCCGGCCGGCGGCGCCCACCCTGCTGTTCTCTGCTCCTGTTTCTGCTGTGCTCGGGCCCCGCTGAGACCCCCAGTCGGGCCGGCCGGCGGCGCCCACCCTGCTGTTCTCTGCTCCTGTTTTTGCTGTGCTCGGGCCCCGCCCTGACATCCAGTCGGGCCGGCCGGTGGCGCCCTCCCCCGCGGACGCACCCCGCGCCCGCCGCCGGCGGGTCGTCGAGTGCGACGCGGCGTCGATTCTGCCAGCTCCGCGGACGGCTTCAGCCCCGGCGACCCCGGCGTGGCCCGCGGCCTGCGCCCGCCGACCCCGGGCGAAACGGACGACGTTTCCGTTTACGGCCGCCTGATGCGGAAAGTTGCTGGCCGGGCGCCGCGTCCGCAGCTCTGCAGCGCTGGATGTGCTGACGAGGCGGCGCGGGGGCGCGGGGGACGCACCCCCTGACCGGCCCGGTTCACCCTGCGGCCGTCACCGATAACGACCGTCGGTCCAGCCAGGACGGCAGTTTGTAGGGGTACCAAACTGCCTCCTACCGTCCCCCTACCCCGCCCTCTCCCCAACCGGACCGGAAGGGAGGCAGCGTGCTCAGCAAGTCAGCGATGGTGCCCTAGCCCGTTTTGGCCGTCTCTGACCGGAAATTGGTCGCGAGACTTCGTTCGGACGCTCAGCTCAAGCCTAAAAAAGTCGGCAGTTCGCCAGCCGCCGCCGGCGAAGCGTCAGCCGGCCACCTGCAGAGCCATTCGCGGAGTCCTGCCGCAGGCCTCGGCGGCCTCGTGGAAGGCTAAATCTGCGGGCCGTGACAGTCCAGTGACGTCATGTGGGCCCCTGACGTCCTCCGCCGACACAGAAGCCATGGGGAGGCCTATTCTGGCGACTGGCAGGTGGCCCAGCCGATCCGTTAACGTCAACGGCCTGCAGTCTCCACATGTCTTGCCATTCCCACGTCAGCTGATGGCCGCTGCGTGCATCAGGTGGGATTAAAAAACGGGGGTTTTAAGTAAGTAATGAGAAGGTTCCATGGACATAGTAAATATGTTCTGCGTTAGAAAACCGTCATTTCTGGATAGTTTAAATTGCCAGACGGCTTTGATTCCGCAAAAACATGTTCAGCTTTGTTTTTAGACCAACATTGCCAAACATTGCTTTTCATTTCGCTCAGATCTGTGGTGTCGTCAATTACGCATGCCGCAGTGCAAGATGGTCACGCAAAGATGATAAAAAGGGTCATCGAACCTTCAGTGCATATGCGTAGAAACGCATTTAAATTTGCTCGTCGTCCTGTTCTAGTTTCATTCAAGTCGAATTCATTGTAATGTTTCTGATGCTTCGCACCCGTCCATACGGGCCGTAAATTCAACGAAAACATTTGCCTAAAGACAACATCTGTATCGACAGAAAGAGCATCAATAAGAAATACTTTTCAAGATAATTCTGGGGTGGTAAAGCGCCACATTTTCACCATATAGAATAATACATGGAAAGATAATTCCACGTGAGCAAACAAAAAATAGGTCAATCAGGAACCATTGTATTTGGCCACTGATCAAAACAAAACGCACATATATCATATTGTACCCTACATGCCTTAATCTTACACTGTTTTCGGTCGTTCAATCGTGGGACGATGTTCATTTCCTAAATCGCGTCCAGGAAGGCATGTTTGAGCTTTTTCCTTTGGTCACGGATCAACAGTTTTTGTTCATACAACTGAACATTTGAAACATTCTGAATTGACAAACGCAAAGAGATGATGGATTAAACTAGCACCTAGGTGCGGTGTCATCCTGCTCGCTTCCTTTGTTGAAATGTACAAAGGCACCAGGAACAAAGATGTCGCCTTTAGCGGTATTTCATGAACAAAAAAGTATTATGTTGTTCAGAATGTTTTCGCTGTGATTGGACTCTTAATCTATTCCACGAAGTCTGAGCGATTTGCGGATAACAGTAAATATTACGTCAAGTGAGACGATCAAACTTTGATGAACAAGACTTTCATTTTACGGACTCTACGGGCTTATGGCTGTTGTTATTAAGTAAAAGCGACATACAGTTGTCATGTTTTTCATTCTGGGGTCCCCTTTGTCCTGCCAGTTTCTTAATTTATTTCTCTGTGTTGACGTCAGCGGGACGTGGTGGCCTGTCAACCCTGGACAGTCTACTGTGAGGGTCTCAGTGATGATGTCAGGAGTGACCTGGTGGACTATCGATTCCGGACAGTCTGCTGTGTGGGTCTCAGTGATGATGTCAGGACGGGCCTGTTGGACTATGAGTCTTGGAGAGTCCGGCGGGTTTCAGTGACGGGTTGGGGTGGACTGCCGATCCTGGCCAGTCCACGCGGCGGGCTTCATTGACGGGTTAGGGTGGATTATCGACTCTGCACAGTCCTCTCGGCGGGTTTCAGTGGCGGGGTGGGGTGCATTATCGACTCTGCACAGTCCTCTCGGCGGGTTTTAGTGACGGGGTGGGGTGGACGGCCGACCCTGGTTAGTCCACTCGGCGGGTTTCATTGATGGGGTGAGATGGACTGCCAGCCCTGGACAGCCCACCCGGCGAGTTTCAGTGACGGGGTGGAGTGGACTGCCGACCCTGGACAGCCCACTCGGCGAGTTTCAGTGACGGGGTGGAGTGGACTGCCGACCCTGGACAGCCCACGCGGCGAGTTTCAGTGACGGGGTGGGGTGGAGTCGCCAGCGCTGCGCAGTCGCCGGCCGGCTTAGCGTGGGTCGCCTGCGCCGTTGGCGGCGGGCTCCGGCGGGGGCGGGGGCGGGGGCGGCCAGCCTGGCCGAGGGCCCGGAAATGCCTCCCATTGTGCGCCGATGACATCAGAGCTGTTGGGAGGACGCCGTCTCGCCTTGCCCAATCCAGGGTCGGCGCGCACCACTCAGGGCCGGCCGCGGCCGCGCGCGTCGGGTACGCCGCTGGCGAGGGCGTGCGGCGCAGCTCAGGCGGCCCGCGGGGCTTACGAGCGTGTTTGAAGTTCATGAGGTCGGTGCCTTTGAAGGGCGATTGCTCACCTTGCAGCAACATGGCGCCAACGTCAAGGTATTCCAATTGTTGGAAGTACCACCATCCTCCCTGCCCCATGGGCTTCTACACCCCCAGTGACTTGTGACACCGCGAGCCGCACCCAGGGGTAATCAGTTATGAGAGGCAGAGCGAAATGCACCAGTGGTGACAAGAGGCAGTCAGTGGCACCAATGGTGGTGACAAGGGCGTAGGGCTGCAGAAGGCCGGTCGGCATGTGGACACGTGGACAATGACAAGAACGGAGTCTTCCCAAGCGCAGAGTTCGAGTCAGAGCTGTGCTGCGATCTGCAGAGAGCTTGCTGGAATCGTGACCTACGGAGACCCTGCCGCTCTCGGTGCGGCGACCGCGGCCGAACCGTACCAGCCGGCAGCCAGGTCCGGCCTCGCCAAGGTCGTCGACCGCGCCGTGCCCGCCATTAGGCGGCGGCCGAGCGGGCGGCATTTCCTCCCGGCCGCGCAGGTGCACCGGTCCCCGCCGACCTTGGGATGCGACTAACGGTGCGGGCGCCGCCGCTGCCCGCGCCGCCGCCGCCGCCGCCGCCGCCGCGCAGCCACCGCCGCCGGAGAGTGAAAGGCGACTTTCTCGTCGGCGGCGGCGGCCGGCGGAGCGTCGCCGCAGCCTCTCGCCCTTCACCGACGGTCGCGACGCGCCGTGGCCTTGTGCAACATTCCCGGCCACTTTTACCGGGTCAGAAGGCCGGTGCCGGCGGGGGTGGCAGGGCCGGGTCACATGACGCAGACCCGCCGCCGGACACGCCGTCGACAGGCCTGAGTCAGCCGATCGTGCCAAGCACTGGAAGCGCCGGCCCGCCGCCGGGTGTTCTGTCTGCGGCGACGCCGCGTTTGTGCCGCCGCCAGCCTTTTCCGGACGTTTTTGTACGTTTGATTGACGTTAAGGACGGGGAGTGATGCGCTCTCCAGCTCGGGAGCGCGGGAATAAATGCTGATACGAGAGACGACGACACGGACGAGTTTGTAAAAACAGACAATCGATGCGTCTGTGACAGCAGAAGAAATGCGAAACCATGCGCGATGACAGCCTTGGATGAGAGCAGATGAGTAAACATCAGGTCCAGTGCGCCATTTTGCACGTCTGTGGCGGCACACAACGTTAATTTCTCAACCTAAATAGTGAAAAGTAAATACAGTAAAATGCGTGAGAGAAAAGATACTGTAGAAAAAAATATGTATTGTTTATATGCACAACGCACCTCATTTTAACGGCTTGGGGTAGTTCTCGTGTTGTTTAACAGACAGTAAGACCGGATTCTTACTTTCCAGAAGAATTTTGGATCATTATTACCATTATTAAAAATCACGAAAATTTGGCAAAACTTGGCAACCCTTGCAACCTGACAAAGTTCAAGAAACTTCGGTTAATACGCGCGCAGTCGTTGCACTGGCGACCCTCGCGTGCTTTCGGCGCATCACAGCTGACAGGGACCGGTCAGATTTCTGAGAGGATGGACAAACATGGCGCGGATCCCGCCGCGCGGCGGATTCCCAGTCTTGCCACAGAGCCGGCGCCGGCGCCGGCGCACGGCCGCCGGCGGAGCCCGGCTGGCGGCTGGATTCCCCGCCAGGGTCGTCACAGCACGGTGCACTTTCCCCGGCCGCGGCCGCCGCGACCCAGTTCTGCCTCCGGCGGCGCTGGGTCGGAGGCCCCCAGCCCGGTCTGGCGGTGTCGGGTCACGGTCCCCGCCGCGTTCCTGTCCCGGCACCCAGAGAGCTCCCGAGGGCCGCGCCACCGTGACACGGCCGGAAGTGGAGGGGAAGGGTCACCGCTGCTACCGGCCGGGTCGCACACAAATCTGAACGCCGCGTCAGCCGCGTGTCAGCACGTCTTCACAACACACCGCCGGGAAAGTTACGGAGACGCAGCACCCTACTTGGGGTCTCATTCATCGCGTGCGGGGTCCAATTAGGGCGACAGGAGTGCCGCACCAGGTGATCGTTGTGAAGTAGGGTGGGTGGAAAGCGTAAGACCTTGCTAAATGCTTCCGTGACATGCGGGGCACAGCTTTCCTACGCATATTCTAAATACAGGTCTTGCACGCTACCACAGGAAAGTGCTACTTGTCATAATGCAGGCGTGTCGACTGTCGGTACAAAGCGGCACGACATTCACGTGCATGGCTGGCCTGACCTTCCTCCAACGCAAGAGCATGCCTGGAATCACCACCAATCTGCGTGTGATGCAGACACGGCTCTGCAATGGCCGAGGGCGAACTAAGGCAGACGGGAACAACCACCGTTCCCTGCGATCAGTAAGGCATTCTTCCGAAGTGTCACTTAACGTGAAATGAGCGTGGCATGTGACAGTACGAAGACCGCGAGTAAATGCCTCGTGGTCATCAGCAATCCTCGATCAGTGGGAACAGAGGGACTCCGACAGACTGCTGTCACATAAGAGTCACGCCTATCGCATGCGTTGCTCATCAGCAGCAGATGCTCAGTGTTCAGGCTCGCTGACGTTTTCGAGTCCGAACATAGTGCCCGGCAGTGTCCGGGCAACTGCGCAACAGCTACAGACAGGCGCCTTCGCCTCGCTCGTTGACCTGTGTACACACTGCGGGGGACTGTGTTTCAAAACTCGGACGGATCTGGGTTATCGAGGCCCTCGGCCCCGCAGAGGCACGCCGCAACTCGGAATGTCCCAATGCCCCCCTGGCCCAGTGGCCCGAATTGGTGCACGACCCGGCGGTGCGGTTACGTGCAACGCTAGCCCGTCGGTGTTCGGCGGTTTCCTCTCACGCGGCGGCCGGCGTCGGCTTGTCGGCCGGGCCGGCCACGGCCGTCTGGTCGTGTAGGTCGTGCTCTAGGGCGTCGTGCTCTGAACGGCCGTGCTCTATGCGGCCTGCTTCGAGAGACCGTGCTCCTAGCGGCCTGCTCTGAGTTGCCGTGCTCTGAGCGCCCGTGTTCTGAGCGGCCACATCCCCTCAGGGCACGGTCCGGGGCAGTCGGCCGGTCGTCGCTCAGGCTGGGCCAGTCAGTGTCGTTATCGACGGCCGGCAGTGCGCCCCGTCCATCGGCCCCGCTGAGCTGTCCCGCCGGCGACGGCAGACCGTCTCTCCCGACCACGGCTGAGTCTGGACACAGCCTCTGGGAGAGCTGAATAAACCCCCGACAGGGAGAGCGCAGACGCCGTGAGAACAGAACACAATGCTGACAGGACAAAATACAGCCGCTGCGGGGACAGGACAATCTCCTAACAGCTCTTACACAAAACTCACCGGCTCTTCTGCGAGCCACGAGCCACGTTCTACGGCGTACACGACAACAACCACTAAGAAGATCTCCAAGATTGCCGCACACCACCATCCAGCGAACTCTCCGAGAACTCACCTGAAATTCCGGGCAAAACAGAACACTGCGACTGGGTGACCAGTTAGTCCTGCAGTGCATGTGAACCTGAACCGCACGCCGCTCCGGTGCGTGCCGCAGGGCAGATGGTCCTCAATGACTCACCTTTGCACCGACGTGCTCTGCGGAATACAGAAATCTCCTGTTTTTCTCAGTCTCGTAATAGCGCGTCCCATGTTCTCGCCCATGCCCGTCTCACCCTCTCCTTTCATGCCTCCGGCATTGCCGAGCGCCCTTTACCTGGTGACCTCAGACTTTCAAACGGCCTCGAACGGCCTTCGCACGAGCCGTGATCACGTTGTGGGTTTTCTCGACACCGGCGGCGGCGCGGGGCCGACCAGTTGGAGGGGGGGGGGGTGTCACCATGCAGCCTCTCACCGAACAAGTGTAAGTGAACGGACGGAACACTGAAGGGTGGAACATCTTTCCCGGACAGCCGGAACCGGTTGCTGGAGAGGGCCGTCGCGGAAGCGCATTGCATTGACGCGGCCAATGCTGGAGCGCCGGGTCACCAACAGCACGTTTCTCAGTTAGATGTATCACTTGGTTTTCGTGTGCCAGCTGACTGATATTTAAGTACGGCGTACGATGCTATGCCATTTTAATATGCCAATGGAAGTAGCACCATGGTCAAAAGGGTCAAAGGTCCTTTTCTTTAGTACTAATTGTTCCCATCATTGACGACCAGTTGCACTTTGGTGATCGATTCCATTACTTTGATGCACCTTTTCGTTCTTCTGACCCTCACACGACTAACTTGACTACGCGACTGAATTCAGGTAAAACTTGCGTAATTGCATGGAAAGTGAAAAGTGTTGATTGCCGGTTTGTTTGTTTTTGTGCTTCATTGTTATGTTACCTTCGTCACTGTAAATATTCTAATGAAAATAAAAGTCTAGTAATTGGGTGAAAGGTGAAAGTCGCGTCGTGAGCTGCGGTTGGATGATGGACGACATCAATTATTTTTCCTTCACCAATCGATGTTTCACCGGTGTCATCGCCGTTTTGATGCATATTTATAGTACGTCAGGGCAGACTTGTGCTTGACGACCCAAATAAAAAATCTCGTGTTTTTTGGGTGAATCGCATTTGATTCGGATAAGCTTTGAATGCGGCCGTGAATCACATTGATTCAGATCAAAATCTGCAAAACGCCCGTGATTCAAATTCTGATCCGGATCCAAGCACCGTGATCCTGATTTTTATCCGGATCAACTACACCGTCCATCTGATTCATTGTGGTCGAATTATGTATGTAATGCAGAGTGATGAAATAGTATGACCATATGCTAATGAAAATGAAATAGTATGACCATATGCTTATGAAAAATACCTCCAGATAATAATCCACCAAGCTATGTTACATTAAAGACGACGCCAAGTGAGCCAGAACACCAGCTTCCTTCCACAGCAACATAAGGTAAAAATTTCCTCAGCCCAGCTGTTGGAAACATTCCTAGTACCAAACATATACCACAAAGAAAAGGTAAGATCAAAGGCATTTATACAAAATGTGGTCCTTTTTCGTATCATGAACAATGATATCCTCTTGGTACTTCCTAGTAAGTACTCATGTTTAGGTTATTCGAAAGACAGCTGCCCTCGGCGCACCTGCGCGATTCGTTAAACCATCACATGACTTACTCAGCCTAGTTCAATAGTCACGTCACTGGTGATATCATGTCCAGGGGCGCAGCCGGGATTTTCTTAAGGAGAGAGGCAGGGCTCAGTGTGAACGGAAATCATACAAAAACCGCCTGCTGGGAAGACGATGTGCAATGGTTTTTACGAAAAAAATGCGGGCCTAGGGTGGGGGCGTGTACCCCGCCCCACCCCCTCTTTGGCTGCGCCTGTGGTTCCATCTATTTTTTGGCTAAACAGCCTCTGAGCGCCGGACTACGTCGATTTCTGCGCCTAGCATAAAGTGGAGGTAATTATTGTCACTAGTGCATCTTAATTATGAAAAGAGCGGTGCAAAGCTATCATGAATATCAAGGGCCAATCAGCATTAAAATGCAGTAGCCAGTAGTTAAAACTGTCATGTACGGACTTCCGAAGCTATAACTGCCGTGGCGATATTTTACTTTTAGATACATACTAATGCTATGCGACATTTCTGCCTGTTATCTCAGTGAAGTACCTAGAAAATAGGGCGTACCTAACCGTATGCAGTATTTCATTATTTTCATAATACATGCGGTAGCGCTGATACATAATTCACATTTTGAATCAATGGCTGATCCGAACCAACAAAGAACTTGTGAATCAATGTTTGATCCGGACCAATTTTTCGAAAATTGCTGCGAATTACATTTGGTTTGGACCAGTTTTGAAAAAGCTTGCGTGAATCGCATTTGATTCGGATAAAACTTGAAAAAATAGCCATGATTCAAACGCAGATCCGGATCAAGTCACAGTGATTCAGATCCTGATCCGCATCACCCAAAAGATTTCGAGCAAAAGTCTGCTTCAGGGTTGAATGCATATATAGGCAGAAATTTGCAATGATCTCACTTTGCAGAGTACGCTCATTATGGAACTGTTTCCCAGAATGTTTATTGCAGCTACCAGGCAGCTGCACATAGTCGCTGAGCAGCAAATTAGAAGCAGTGTTTTTATCTTTTCTGCATCAGTCTAGCAGTTCTTCGACTGACTAAATAATCTGCGGACCATCGCGGTGGTTTTTACGTGTCCGGCCCCATTTTGACAGTTCTCAAACCACAGGAGACTCAGCAAGATGGCTTCCGTATGCTAAACCATCGCTTGACACGGGGCTCACGTGTCATTACATGTGGGTGGTTCGGTACCATACAAAAGGAGCATTTGTCCTCCGATCATCGGAACCTCTCGTGCAGCGCAATGGGTATTCCCCAGGAGCTACCATTGTTATTTTGACAGCTGATGGAACCCTTTTACTGAAGCTGGCAACACTGCCAGATCTGTCAGCTGACTGCGTCGCTCCAGTGACACAAAGAAAGGGAAAGGCTGCAGAAGTCTGATGTAACCGGCGATGGTGGCACGTTGCCGGTGGCCGCAAAGGCCCGTGAACTGGCAACATGACCTGAACGACTCTTCCTCGCGCATGGCGAAACGAGCTGAGAGACTGTACAGGGAAACAACAGATCGAAATGACTGAACGAAAAAAGGACGGAACAGATCAAAATGACTGTCCCTTGGATTCATGACCGTGTTACACTGACACTGAACTGAGCCTTGGTCTAAGTGCTCGTCAAAAACCCATTTGTTTAGCTGATTGCAGTTAAAGCATATGCATTTTTTGCTGTCTTTAATATCACAGCCGTGGAATATTGCCCGGATTTCATGGGATGGGTGGCGCTGGTTGAACGGTTGCAATCGTGGTCGATCTTTCATATACTTTCACTTTGTACGCGAGGGAGAGCGAGAGAGAAAGACAGAAAGAGATAGAGAGAAAGAGAAAGAGAGAGAGGGAGAGGAGATGGATAGAAACTACCTTGACCCATGGGGTCATCGCATTGGTTTTGTCGTTCTGTCAGAGTTCTCATATTGTATGGTAGCTCGCTTTCCGCTGTTAATGTTATGATAATTGTATTCCATGCAAAAACCAAGCTGTGATGCTTGAGGCCTATATGTCTGCATTTGCCACTTTGTCTAAAAGCAGTAGTGGCGGAGGTATCGATAGAAAAAAAGGAAAAACATTTCGGTCTTTATTTTGTTTTTATATGGCACGTTCTTGGACTAATATAAGATCGCCTTGACCGGGACACAGTTTGGCCGCTGTCTACCTTCTCGTGACACCACGACTGTTTTACATTGGAAGTAAGGCTCGACGTCGGCCATGGCAAACGGTATGAAAGAGGGTGAAGCACGTGCGTCTCTAACACATCAACAACACTCACGATACATCTCATCCGCCCACTACCCTCGTCTCCGAAAAAGTCAAAAACGCACAAGAAAAGAAACAGTTCTGAATGTTAAAAGGAGAAATGCGTAAATCAACGCCTAAAACAACGATATGCTGCGCAAGTTCGGCTGGTTTGTTGCCAAGAGGAGCAAATGCATCTCACCCAGAATCTATGTTAACAGGGACGTATCTGTGGCCTTACATTAGAAGCCTGATAGTTTTTTCTGCGCTTTTACAACCCGCCGGACGCTGCCCAAACACAGACCAGTTGCAACAAACCTCCTCGTGCGTCTGGGAATGCCCATTGCTACCTCCGTCTCGCCGACGCAGTTCAGGAGAGCCTTGACATACTAGCACAGCTGCGAACGCACCGCCTCCGCGCTGCGGCTACCGCTCGGGGAAGTCGTGAGGCACCGAAGATGTCGTGCATGGTTCTGAGCGTAACCCCGGTCCGCCGACGCCGTTTGGCACGCTACGAGCCGTCCGTTTTGGTCCCTGTACTCAGAATCGGGACCAGACATGCTCTGGCAGCGCGACCTTCGGCAGTCCGCCGCGAGGTAAACAGGCCGAGTATTCGGCTTATTTTCAGGGGCAAAATCCCAGCAGGCGGCCTCGGTCGCCGAACCGCAGGCGCGCCACGGTCAGGCCCGCGCCGTGCCGGCGGGGCGGAAACTCCAGCCGTGATCCTGAACTCCTCCCCTCCACCGCCCTCCTCTCCTCGCCCACTGCCCTGCCGCGCGGCTGGCTGCACATGACGGGTGCAAACTGGCACGTTTTTGTCCAAATCATGGGCACGGGAATTCTGGAAAATTTCTGGGTGGAAGGCAATGCGCGATTTTCGTGGAAATTTCTGCATGCAGTGCCACAGAGCGACGTAGCTTGGAAAACAGTCAAGGACCACGGCCTCCGCACCAACCTGCTCCAGCGACGGATCCGGCAGGCCGCCTCGGGACGTGCTAAACCATTAACTAGATGTCGTATGTCTCACGTCACCAGGGGTGATGACTTACATCTCTGTATTTTCCTGAAAGGGAAATATAAGATTACACATCCTGCTGGTCAGTTCACATAAAAATTGTCAGTCATAAATGTCTCGGTTACGTCTTTACGTTTACAATGGCTTTTCCGTATTTGGTTAGGTTAGCGTAGGTTAGATCTGTTGTGTTGCCCACGGCAACGTGGAATCATCAAATACAGATGTATGAAGAAATGCTTACATGTGTTCCATAGGCTTGCAGTTCTAATATTGTCTTAAGCTCAAAGGCGTAGTTTTCCCCGATTCTGTGGGGTTAATTCGCTAATAGGATCTACGTTAAAATAGCTATTTACAGAAAAATATTGCTTCCAACTAAGCAGAAATAAGGGAAATAGTAGAACTGTAGGATCCCATGCAAATTAAGAGACACAGAAAACCAATCCAAGAAAAAGGCTCGTGCAACACTTCTTGGATAGCATGATTACAAGCGTTCACTGTATTAAACACACAGGAATATCCAGTTATATCTCTGTCACGTCACATAGCCATCTGATTGGCATGCAAAGAATGCCATGATCTTAAGGTCTGCATAAATCCCTGAAAGAGAAATCAACTTAAGTTGTTTGGATCGAGGCCGGGCTGCACGGATCCATCGACAGCATAGGAAGACTGCCTATTGCGGTGACCGGTGAAAACCGTGAGATGTTGCAATACCCCGTCACCTGCCACTGAATGGTAATCGGCCACTGTGTCAAGGCCGCCGTCTGGCCCAGGGAGCGGTCCCAAGTTGTCGATTCTGGGCCAAAGTCGTGCCCGACAGCAGTTGGGCGGCGCAGATGTCCGGATACCGCGCTGCCGCAGTGCCCTAGACACTGTCTGCCCCTCCCCCTCCCTCGCGCCGTCTCCGGCTGTTGGCAGCTCTGACGCAGCCGCCCTTAGCCACCAGGACCGAGCTCAGCTGCAGAGCTGAGCTGGAGTTACGCTGGTTGCGACTGACGCCTACTCCGGAGCTGAGCAGGTGGAGGTACAGAGCTGAGATGGTGGAGTTGTAGACATAACCTGTTGGAGCTGCAGAGCTGGTGGAATTGTAGAGCTGAGCTGGTGGAGCTGTAGAGCTGAACTTTTGGAGCTGCAGAGCTGAGCTGGTGGAGCTGTAGAGATAAGTTGGTGAAGCTGTAGAGCTGAGCTGGCGGAGCTGTAGAGGTAACCTGCTGGAGCTGCACAGCTGAGTTGGTGGACCTGCAAAACCGGGCTGGTGAAGCTGCAGAGCTGCGCTGGCCGCGGCTCGGTCGCACGACGTTGTGCTTGCCCACAGGGTTTGTCACGTGACCTGAGAACCGGCGTGCGGGTCCGGCGTCATATTGTCAACACTTTCCCCCGTCGCCTGGATACGGTCTGCACTGACCCGGGTCAGTTACGCTATCAGATCGGGTCAGCTCCGATATTATCGCCAGTGGCCCGGCTCGGCGATCGTGTCGGACCACCGACTTGGACCGGCGACAGACGCGGTCCTGGGATTAACGACCCGGGCCGTGCAGCGGGCTACTCGACCACACCTTGCTCAGAGCTCCGTCGGGCCGTCGGCAGCACCAGACGGAGGCCGAGAGTCACCCCCGGTGGCGTGACCCTCGGTTTTCGCTTTACAGGCAGACGTTAACTGTTGCGTAAAAGCCCAGTGTACCACATACGGTTCACACTGGACTACGCAAAGTTGACGTGTCTGTCTGTGATTTCTGCGCGAATGAATAGCAACAGGGTCCACAGCAGGACGTTTTTGCGCGCAATGTCGTGGAAGTTTCGAGTTTTCGCACGTTTCAGCGACCTTCCTCGGGTTAAATCAACGGCCAGTTTAGTCGCAACGGTTGCGCTACCGATAACGGCGAAGCGAAGAGAATGCAGCACGACCTTCATTGTCTGGTTTTGCGCAAACTGGCAGGGAAGACTGGTTTACGTCCTTGGGCTGGAGGGCCGAGCACCAGCAACAGAAACAAGGGACAAAAGCTAGTCTTCCTTTTTTATAAGGAATATAACTACGGTTTACTCCACTGTAACTACCGTTACTGTGTTTACCGATTACTAGCCGTAAACACTAATCCACCTTGGGGATGAAAGCTTCTGAAAGCTGAAAAAAATCCAGGGTGCGACCAAACAGTGCACGGAGCGGCAGCCGATCCTGCCCTCGACCGTCCATCTCCCTCCGACTACGCTGCAGAACGACACTGACGCCCGCTGCAGGCACACAGCCGGAGCGGCCCGTCCGGTGTTCGTCGAGCAGGCCTCTGGCGCCGGCAGCGGAGCCCGGCCGCGCCGCTGCTGCTGTTTTCGTTCCGTTCCGGCGCCGTACTGCGCCGCGGACAGCCCGGCACGACTCCTGCAGGCGGCCGCCCTTTGTCCAGCCGCGTTTCCCCGGCGGCGACGCATCGGGCGGCCACGACAGGGCGCGGACAAAGAGCGGCGCCGCCGGCGCGGCCAACGTCCTTCCATTGTCGCCGCGGCCGCGGCATTCACAAGGCCGCGCCGCCCCCCCCCCCCCGGCCGTGCCCCGGCGACGCCACGGACCGGACCACGCCCTGGCCAGCCGGATCTGAGGCGGCGCGTTCTTTACGGTCGGCGTCCGAGGGGTGCGGCCTGGCCGGCTGGCGTGGTCGCCGCTGCAGGGTGGCGGTGTAACGGTACTTACCGACCGGCCGGCACTCGCTCGGGATGATGTTAAAACGCCCGCCTGCCTCATCAGCCACCAGAGGATTCCAACGTAAGCTTCACTGTATTGAGATGGCTGCCTGGACAGATAATGTGAACAACGTGCAGATAATGTGATAAATGTCAACTCGAGCCACGGAGGACATTCGCAGTTAAGCAATCAGCAAGCGCTCCAATGAAAAGTTGCTGTTGACAGTAAAGCTCGGCTAATAGCTGACATGGATTATTTGCCTGCAGGAGAAAATGCAGACTAGAATTCCAACAGCAAGAACTTTTCAGCAAAATGCTCCATCATTGTTGTACCATTTTTTTCATTAGGCCTCCAAACATTGAAAAACGCGGAGTCCGCCTGAAGGCAATTTTCCCGAAATTCCGGATGAATTGGGCTTTCAGACTGTTTTGGCATGGTCAGAGACGGTCATTTTAATTGCGACCATGCGTCAACAAGGAAGAAAAAGATTTATGGAAACGACAAATAAAGCAGGTCAAAAGACACGGGCTCATGGGATAGCATGAGTCACCTGTGCACCACCCTGCACCACCTGCCTTCGACCACCAAGCCATCCCTGGAGGCAATCAGGATTCGTTCCGCACCAGTGCAGCCTTGAGATCAAGACGTCGAAATCGACAGCGGGCTATTTCTTTTAGTCGATCGCCTTTGCAACTAAATCTCCGCTGGCCTCGTCGCCGATAACCAGCTCGAAGCATCAAGCCTGGCGTCCTCGTTTGAATGACAGGACCGGTCTGTAGGCACACTGCATGCCGTTGCTGACGTTCATATCGTGCAGTCCTGACATCTACTCAGCGCGACGCCTGAGTGATTCCTCATGCTTGTTTTGCAGTGACAAACGAATCCTGACGGCCTCAGGATGCTCACTTCACAGGCACCGCCCAGGACGTGCGCGCGTCCTTCTCGAGAAGGCGGTCGCAGTTTCCTGAAAAGACGGGAAAGCCGGATTCCGCGGCTTAGTGGGACGAAGCGTGAAACGGATCGCCGGATTGCCGTCTGGAACACTGCAGGACGTTTCCCTGTTTTGGAACCGGTGGAACGCGGAAGCCGGCCGGATTTAGTGTCATAGTTGAACCCGCGCCGAGTCGGTCTGAATACTCCAGTTGGCCCATTTGTAGCGCGACTTCTCGGTGCAAAAGGCCAGTGATTAAGCTGATTGCCTTATTTCAGCAATTTGCCGGCACTTTTAGAAACAGAAATGGATGCTAGAAACAAGAGAATGACAGCTTCTGCTATGCACGAATTTTCCTTCTGAAAATGCTATAGCGTTTTTTGGTTCATTTAATAGAGGCATTATTGTGCTTCACACGGACTTCAGGCAAAAAAAAGGCAAAAAAGGCAAAACGGCATAAAACAGAAATTTCGGCCGTAAAAAAGCCGCAGAAACAAAACAAAAAGTTACGCACAGTAGGATCTCAAAATCCGCATGCGCAAAAGTTTTGCTACATGCGCAGTTTGCCTCCATTTCACGGCGCTTGTAGAATCATTAGGAGCACATGTCCCGTCAGCGTGGTTCTTCAACCGATCGTCACGCCAGTGCAACCAGCATCGGATGTTTTGGCCGTAAAACCAAAACAACAACAGCGTAAACGGATCGCTGCTAGATTTTTCAGGAGATTTAAATTACCTTATCATCACTTACAGTATCTCTGCAGCACAAGCTTTACCCAGCAGCTTTAGAACATAGACACTGTGCCCCTTTGCCTCACCTGGCTCGGTCCCCGGTCAAAATGTTGACATTACCAAGTCGTCCCGGAGCTTTTGCATTAAATACTCAACATTAACAACACATAGACGTTTAATAACGCCCATGCATTTAGTTAGCGTAACATGTAATGAATACGACAGCTGGAATACATTGCCAATATTTTCCTCTTTTGATCATTCATCACACCATCACTCGTGACGGTTTTTTGTGCTGACAGCAGAATTGAGCGAATCAGCTTAATTTTTCATGATGTACAACGAGACCTCAAAACTGGTGATTGTACGTAGTGGATGATTATGCGTTTTCATGCCTAAGTCTAAGAGGCATTGCCGTACCATGTTGGCCCTTAAACAAACTTGTTTCATAATGCCTTGAGCTAAGCTGCATGATTTCGGAATCCTGACGGATTACCAAAAGGCCAACGATCCAAAAGATATTAATTTTGTTCGTCTGTAAATGCGACTCCATTTCGTAGAAAGATCGTCTTCTTAAAAACGATGTCGATTATTGAAAGATATCGAAATGCCAGTAAGATTGTATGCGTGAAGCGGCTTACCACAATCTAAGGAAAGCTGCCTAGAATCCCTTTATTCTCAGACGGCCTTCAGATGACGTGTGAGAGTTATCTCCTAAACCCTTGTCAGAACGCGCAACAAGGATGATTTCACCTCTACCTCCACTTAAATAACAAAGGTTAAAATGATGCTGAGACGAAGTGGGACTCCTTTGCAAAGACAGCTTTGGCAAACTGTTGTTAAATCTCAGTCTTACGCATGATGGCTGTCAGATCTGATATACCTTTTCTACACATTTCGAACACTTTTTACAAAAGAAGAGCAAAATTATCTAAAAAAAGACTAATAAGGGGAACAATATCAAGTTGTTACTAGACATGACTTATTATATGTGTTTTGGATAAGCATTATGAGATCTCACCTTGCCTGTTTCCGTGTGAAGAGGTTGAACCGCTTCGCTTATTCAACAAAGGATCAAGCAGTTCCTCGACTTGACAGACAGCAGCGGGCGACTGCAGCGCAACACACAGCAGCAGCATCGGTTGGCCGGTGGCAAATTTATATCGGCTGGCGTGGAACTTCCACTGCATTTAAAACTAGAAAAATCGCTGGAAATGCCATGGAACCTTTCGCTTTGGACATGGTTCGCTGAAAATTCGAACACGCAGGGGGCATTTCTTCTGAATGATCAATTTGCAACCAAAATATCTTCAACATTAGGTACGTTATTTCTTTGCAATTATTTGAACTCCAAGACTTGTGGAAAGCTGTACTTAGGGTCTAGTAAGACATATTTTAATATTTCTTATTTTTTCTAATTAATGTACAAATCTAACAAGTTAGACAATTTTTCGATCCATCTGTGTTCCGCGCTTCTTAACGAAGTTATTAAGCATTTTGTTTTAATATCAGCTTTCAGCTTTTGTTTAACCTCTTCTGAACATAACTTTATTTCTCGAGATGATGCACTTGACCAGAATAATGGCATGATTAATCAGTTGTGTATTCCCAAACCCAAGGACGATATTCTCTCCTGAGGCATACTTGAATGATCAAGTTTCATTTCAACTAGCCAATTACTAACGACAATCCACGAATCCTGAACGTGTTGGCAGCTCCAGAATTCGTGTCGCAGAGTCTCTCGGACTGATCTGCACCGGGGGCAAATGTCGGAATCGGTAATCCCTTGCGATAGTTTGTAAATGACTGGGTGTATGACTGGGCTTTACTTTTAGTTTTTGGTCCGCTCTTCCGTTCTGCGGCCTTACTGTTAACCAACGCAAAACAATCAAAACCTATTCCGGAGAGGGCGTACATTTTTTTATTGCTCTCGTACGTCAGAACCTCTTCCATCGCCATGTAAAACATCGTTGAAATATCTAACGTTCTTTCTATCCCAGGAACATATGCAGCTTGTCTTAAATTTTGTCATATCTGACTACTACGACAGGCACGTATTCCAGTCATCTGGCAATATCTCATTTGCACCGACTAAATGCTTTCATAACATCCTGTCAGAATTGACTGCTAACATTTTCGGAGGGCTTTAAAAACAAAGCACGATTTCTCTTCCAAATGCAATGGCCATTACTCACATTTCCTTTAAAGACTTGCACCTAACAATGGGTTGAAGTGAGCTTGCGCCTCGCCCAAGCTATCTTTAATGCATTAATAAACAACATTATGTCAGCCATAACCAAACCACGGCACTTCATGTTCTGTATCAAGCTTTTACGCTTAATCCGCTCTGTCTTCTCTTTCCAGAGAAAATTGAGCAGTAAAGAATTCAACTGTTAAATAGTATGCACTGGTGATGGTCAACACCAGGAATAAATACGTGAGATTTAAGAGTAAAAATGGCTTTACAATGGTTATTTTGCCAAGCAACGACAGGTTCGCTTCGACTAGTTTTTTATCATTGCCTATGGTCCTTTTTCCCTGGACTAGTAAGCTATAATTCATTTTCTTTGTGCTGTTGCCAATTCATTTCGCCTAATTACGGAAAATATATTGTCTACACAAGGGCATTTTCCATCAGTCACACCTAGCGTTTTCCCCATATTTTTTGTCTCTCCCGTGAAGCCTTGTGTTGCAGTGGCTTCGTCCTCTTGTCTATAAAAACGCACTAAGTGGTTTTGGAATCACTGCATGAAACATTGTGATGAAACCGGTACAAAGAGAAATCCATGGGAACGGTGCGACGTCATATTCTTCCACAATGGACGAAATATCATTAACCAGTTATTCAGCATCTTACGACCACCACCACTACCAGCAAAAGTTGCCATTTCTTTCAGCAGTTTTAAGGAAAATTGTACAATTGTCAACCTGCGCAGGAATAAAAAAAAACGACCGTGAAAACGGATGGACATCGCTGTAAGGGAATTGGGACCAATGGCCTGTCATAAAAAGTTGGCCAGAAAATGCCCTATTATATTCCAAAACATTCAAGAAAGAACATGGTGCCTGACGAAGAAAATATGAAATAATGCCACTTGAGAATATGCTTCGTCAGTGAAAATAATTGGTCCAAATTAGGAAAAAACAACAAATTAAGGTGGAGCTAGGTTACTGGGTTTTTTCACTTCGTCGGAAATATTTGCGGTTGGTCCTACCAACATGTTTGTCTTGTGTTCATGTGTGAGCCGCTGCCGTGCGCTAAATCCTTTCATGAGCAAAGATTGAAAGGTATTACCAAAGCATTCCGCATCTTATGACTACCGAAATAAACCGTAATTTGTTGAAGGTGACTGCAGTTGACAGAAGAAACAAGGTGAATTTCTCTTGTCACGGCAAGAAGACTCGTAATGCGTGGTGCAATTATCACTTGTGGGTGATAACTTCTTCACAACTTGGGAAGAAGTTGTGGTTGTGAAGAAGTTATTAGTCATACAACAACTTCACACGTGGGTGAAGCAGCCCATGGGCAGGCGGCCGTTTACGTTAGCGCTGCTGACATGCGTTAATACACATATGTAAAGTATATATAAAGTATACACATATATAAGGCACGTATATATATACATATACATGTATATATAATTTATTCGTAAAATAAAGCAGATTGTGAGTTGCAATGTGGCAAATCCCTCTTAGCTAAAACCAGATGACCCGGCGCGCAGTGTTCAAGGTGTTTCAAAGTTGCCGGTTCCTTTCACATCTGTCTGGGAAAGGTCTTACAAATTAAGCCGATTAAGCGCTGCTGGGGTGAGGATTAGGCGCACAACTGCATGCGCCCGCCCACTGCCCGGCCGACTTTACCGACCAACTCCTCCCCCTCCCCCCTCGGCGGCGCCGGCCGCGTCGGCCCGCCATCGATCGTTCGCCGTCGCCGGCGCCGCGGCCGCCCGCGTCTGGCGCGTGGGTAGCAACCGACGGCGGCGGGCGGCGCAGGTGGCGGCGGCCGCCAGCTTCGGCCGGCGGCCGCCAGGCGGCTTTGGCGCCGAGCTAGACGGCCCGCCATGAATGGAATGGAGGAACCGTTTACGAAACCACCGGCGCCTGCGGCCCGGTTCGGGACGGCGGCCGACTCGAGTCTGGTAACGGTACTCGGCTCGCTGGCTGGCGTAAAATGTCGCCGCTGTTGACTGGGCCTGAACAGCTTTAGCAGGTCTCAATTGCCTTGTTAGCAGTCGGTAAAAGTCGCATTGCAACGACTGTACTTATGCTTCGGATGTCATTGTGGATGAATGTGTTCGAATTGGAGCAGTTAAACGCTATTGCTACGATGCGACGTTTCGGTAGCAGCGTTCCGTCGAAGTCGATGCCAAGTGCACATTTTCCATTTCGCTGGATTGGAGCTTGCAAGGTTTTCTGACAGATAAAGAGCTCGGCATATCGAGGTGTTGCAAGAAGCGCTTGTCCGTGCAATACCCACTGGTGCAGCGCTATATCCTGCTGCGGTTGGAGAGATGAGCATCCTGTCCCGCTCTCGTGGAACTGCACACTGAAGCAATATCAATAACTGTGTATTTTCTTCAGCCCGTAACAGATTGGAAGTAGGTCAGCTTCCAGCGCTCCACATCGACCGCGGAGGCCGGCTCGTTCTCGAAAGTCTGCATCCTGGAACCTTGTTCTGCGACGCATTTGACAGCGCAGATGCTCTGCAAAGCGGTTTATTTTTGCCGAACGCTTTTTTCGAAGCGGTTCTAACAGATAGCACGGCTGTGACAGTGCATCATCGACGCTTTTTCCTCGACCTAATGTCGCTAAAGGACGACAGAAAGACGCATTTAAAACTTTTCGGCTTAGCTTGCGACTTACTGGAATCCTTCTCAACGGAACTGAATAAATAAACTGGGCATTCTCGGGCTTATACGGTGCAGTGTCATCAGTGCTGTGCGGTGAACAAATCAGGCCTTTGGCGGTTGATGTACTACAGAAACCCCTTCAGCAACATTCAGAGGCGTATCCTGAACTTGGAGAGACGTGAGTGATATGTTCTCGAGGATTTCGAGTCAAGTGGCTGGAATCATAATAGTATATTCATGCGTCTAGCCTGCATAAATACTGTTTTGGTGCAAATATTGCATTACTTCAACCTATTCTATTTGTATGTTTCTCCTAGCGGACTATTTGTCTTTCTGTTTTCTGATCAGAATGGTTGGCTAAGAACGTCCAGCATCTGAATAAAAAAAAACAGTTTTTTTGTCCGTGTAAGAAAAACGAACCCTCTGCCAATTTTGGGATTCCTTCCAAGACAACGTCAAAGATTACAGGGCTTTTGCAATTCAAACGCCATCCTTCTACGGCCCACAGCTAATAGAGTCAAAAGCACTCTTAGCTGTGCGGTGCGAGAAAGTTGGATCGCTGCTGCGACAGCGAAAAACGGCGTCGTTCTGCTGCGACCAAGGACTGACTGTGGACAACCACGGAGCAAGCAGCTTCAGTGTCCCACCAGCTACAGATTGGGGGCATGACCATTTCTAAACAAACAAATGAAATTATGCAATCATGTAAGTGCATCATTCTCTTTGTCGAGGAACAAGGAGCTCACATCAAGAGAGAAAATGACGGGGTTTGGATGAGTTATGTAGGTTTTTGATATTTTGGACGATTTTTTGCTGGTTTTGCCAATTCAAACTTCTGTTGTGCGTTTATGATACCGATGACAAACAGGGTCATTTCCATACCAGGGAGTGAGAGCCCTGGTCCGTTTTTATTCCGGATTGTTGAAGTGCTTGTCTTGAAAGCTTATAGCTGCAGAAAGATTAAGCATACATTCCAAGGGAATTGCTAAAAAGTGCGTTTTTATGGTTGTTTTGTGAATCTTACCTTAGCATTGACTTTCCGTTCTCTCCCGTTTAAGAAAATTCCGGCAGCACCCCTCGTGATAAACAGCTCATGAGACTTCTGTTTCTCCGTCGATCTGGGAACCCAAGAAAAGTTGGAGTAGATGGCAATGTAGACTCGAGATGATTAATTTTACGCAACGCTGTAGGCTTAACATTAAGTTTTAAAGAAAGGTAACTCTGTCAACGCCATTCCCCTTCGGTTGCCACATCTATGCTGCTCCATAAAAAACGGCTTCTAGAACCAACAGTTCCGCGATTTTATTACCACACTTCAGGTCCCAAAACGCCTTCATCTGGAGAAACCATTAAGTCCGATTTCATCGGTATTCCAGTGGTCACGAGCTGTGATAATTGATACTGCTCAACTTTCGCATTCCTCCTTGTCAACACGAGTTCAGCACCACACTAATAGACCACACAAATTTACGACGTAACGGAAAACAGTGAAAACCAATATCTGGTGGCATGTCGTGCGACGTAGTTCAAGTCATGATTCAATCTGTCCGCCTCGAGGCCGGGCAAATCCGCTTTGCGCCACGTCACACAACAAACACGAAGGCCGCGCGGTGGCGGTGCAGCGCAGGACGGCCTTTCCCGGTCGACCTGATGCTATCGCCGCCGCCCCCGCCCCGGCTCGCCATCCACGCCCCTCCGTCAAGGCAACTTTCGGCAGCGGAAACTTTCACTGGCCTGACGGCGCGGCAGCCGCGCGGTACGCAATACGACGGGAGCCCGGTGCCAGCGGCCGCCACAGTGGACAGCGGCTCTGTTGTGGGGCTCTGGGGCTTAGCTCTGGAAAAGCCAGACGACACCGGTGCCCAAACACTGCCTTGTTTCGCCAAAAGGCGGAAGAACGCCGTCGCAGTTGGTGTGGGTTTGCTTGGAAAAATCAAACCAAACCAAATTTGCCAGGTCAGTTTTACGTGGACTCGGGACATGTACATGCACCCTGGGCCAGCAACTGGTACTTTTTTATAAGCAAGAAACTGATTAACTTGAGTTGACTGTTGCAATGACTCATGATAGGGGTCGTTAAACGTAAAGCCGGTTTTCTTGCTGAATGTCATGCCCCTTCGAAGGGTAAATCATGAGATGAAACGATTCTGCCTTGCCACGCGGACCGGGGTTGTTCAAACCTGCGAAGGCATGGCGAAATTAGGCTACGGTTCAATCATGTCCACGGACGGAGCCTCACATTCGGCACTCTCTCGGGATCGTCTGCTTTCTCCACCGCAGCCCGTAACGCCATACATCATCTGTCGGGTTGAAGTCAACACCGGTCCACGGCCGGCGCCGCGTCGGGCCTTCAGCAGTTACGTCTGTTTACGTCTAGCGATGGCAGCGTCCTGGCCCCCGAGATCCCGCGTCGCGGACTGGACGTTTACGCGGCGCCCTCGCGGGCGTGCCGTGCCGGTCCTCCTCGCGGCTGCCGGCGGCGGTTCGATCCGCGCTCTGTCCGCCCCGTCCCGTCGGAGCCGTCTCTGCGGCGGCGGGTAGACGCGGTGAGAACAGTTGCAGCCGGTTACGTCACAGTCGTGGCCCGTGAGCTATTACGCAAAACGCCGGCATCCAGCGGCCTCCTGAGAAGTAGGTCACGACACATTTTCGTCGGCTGCTACGCAAAAGGTCAGGGAGAGGCCGCCGAAAGCGAGACCGGGCTTGCTGAGGCGCAGTTTCACCCGTTTCACCATCTCGCGGCTGCCGTCGGCGATCGGCTGCTCTTCCTCGTCGGCTTTTGGCTGGGATGGGGCTCTATGGTGGCGACTGCACGCTATGCCAACGACAGAGGCGGGGTGGACGGCCGTTGAGGGCACAGCGGGGTCGGTATTCGTGCTCTCGAAGGTCATCTCCGGTTCTGGCAGTGTGACTGGCGACCTGCACTATGGTATAAACGTTTTCAGAGGTTTATCTGTAGCTAAGAACGACTCTGGTGCCTCGCTAAACACGACTATCTAGAACAGCACGAATGCCCTCTGTAAACGTGGTGGGGTCCAAGTAGCCATCTGACCTCCTACTGAGTCAGCAGAGCACTCAGCGTACCGCTGGTTTAACTCAAGAATGTGTTGGCTTAGACAAACCGGGGACAACGACTCGATGCTTTTTTAAGCCATGACGAGAGGAATGTAGTTCCTCGTCTAAGGTGGGCCACCCTCTAACACGCTGTCAGTAAAACGAGTCTGACCTGGTTCTGGGGCCGATTTAAAAACGGAAACCAAATCTGTGGGCCCAAACCAATGTAGAGGGCTCCTTAGGGGGAGATGGCTAATTATCACTAATGGGGATCGCTTTCCATACTGCATAGTACGTGGGAATGACAATGACGTCGTTGCCAGGGAATTCCATGACCTGGAACACATTCATCGCTTTCCATTTTTTGCCGGTTAAAAATGCATCGTCCTGCTCTTCACGGGGTGCACCGCCACAGCAAATGCGGGCGTACTCACGCGCATCAACCCCACCCAAACCCCGCAGTCTCCCATGCCTTCCACGGCCCGACGAACACGAAGGACACCACCAGCGCTGTCTGCCAGACCGGGGGACGCCGCCGACCTGCCCGAGTCCCACGTGCCCTTCCCTGAGGCAGGTCGGCGGCCGGCGCCGGCCAGTGGCGCCGCCCGGCGGCGGCCGCGCGCGCCGCCCGCACCGTTACCCGAGCCGCTGCGCATTTCTCCGACCCGGCGACGGCCGGCGCGGCGCCCGCGCGGCCTTCGCCGGCCGCGTTGTTGTTGCCTAACGCGGCGCGGCGCGGCCTCGTCGGCGAAAGGCCGCCGCGGCCGCCGGTCGCCGAGGCTATCGCGCTATCGCGGCGGCCGGGCGCCGGCGACCGCGCGACCCGCCTGCCGCGCGGCCGCGAAAACGCGCCGCGGCCGCCGGTGGCCTCGAGACCAGGATGTGGCGGGCGCAGGTGCGGTCCCCGTCGACGCCCGTGAGGCCCGTCGGCCTGGCGGGCGCCGCGCCGTTCGCGAGGACAGCCGTTGACGAGCAGGAGTTCCCCGATCGCAGAGCCGCTCAGTCAGCGGGAAGTCCCGGCGGCACGCATCCGCGCCGGAACGCGCCAGCTGTCATCGCGCTGCGCAGGTCGGCAGTCACGCAGTTCCGAGTCAAATGCTCTGCGAACTGTTTTTGTGGTGGAATCAGCGGTGTCGTAGTGGGAAAAGCCTGAGCTGTGTGGCCATTTCCCCCATCCCATCGCGCTGGTGGGAGGTATGTTTAATTTTGCTTGGCGGCGTCCACGGCACCCGTTTCCGACTCCCTCTGGCGAGGTCCACGCTAATGAGTCCGCCGGACACAGAACACAAAACATTCCCGACACAGGAAATCCGACCCAACATTGGATCATCAAAATCATCATCAATCAATCATCAACATCAAAATCTGCAACGCCTGCGCGAATTGCGTCAGGACGTATGATCTTCAAGTCCGTCAAACACCGAGTAGCATCATTACTTGGACTTATGGAGTGTCGGGCAGTTTCAGGATCATGGACTGAATGATGTAGAGCCGTTAAACACGGCCGACAGCGGAGCCTTTCATTTCCCACGGAATCGATGTCAGCAGCCGTAGCGGGCAACAACATCGAATCCACCGCGCCAATCCTTCACTGACGCTCGTCGTAACATCGCATTGGAAGCCATCGCATATGGAAGCAGGCGCATTGACGTTGTCAGGACTTACAAGACTTCAGTGCACAATGGAAGTGCCTGGGCTCAACGGCTGATGGTGACATGTTTTACCGTGCACAGTAAGTCCGAGCATACAAGAGCGTCGACATAGACCTAAACTACATGTTGGGATGATATTTTAAAATGTCTCTTTCTGTGCAACGCCCACCCGCAAGAGACGGGGAGGCATGTCTCATCTTTACTCCTGCGACGCCGATGAGTGCATCTTGAATTAAATCGTCAAAATTATCCCCAGAGATAGCGCAGAACTACAGGAATGCAGCCATTAGTCCTTAAGAAACCTGACATTTTGTTCATAAACGCTTAACTTTACCTGATGACTGTTTCACCATGACTACGAGAACATTTAAACTTATCTTTCGTTAGGATATCCTTCAGGCTCGCGCCCCGGCTAAGGTGGCCAGAAGTGATAGTTTAGAACCTGTCTGCCGATCGGGAACATGTGGCGAGAGCGCAGTCTTCGTTCTTAATGCGCGGAAAAATAATGAAAGGGTGGTATTGGCCCCGTGTCAAAGCAGATCATTCTGAATGTCTGGCGCTCGCTGGTCGGCATGATTTATTTGCCATGTTCCGTTAACATTTTACCGTTAATTTAAAGAAACAACAAAAAAAAAACGATGAGAGCGTTTTCTTTGGACGAAGTCTGGGGTCAGAGCTTGCGCTAAGCCGGGCTTGTTGCACGTGGCTCTGAGCCCCACACCGGACCAAGCGATTCCAGGTCAACGGCTGCTTTTGTGGCGAAAGAGCATGGTGCCGTCTAGCACATACCAAAGCCATGTCGTAGTCAGCACGCCCCCTCCCCTCCCCACTGTTCCCAGCTGACCTCTGGGCCCGGAGCAGAACACCAGGGCGACGCGAGCCCTCCGCGACGGGTCTGGGCGACCAGCGAGCGAGCGACAGAGCTACCGGCCCGGCCGGGCGGCTCCGCGTTGCATAATGGTTACGTGTAGTGCCGGACGTGCCGGCGTGCTGAGCCCTCTTGCATGCAAATGGCAAATGGAGAAAATACATCGGGCGATAGCAGACGCATGGAGTATGGGCCGCATAACTGCCACAGGCATACAAATTCTACAGTTTTCATACGCAACCACAGGCAGATTCAGGCGGACTCCCATGAGGCCGCCAAAACGCGCTGGTGTCACAGGTGGTGCTGGTTTTACTAAGAACTATGGAATTTAGCAAGCGTTCCATAGGAACAGTGGAAAATGGTTAGGGCGGAGCCAAACCGTTTTAGCTGACGTGCGTGTGACGCATTACTTAAATACGGATAAAACTCACCGGACAATGTATATTTTGCTGAAAAGACATTTGTCTTAAATGTCAATATGCATCTCTTAAATCAGACAAGAATCTTTTTTGGGGAGAGATTCTTTCGGATAGCCAGGGCATGGCCCCAGGTCTCTGGACAGACAAAAACAGGGCGTTTCCCCGTCCCCTACCACCATCATTGAACGCGGGTGTTGACAACACTATTCATAACCGTAACATGGCCAATGAAAAATCACGTTGTCAAAAAATCCGGTAGATAGTTCTATTGTTTAACCTCATGGGCATTGTTGCGAAGGGAAGCTGTCATTTTGGCTCGCAGACCCGTAGTGTGAAAATGATCATGAAAAAAATGAAATCAATTCTCGTGAAGTGAAAATGATTGGAGGAGCTCAAGTAAGGCGTTTGCACTCCTGGTGACTCTCGGACACACGGAGTTTTCCGTAACTCCAGGCGATCTCATCGAGCCATCAGCACTTGTTCTCCATCCTTTTCACAATCTATCGGCACATACCACTTCCTCCTCCCGCTCTTCCGTTCCCAAGCAGAAGTAAAACCGTTGGCGCCAGAACTGCGCAGTTCGCGCGCGAAGGCCGCTGATTGGCCGGCGCGTCGCCATCCGGCGCGGCCACCGACCTTCCAGGCGGGTTGACTGCCCCAGTTTTTGTCGGCCGCCATAGAGCCACGCGTCGCGCGCCGCCCCGACGCGCGCGCGCAGCCTTGAGAATGCGCGCCAAAGTCGTCGCCGGCGGGAGTACGCGCGCGCGGCCAGTGCCCCGGCCGCGCGGCCGCCCGGAATGCGCGGCCGACGCGCGCAAAAAGCGCCGCGGCGCCGCGCTCGAGCAGAACGGGCCGCGCGGGCGAACGACCGCGGCCGGACGCGGCGCCGGCCGCGCCGGGGCCGGCGAACTGGCGGCCCTCAACCTCGCGGCGCCGCGCGCCGCCGCCGCCGCCGGCTGCCAGACGGCACCTGTCGGCGGCGGCGGCGGCGGCCCTCGTGGCCGGCGCCCCACGGGACCCGGCGGACGGCTCTCTGGCGTCAAACTACTCCGCGCCGCTCGATCGCCGTGGAGATTTCGCGAAGTTCTGCACTTCTGCCGTATCGCCCGAACTATTTTTATCGCCAGATTATGCAATGGCTGGGCTTGCCGAATGGTCGCCTTGAATGTACGGTTTGGAGCTATTTTCGTCGCATGCCGCGGTTTTTAAAAGGCAAAGTCGTGTCCAACCAGTCCTTCGCTACAGACATGTGCTGACGGGTTCGAATCGAAAACAAGTTTTCGTTTCCCGCACATGACGATACAGCAAGGGGTATCTGAGACAACTGATAAACATTGTCCGTTTCGTTCTATCTGCCACCTTGTTCAAGGGAAGTTTGTTATTATGTGGATTCCTAACGAACTTTTGATACTACTCCCGTAGCACTTTTGTTACTAGTCCCGCGCCCCTGCTGTTCAAGGGCAGAGGCACTTGTTTTCGTATTGCCAGCTCAACATCAGTAATCCAATAATTTAGCATCATGCCTATGGCAATTCGTTATACGAATGGACCTGAAGCCGTCTCTGATGAGTGGCAACACGAATCATTTTCGAAGCCTCCAGCCACGCCGCTATTCGGTGATGTAACGAATCATTCGTATAAAGAGTGCGGGTGGGGAAAAGACAAACGTACTGTGTGCTGACATCTCTCAGTTGAAATCATATCACGTTGTTCTTCCCGACGGTCTGTCGTGGTGTGCATGGTCCCGCAATTTCATTTAATCCGTACCACTGAGTTTCAGCATTTTAAATCGAAAATAAGGCTGTAAGTGACTTCTCTCTGTCACAGTAAGCGCTTCTTTAGAGGCACTCTTGCAAAACTAGGAAGTGCTGGAGCACTTGCTCCGATCTAAATTCCATATGGGGATCCAAATAGAACCTGCAGTTGATGCATGCCGTTGCCAGACGTTAACCCATAATCGCTCGGACGGTGATTAAAACAACCGTAACGCCGGAGAAACGTACGTCTGCAGAGCGGGGTTCAGCGGCGAGTCGTCGGCCTCCGGTGGCGGTCTCGGCGGCGGCCAGGCCGCGCCGGGAGCCGACCGGCCGGGGCCGGCGGCCCACCTCTGGAGGTGAACGCCCCCGGCTGGCGGTGCCGGCCACTGCGGCGGCGCCGCCGGCCGGTGAAAGGCGGACAAACGGCGCGCCGTAAGCCGAGACGACGACGCGCCGGCCCAGATCGCGCCGTTCATCAGCAGCCGCTCCGGAGGATTGCCGGCGAGCGCGTCAAAACAGCCTGCGCAGGGCGGCGGCGGCTCAGCGCGCCGCCGTGTGCAGCGTCACGCGCGCCGGGAAAGCCCCGCACTGGCCGGCGGCCGGCCAGGCGGCGGCGGCGCCTCTAGCGGTCGCCGCCGCCGCCGCGTGACACGGCGGCCAGTGGTCTCGGAAATAGTCCGCCGCGGCCGCCGCCGACCGAGACGGATCGCCGGCGGCTGTTGACCCCCGCTCTCACCGCCCGCGGCCTGTCGGGGGAGGGGACAACACGCGTCGCCGGACGATCGATCTCGCAGATCCGTCTCTCGAAATAGCCGCGCCGCGGCGCGTTACGCCCGCCGTGAGGGCCGCCGGCTCGGCGGCGGCCGGCCGCGCCGGAAGGCCTAGGCCGGTCGCCCGTCGGCATGCAATGCTCCGCGCGGAATGCGGTAGCGGCCGGCGGCCGACGCCGGCGCGCCGCCAGGAATGCCATCTGTTGCCACGCACCGGCCGGCCGGCGGCCGAGCGGCCGGCTCCGATCGGCCCGCCGCGGCTGGTAACAGCGCGCGCAGGCGGCCCGTTTTCGGAGGCGGGCGGCGCGGTCGAGCGCGCAGCGCGCCGCCTTCAAAGGCGCTCGGCCGCCGCGACAAAAACGAACTGCGCAGCGGGGCCGTCTGGAGGCCGGCTGACCTTGCCGGCCGCCGTCACGCCACCGGAGCCGGACTCGGCCGCCTCAGAAGTCCGTCGGGCCCCAGAGTCCTCTCCTCGGGGCCGCGGTCGCCGGCCGGGCGCCGCGCGACCCCGCGACCGCGCTGCGGCCGAACCGTCGGCCGGCCGCCGCGGCCAGACGGTCCCACCCTCGCCGGCGTGCCTTCTGCCAGGTGGCAGCACCGTCGGCCGTGCGTACTACGCACGCTGGCGGCCGACGGCCGCGGGGCTCGCGCGCATCCGCCGCCGCCGTGCTGGGTTCCAGCTCGGCGGCGGCGGCGGAGGGCGTGGCCGCCGCCGCCCGGTAACAGTCTGGTGGCGGCGCCGGCTGGCTCGGCACCAGCCATCGGTCTGGCGGGCGACGGCGGACGGCTGTCCTGGTGTTACAAACTGGGGCCGGTACTGCGACGTTCCGCTAGTTCAGCGGACTCCGCTGCTAACTTATCTCTAACATCAGTCCTGGTGCAAACGGTAGTTCTATCATATGTTTGCCTTTTTATGGTTTATCTCATTTTTATACCATTTTTAGTCTGGTTGATTAATTTCATTCAATGAAGCCTAAGATGTCTGTTGATCATTATCGTGACGATGCAGACAAAAGAAGAGAGAATATCAACGTGCAGCCACTGTCTCTAAAACCGAGTTTCAAAAACCGAAGCAGAAAAGGAATGTCAAGATCTGAAAAAGCCAATCGACAACCTACGGCCCGTTATATAAGCTCGCGCCCGGCGCACGCGTGTGCCGTGTGTGAAGCTGTAACACGGTCAGCCCGCGCCGGCCGCCGTGCTCTTGCGGTCATTGACTCCGACCGCCGACATCCGGCGGCTGCCGCCGGCGCCGGCTTCCGGCCAGGTACGGCTGACCGCGCCGGCGTCCTGCCTCCCTCCCAGCTCCCCTCCCTGTCGCGTGGCGCCGCTCAAAGCAAACGGCGTCTGCGGCCGTTGCAGCGTCTCGCTGCCGTCGGCGGCCGGCTGTGTTTGCGCGGGCCGGTCGCGTGCCGGGCCCGTGCCGCTCAAGGTCGCGTGCGCGCCGCCCAGCTGACGGCGCCCGGGGGCACGCAGGTGGCGGCGCCGGGTCGCGACCCCGCGGCCGCCAGGTGTCGGCGCTGCCGGCTGCAGCGTGCAGCGGCGATGGACGCACGACACCTGCCGCCGCCGCTGGCCGCGGCCGCCGGAAGGCCGACGGTTCAGGGCCGCCTCGTCTGCCGCAGCTGGCGGCCGAGCCTCCAGGCCGCCGCGGCGCGCACCCGTTCCCGCCGGTGGCCGGCGCGCTGGCGCTGGCGCCACGCCGCAACCGCCGTCCGGCGGCCGCTGCAGGAGCGCGCCATGTTTGGCGCCCGGCCGTTGGAGCGCAACGGTCGCCGTCCGATCCGGAAACGGCCGCCCGGCCGGCCGGGCCGCCGGGACGTGGTCGTCGCCCGGGCCCAGGCGCGGCTGGTGGCGAGCTTAGAGTGCAGCTGGGCAGCCTGCAGTCCACTCCGCACCTGTCCGGCCACGTGGGCGCGGCCGTGGGCGTGCGCGCTGCGCAGGCTGTTCCCGTCTCTGCCTCGGGGAATACCTGGAGCGGCTCCTGGAGATCGATGGAGATCCTGCCTCGCTGGTGCACGCGCCGGAATGAGCGTCCTCACGGCTTCAGATAGTACAGCATGATCTGTGATCAGAGCTTTTACAAAGAACCAAACCTGGTCGTAGTCCTTATAAAAGACCTTGTCAGAACCTATGCGATCTTTTCTGCCTGGCCAGAGCTTCTGCAGAAGGTCCAGTGTTGCCATAGCCTCTGCAGAAGATCCACCCTTCTCAAAGCCTCTGCAGAGGACCCAGTATGATGGACGCCGTCCGTTCCATACGGCGCTGCAGAGGACCACCACAATCTCCCGCTGACCTTCAGTTGTTTGCGAGGTTTACGGAGAACCGGCGCCCGGCCTGGTCAGTAGTTCCCATGGCGTGATGACCGCCATTTCTTTTCCCCGTTAGCAATGCTGCTTTAGCGCTCCTTTTTGTGATCCAGCCGATAACAGCTCTGCAGCGGGAACTGTTCTGAGGGGACGGCGTGATTAAAGCCTACGGTATTACGGATGTCCGCCTACGTGTGGGCCGCTACGACCCTCCGAAAAATCGCCCCTAGTAGCACGAAATAACTCATGCGAGCCGCTTGGAAAGTGGCACCTGTTGTCCGATAAGCCGGCGCTGACGGACGTTCGGGTTCGTTTGCTGCTCTCCACAAGTCACGCCAGGACCGGGGTGAGGCTCGTGCTCCAGGTGACTCACGTCGACACGACACCTGACGTCGGTCGGCAACGGTTCGGCCTATCTTCAGCGGGGGCCGCTCCGACCCCCCCCCCCCCACTCTGCGACCCTCGCAGCGGTGACGGTTGACAGGTTACCTTGGCGACGGCTGAGCCGGGCACAGCTTGGCTCGAGCGTCGGCGCCGCCGCCGCCGTGCGGTACGTCCCGGCCGTGCAACTGCGCAGCGGACGGTCGGCCGTTACCGCCTCCGGCAGCGGCCGGGGCCGCAGAGCAAACGGTCGCAGCGTCCGGGGCTGCGACCCCTGCACTTTGCAGCGGCCGGTCCACGGCGGCAGCGGAGCTGAATCTCAGGTCCACGGCAACGGTGACAGACTGCGGTCGCCGACCGCTCTGACCTACCCTCTGGCCGCTCTGACCTATCCGTCAACCAGAGCGACCGCCACGTGTCCGAGCGTCCGGTGTGCAGCCGGCGTCGTTTGATAAGGTCGCAGAGGGCCCAAAAGAGCCAAACAGACCATGACCTGTTTGGATGATGGTCAGAGATATTTAGGTATTAGGCAAGTACCTAGCGATTTTAAATTTAAGATGCGGGTTTTGATGTTCTTAAGTCAAAGCCTTGGAACCCATGTCTGAAAATATGCTTCATCTTCGACGTGTTTCGCCCCGCATTTCAAACTTTTGCGGAACACATTCCCCCATTTCGTCACCAAGGCGGTTACTTGTCGTTCACCGTTACCATTCCCCGCACTGTTGCCTGCGTCCGTCCCTGCAAGATTGTATCTCCCACTCACTGAGGATTAGCAACCAAGTCATACGGTTCAGGTCAGAATGTCATTGAAGAAACCGGATTGTACAAACATTCATGTCTTGATGCCATGACAAGCTGACGTCTCCGTAATCTACAAAGCGGCAAAATGTATCGGTTTGCAGTACCATTTGGGCTTCAAGCCTCTTCGATGTCCACTGGCTGGCGATCGGTCCTCCTGCCTGCCCTGACCGGGAGCCTACTGATAGGAAGATTCACAAGAGGGGTCGGCAGGGGGCCGCCTGCCGGGCCCCCAGACAGTGCCCCTGTGCAGCCGACAGAGGGGGGCCTGCCCGGCGGGCCCCCGGACGGCGCCTCCGTCTGGCCGGGCCGCTGCACCTCGGCACACCTTGAAATGCACTGTCTCTGCAGACGGGCTTGCCCCAGGCCCGGCCGGGCGACTGCAGCGCGCCGGGCGGCCGCTCCGGTGGCGGCGCGGCGCGACATACCCTGCGACCTCGGCCAGCCGCCGGGCCGCTTTACGAGCGCCGTCCGACGGTTACGAGCGGCGCCAGACGCCGGGTCGCTGGGGCCGCCACCGGCGACCCGCCGCCCGCCACCAGCTGCCGACGTCAGCCGATGACTGCCGACGCCAGCTGCCGGCTGACGACGTCAGCTGACGCTGACGTCGGCAGCGTCAATTGCTCCAGCTATCGACGTCAGCTGGAGGCTGCTGGCATCAGTTGACGGCCGCTGGCGTCAGCGGACGGCTGCTGACGTCAGCCGACGACTGTCGACGTCATCTGACTGCTGCCGACGTGAGCCGCCAGCTCGGCGGCTGCAGAGAGGAACGCACAGGCGCAAACCGATGCCGACGGCCGGTCAGCCGGCGCGTGCCTGATGAGGCCGCCATCACACGCCGGCGGAACGTGCTGACAACCCGACTGCCGGCCGGAAATGACGCTCCGTTTTGACAGCCGTACGACGCCGGACGGCGGAGTGGTGTGCAGGAATGAACCCATTCATAGTGCATGGCCCACGACTGCGACGTTGTGCCCTGCCGACGGGCGGCATTAACGTTAATGAGCGCGACACGCTATTGCTGGGTCGTAGTAACCGACCAGAATACCGAAGCCGGTCGGCCAATAGTCGGCTAGACTTGACACAGCTCACCGATCTTAATCCGTCGGCCTCGGCCGCCGCCTGGAGCGTCTGTATGCATACTTGATGGTACTGGAATGCAGGACGAGGTTGAATCTGTCAGCGGTCTCACCGGAGGTTTCAAGACTAGTGATGCCCGTGGCAGACCACGCCTGGCCGCTGCCTCTCAGCCCAGCCCGCATTAATGAAGGCCTGCTGAGCATCCTCTGTGAGATACGAAGACTGATGAGAAGCAACATGCTGTTTAGGGAAATGAAAGATGACCTCATGGCATGTATGGGGAAGACTGTTTAGCATATTTTGCTCGCAGTGCTTGTGCGTGAATTCGGCAGGTATTCTAGCCCTGTATGCCCAGCCATTTGTCGCAAAGTCGGCACCAGTCCACGCATCGCTTTCAGACATTTTCAGCTTAGTGTCCACCGTTAGGGTCTAATAGCTTCCTCTACTACCATTCCCAAAGTATACGGACTTTCTAAGAATTCTACACACGTAATAATTCACAAAACCAGGATATAAAAATTCGAACGTTCCCGGATATAGCCCAGCGGGTGAAAGTGCACCACCTGCGGCCTCGAATCAACAGCAGAGGCTCCCTCGGCCTTAAAGCCGAACTTGGCTCCTCAAAGCCGCTGCCTGCCCCCTGCACCGATGACAACAAAATGCCGAGAAGCTTGCGCCATCGTGACGCTATCGCGCGCCTATCTGGGCGGCCAGGCGGGCCCTTTGACCGGCCGTGACGCGACGAGACGCGGCGGCAGCCCAGGCGCCGGCCGCGTCCTGTGTGCCGAGTCCTTGTGCAGCGTCACGTGCACAGTGCACAGGCGGCCCACACAAAGAGAGGCCGGCGGCCGGGGCGGCTGGGCGGACCGCCGGACTGAGACGGCCTCCGTGGACGGACGGCGCCGCCCGGGCGGCACAGGCCGTCTCGAGAATGTCCGCCGTGCGGTCCTGTCCCAGGGACGTAGCTAAGGAGGCATGGAGACATGCCCCCCCCCGAGCCAAGCGGTCTGCACTTCATATTTAGCGATTTCGCAGGAATACGGAATGGTGATCACATATACGTTACAAAAGCAAACATTATATGTTTCTCCTGCGCGGTAAGTATGAGGTCAGTTGCATAAAACTGTTGCTTTTTCCTATAAATTTCGTCTTATGCCAGTGGCATGTGAAAGAATTTGACCTTTGCCCCCTCCCCCTCTTTCCGAGGAGAAAGTCTTGGGTAAGTGTTTGGTGTGCCCGGACCGCCTCAGGAGCCGACTCCGTCCCCGCCGGCCCAACCCAGACCGGCGGGCGTCCTCCGAAACGCCCTCCGTTTCGCCGACCTCCTACGGCCTTCGGAAGTCCGGCGCCTCCCCATGACCTTCAGCGGTCCCAGTCAACCCTTCTTTGTGACTCACGGCCGGGCGTGCTGCGCACGCTCGCCGCGACAAAGGGTGTCCCGAGTCCAGGAACGCACTCGTCCGTCTTTCCCGAATTCATCTGCTGAACGGTTATCGCTTCGGCCTCAGTGCTGACTCATCTCGGCACTCACAGTGCTGTGAACTTGAAAGCGCCTGGTTTTCTGAAAGTCGCCTTGTCAACCAGTTCCATGCGCTCGCCGTTTTTTTGAAATTTTACATTCTGTCGATTTCCCATAACCACATAACGTGTGACATCCTCAGCGCACGCCTGGCTTCGGCCGGCCATATAACTCTCGCTCTCCTCGTCAGCGAGCTGTCCGCCGGCGCGCGCCGTCCGGATCCGGGCAGGAAGCCCGCTGCGCCACGCGGCGCCGAGCCGCGCCACGCTCGTCTGCCGTGCAGCGGCTGCCATATCCGGCTGAGTTCGCGACCTTCGCCGCGGCCGGCCGCTCCGTAACAAGGAAATGCCAATGAACGGCGCTGGGCGAGGAGGCACGACGCCGCCGCCGCCGCCGCCGCCGCCCGAGGGCGCCCACTGCAGCCTGCATGCCTGCACGCCATTCCCAGACAGCGCCGGGCCGCGGGGGCGCAGACACCGCCGCCATGGACAAGACGCAGCGCCTTCCCAGACGGTATAGCCGCGGTGTCATCCGCGGCCTTGGGTCGGTCCACGACGGCGTCCTAGACATCGCAGGGCGTGACAAGCCGCACTGCCGTCCAATGGCGGAAGGTTCGCAGTGTCATTCCTGGATATTGCAGACCGCAGAAGGTCCTTGGGCGTCCCAGCTGCCGCTGATCGACTCAAGGACGCTGGCAGATCCAGATGAACGCACGCTCGGCGCCGCAGACGGAGCAGAGCAGCTGCCCCTGGCCGGTGAACGCGGCAGCCGTCTTCCTCTGGTCCGTGGCAGGCCTGCGTATTCGACAGCCGGTGTCTCTGCTGCCTAGAGGGTGGCTCCGGTCTGCGTACTGAGCAGAGGTTGCGGTGTGCCGGACGCGCTGTTCACAACTCGCGGGCGTGCCCTCCGAGTTCCGACTAGATGACGAAACTGGTGGTTCCGGTTCGGCAGGACTTCCCGCCACGCCCTGACCCAATGCTCGCCGGGGCGGCCCGCCCGGCGCCGTGGTGCACCGGGAACGTGACCGCCTGTCCGACAAAAAACTAAAGCAGACGCCCTCAGGGGACTGAGCGTCAGAGAAATGTGACTGAGCAGTGACGTTAATAACATACCGTCCCGTCTCCTGGTCCAAACAGTCACAGGGCACGGCGTCCGACCGGCGGTGAACTCCATCTCTTGGGACTGCCTCGCGACGAGCCCCAGACATCAGATCGTCCCGTCTCCGGACACGCCGGCCTCTCATGTCCCCGGACACGCCGGTCTGTCCTGTCTCCCGGACACGCCGGCCTCTCATGTCCCCGGACACGCCGGTCTGTCCTGTCTCCCGGACACGCCGGCCTCTCATGTCTCCAGACACGCCTGTCCGTCCTGTCTCCCGGACACGCCGGTCTGTCCCGTCCCCGGACCCGCCGGTCTGTCCTGTTCCCCGGACACGTGTGAGCGGCGCCGCCGGCCGGGCAGCGTGAGGCACCTGGCGCGGACACGCTCGGCCGGTTCGGACGGGACAACGACGCGGCGCCAATGGGCCGTGACATCGGCCGTCCGGGAGCGCCGCTTCTGCCGCGCGCGCCGGCGGTGGCGCTCAGGCGCGGCCCTCTAACGAGCCGTCATTGATTTCGACGCCGGCTAATCGCGCCGTGACGGCGTCGACAGCGGCAGGTGGCGCGCGGTGACGGCCGACAGGCTGTGATTTGAACGCCGCCGACCGGCACGGTACGCGCCGACGGCCGCGCCGCATTGTGTGTACGTTGCGTCGCAGTGGGCGCGGCCCGGCGGCTGGATGTCAACCGGCCTTGGGGGACACGCACGTGCGTGCGGGTGACGCAAAAGGCGGCGTCGCGAGCAGGGGCGGGGGCGGGGGCGGGGGCGGGGCGGCAGATGCGCCTGCCGGACGCGGCGGGAGGCGGCGCGGGCCGGGCGGCCCCACGCGGCGCCGGTGACGGCGCGGCGGCGGCGGCGGCGGCGGCGGCGGCCGGACGCGACCCGGCCGACGTCCGTCGAGCGTTGACCGGCTGCCGCCGCGGTCGCCCCTCAGCGCCGGCCTCCGGGTCAGCCACCGCCGGGCGGCGACAGATGGCCGTCCGGCCGCTCCGCCCGCACGAGGTCAAAGGCACTGTCAAGGCCAGTGGCGCGGCGCCGGCCGCCGGCCGCCGGCCGCCGTACTCGCCCGCTAGTAACGCCGCCGCCGGCCGCTGATTGGCTGGCCGGACGCGCCGGCGCCAGGGGTGGACGCCCGCTGAAGGCTGCCGAACGGAAATACTCGGCCGGAGAGCGGGCTCAATAGGTGGCGGCGGAATCCAAGGCTGGCGGCGCGGCGGCGCGGCCTTCTCGCACGGCGGCGGCGGCGGACCCTCGTCCGTCCCAGACAGCGGCGACGGCGTGGCCGTTCACAGCGGCGGGGGTCGTCACCTGGCCGCTCCCAGCCGGCCGGCTGTGAGGGCTCTTTGTACGGCCGCCGTCGCCGCCGCTCAGCGGCCGGCGCTGGCACGTGGCGGGCCGGCGGCGCCTGGAGGCGCTGCCGGCTCCCGAGACGACGGTCTGCCGGTGATCCCAGCCGGCACCGGGCATCGATCGTCCGCCGCGCCCGGCTCGCGCCGTTTCAGAGGCGCCGGCCATGGGCGCCGAGAGCCGGCCGCCGCCGGCGGCAGATTCAATCTCGGCGCGCTGAGTCAGCGTCTGGTGACGGGCGGCGCGCCATCCCTCTCAATCAGGCCAATTCGCCGCGACGGGCCGATTCTCCCGCCCCGCACCCGGCGACCTCGGCCGAGCGGCGGCCGCGGCCGCAACAGGTCGGGACGCCGCCGAGCCGCGGCCAGACGGCGACCCGTCGCGGGGCGTTTCGCAAGTGGCTTGCTCACGCCGGCCAGACACCGACAGCCCGACCCCGGACCCAGGTTGGCCTCACGGCCCCGCGGACCTCATCAATACCCCATTAGCGCGGGGTTCACTCAGTGCTACCCTTCCCCGCATTCTTCCGTCCCCCCACCGTCTGGTGATCCCGCCGTCCTCCCCGCCGGCCCGATTACGATCAGCGGCCGGCCGGCCAGTCCCGCATACCTGACAGGCAAACACGGACCGATGCCCGGCCGGCGCCGCACAGCCCCGCACAGCAACAACTCACGGACGGCCTGACACGTCGCCAACCGAGAGATAGAGAGAGGGGGAGAGAGGGCAGAGCCGCCGACGGTGGACAACGGCGCAGTTCGGCGCAGAGCAGTGCCTCTAGCCACATCGCCGCAGCCGAAGGCCGGCGACAGCGCGTAGCAACCAGCCGGCCTCTCGCGGCCGTCGTCAGTGTTTTCACAGACGGGATGATTTGTTTTCGTTCGCGTGCGGCCGGCAGCCGGGACCCGGGGCCGGCGGCCGCAGACAGCCACAGCTCGGCCTTCTGGCGGACCTCGGAGCGTCCTGTCGGCGCCCCCCTCCCCCGCCCCCGGCGGCGGCCACATGACGGGGGCGGGATGACGGTGTATTTATAGCGGCCGCACACGTAACAGGCGGGCGGCGCCGAGTACGGATTCCTCGGTCGCGCGACCGGCCGACGCAGGCGACCGACTGCCGAGCGGCGGCGGCACCTGGGCCGCCCGCCAGGGCTGACCGTGTCAGGCGGACGGACCGGCTGGTGAACTGCCGACTGACTTACTGACCGGGCCGCTGGTACTGACGGAACATCAAGCTGGCCTTCGCGCACCATTTCCCTGCCCGCACTGGTTGCTGATACTAGGGGTCGATAAAATTCAAAGGGACGGCTTTAATGGCTGTTCAATCTCATCGGCGCAAATTGGATTATTGCTTTCGAGGTGCGTTATATTGTTTGCATTCATGAGATGCAACATATGTGCAGTATATATTCATCATATGTACAGTATATGCCTTGCATATGATGAAGGGAACAAACCTGACGCACATCGTGCGGCATAATCGATACATACACGCCAGCTGGATAAACCGGCGTTAATCCGCTTTCCCGTAAATCTAGGTACGAGGTCATGTCTGCATACCTGCTGAAATAAAAATAGCCTGTGCACGTGCCCGGCTTCGTCTGCACGCGCCGCCATTTCAATTAAATGCTAAAGGAGCTCTGCAGACATGAAAGCAGTTAACGGTGGAATTCAAACGTCACCTCACAGCGCGACAGCGGACGGCTTACCGTTTCCACACATTCTTTGGTGCTTGTCCGGTATTTCCTCGACAGCATAGTTTTCCATGTCCATGCGTGTTTGTCGAGGAAACAGAAATTTTTTTAAATGGACCACAAATGCTTTCCCAAGCCTGCTTCTCAGGATTCGAGCAGCTTTCATGCTCCCCATTCGTGAGGACATCGATGACACGGTGACACTCCACGGACGTGAACTATCCCTGATTCCAGAGACCTGGCCGCAGTCCTGGCGTCCTGGCCCTGGTGGCCTGGCCCTGATCCCCGTGACCTGGTCAAGATTCGTCTGACCTGGTTTTGGCTGCCTGGTTCCGGCTGCCGTCGGCCCGGCCTCGGTCCCGGTGTCTTGGTCCCGGTTCCGCCGACCTGGTCGAGGTCCCGGTGACGTGCCCCCCCCCCCCCGGAGACCGCGCTGCTCGAGGAGAAGGGCACCTGCCCGAGCTCGGCTCAGCCGGACATTCCACCGACCCCATCGTTCTCCAGGGACGGGGGCGGCTCCGTTTGATGGCCCCCTCTCCTGTGTACCGCGGATCACCAGCGGCAGGTAAGGGAGACCCCCGCCCGCCGGCCGAGCCCGTGCCCCGGCGGAATCTGGGTCTCAGCAACGTCCCGGGCGGGCCACGTGCTGCGCGCCGGGCCTCCGTCGCCGGCGGAGCTGGACCTCGCCCCGGAAGTGCCGCAGGTCCGGCGCTGGAATGCCGCCGTGCGCCGGAGGAGAACGCCGAACGTGCCCGCGTGCAGTGGCCGCACCGGCATTCCCGGCATTCGGGGCCGGCGTGCGAGTCGGGCTGGGTGTGCCTCGGAATGGAGCCTCGTGAACCGGATTCGACAGCATGCGAGCGCCTGTCGCCGGCCCGCTGACCGGGGAATGTCCGGGGGTTTACGGCATCGCGTTTTGTCCGTCGGAGTTCGCCGAAGTTGGAGGCAGGTCAAGTCCCGCTTCTTTTTGGGCCCGGTAGGCGGTGGCTTATGTGAAGATGAGGACCGCAGTGGTCCTGTATGTGACACCATGTTGACCATCGCTCTCGTTCTTCGCCATGGTCAGGTGGATTAAATGCGGGACTTAAATAATCTCGGCCGGCTCAGGACTGAGCTCAGGATATTCATATCCTTTCACTTAGAAGCTGCCTGCAGAACTCGCAAGGTATAGGAAATATCCCAGCAAACTACGTTGATATTTTGATGTTCACTGGCGTTCCTTCAGGCATTCATTCTGTCGGAGACAGGGGCAGGCACGTAGCCAGGATTTTCCTGGGGGGGCAAATGTCAAATTTTGTGACATGCCACAAGCATGTGACGAAATTTACAAGAAAAGACAGCATTTTTTTGGCAATTTATCTCACATTTACTGCACAGGAAAACATATGATGTTTGTTTTTGCAACATATATATGATCATTTTTACGTATTCATGCGAAATCGCCATGTATCTAGTGTAGACCGCTTGGCTCAGGGGGGGCCATGGCCCCCATGGCCCCCTCTTGGCTACGTCCCTGGACAGGGGTGGAACCACCTGTGCTTTTGGTGTCGCAAATGCATCACTAGTGGTCCTGAAATTGGACAGAAGGCCTACGGCGATGCAGGGAAAGCATGAACCCTAAATTCCTCCCGGCAGCGCCAATAATTCGGACATGGTTCCACTCCTGGTGGAGCTATCTTGTCCGTGTCAGCATGCGGTCTCTATGGGTTTACAGAATAGGTTTTTCGTAAAACTGTGCCGAATCATTTCCCGTTTCTTTTAAGAAGTTACTCTCAAAGAAAAATTTCCTTGCACAAGGAAACGACATAACTGGCGTACGTGGATGTTGTAAAATTCAAGAAATCTTACCAGTACCCATATCCCTAGCCTTTCCTACCGTCTGGGACCCGCTGCTGGCTGAATCACAGAAAATAACTGTATCCGAACAATGGCGTTACCTCTCATTTGGTCGCTGCGGTTCAGGTCTGGTCGACATTTGCCACGGCGTACTTTGTACGAATTCCGATCTCGATAACGGACTCTTCGAACTCTTGGAGCGAGCCTGCAAGTCACCTGATGAGACTGGCGAGGACCAGTGCAGCCCATGGTCGTCAGATGGAGCCGTAATGGTGACTAGGCGATTCTGCGCTGTCTTTCGTGCGTCTCCTCCGGACACCTTTCAAGCCCGATAGCTTTTTACCCTAAGTGTGGTCCACCTAGCTGATTGAGTTTCTGAGACACAGGGCGCTCCTTAGAGCAAGGACGGAATTCAGAAGACTGCCGGTGCTACTGCTCACCAGTTGTCCGGAGCTCGTCTTCTGACCATGGAGTCACGTGGTTGCTGGTGCTTCCGCTCACCAGGTGTCCGCAGCTCCTCCGCTAGCCGAGAACCGATAGAAAGCTCTGACACATTTCCTGATAAAAACGACTCAGCAATTATTAACTTGTAACTCTCTTCTCTGATATCCTGAGTTTCCGTGATTAATGTTCGTATTCGAACCATGAAGGAACATCGTGGTCACTTCTGCCAATATATATCACATCTTCATCTTCATCAGCTTGTAACAGTGTTACGGATTTCCGCCGTTACGTAATCAAGCCGTAAAGTACAAGCATTTCCCAAAAGATCGTGAACAGGTAGCCTCGGGCGAGCCCTAACGTGAGTGCCGGAGGCAGCGAACAAGGGAGCAGTGGCCTGATGCGGGGCACCCCGTTCCACATCTGTCGCGCTCCTATCCTTGGGATGCCTTTCCCCACACCTGTCAGCCGGCGCACAAAAGCGGGCGCGCGAAATCCGCTCCTCTCCCTTCGGCTCCCCTCCGCCAGACGACCTTGCTGGTGCAGTGACCGGCGGGGCGCGGACGTCCCCCCTCGGCGGGCCGCCACGTGGTCGGCGGCGGCGTACGCGGCCGCGCGCCTCCCGCCGCAGTCGCGAGGGGCGCACAATACGTCTGGCGCGGGTTCCTGACCCGGCGCCGCCGTCTGGCGCGCGGCGCGCGACCGGTGCTGCCCTCTGCGGCCGTCGCGGAACCTCTTCCCGCCACGCACATGGCGCGCGCGGCCCGCGGCCGGCGGGGGCGGCGCGGCGGCGCCGGCGCGGGAGGTTGTTTGGGTCGCGGCGAAGACGGCGCCGCGGCGGGAGGCGGAGCGTCCGGCGGCCGCCGCATTCCGACCTCGGAGGCTGACGGAGGAGGGCGGGCGGCGGCTAACGTCACGCTCGCGGCACGTCCGGTGCAGGCCGGCGGCATCACGCGCGTGGTTCCGCCAAACATGGGCACGGCCGGCCCGAGCGCGCGGAGGAGATCGGGAGTTTAGGCAGGTGCGGCGGCGTGCGCCGTGGCCTCCCGTCTTGCGCAGGAGTTTCACATTCCATTCGTTGGGAGACATTTGCGAACGCTTGTTTAAACGCATGCCATGCGCACGCCCCCTGACGCGTTCCAGACTCCCGGTCACGTAACGGTGATGCCTTGCGGCATGCTTTTGCAGAGAAACCTATCTCTGTGTCATCATAGCGATTCCGGACCGTGCCAGGCGACAGACGGACATCAGGGGCGGCGGAAACGGAGAGGAGACCTGCAGGGCTACGTCCCCTGGTCTGCATAGAGAGATAATGGTATCTTTCTTTACTTAAATGGCTACTGAGTTCGTCCCTCTCCTCACCCCCGCCCCCAATCCGAAAGCGTCCCGCCAGCTACGCAATACGTGCTTCAATGCTCTCGATTTCCCTATTCTCGGAACTTTCAGACGCCTCGGCTGCGTTCCGCATCTGGGAAATCAGCCGGCAAACTCATCCAAAGCCGAGGTTGACCGCCGCGAGATTACAGAATCCGTCAGGCAGCCGCGCTTCAGAGCAGCCCGCCAGGACGGCCGGCTCCTGCACCACTGAAAAACGACTGGTCAGGTCCCCTCACTGTCCGAGGGGCTCCGGCCCGGCCAGGGTCCCGCCGTAATGGGCTCCATCCTGCCCGGGTCCCAACATGAAGGGCTCTGGTCTGGCCAGGATTCCGCCGTGAGGGGCTCCGGCCCGGCCAGGGTCCCATCGTGACGGACTCCGTCCGGCCCGGGTCCCACCGCTGTGCAGGTCCCGGCCCTCCCGCCTCAGGTTCGGCCAGCGCTACGAACGCGTGCCGGCCGCCCTATCTTGATCCGGGAATGGTGTGTCCAAGTGCCGGTGGTCCGCTTTCGGGTGCATTACGAGGGCCGGGCGGCGTTGTGCTGTTTACCGGCGGCGGCTCGGCGGCCGGTTACGCAACGTGACGCGCCAAGGTTGTTTTGATAGCGCGATTCGACGGCGACCGCGGGACGCCGGATCGTCACCGGTGCGCCAGGCTCGCCGCCCGGCCGCCAAACTCGGCGCAGAGTGCGCCGAGCGCCGGCGGGCGCGGTCGGGTCGATCGGAGCGGTGGCGATGGGAAGCGGACGAGAGCTGAGCTGGGCAGCCGTCCCGGCGCCTCTCTCCTTCCCGCGGCCGTGCGGCCAGCTGAAATCCACGGCCACCGCTCGCCGGTGAAGTGTGCTTGGCAAGGATGTACGTGGGAGGTAGGGGAGGAATGTGCAGAGTTAAGCTAATGAGCAGCATTATGAAAATGACTGGGTTCTACCACGCCAGTCTCGGGTCTATTAGTCTCCCCGATGAGGCTGTGCGTGGTCTACGGTACGGCTAGCGCCAGCTAACTGGGCTGCCGGAATCTTACGGGAAACAAATTTGGAAAAGGCTAGCTCGGGGACAGATATCATTTACTGGTGCTTCCACCACTTACTGCCTATTCCCCAAGTCTGTGCTTCTCCCGTTCTCGGGCAGTGGAGGAGCCCTTGTGATGGGATCCTAAACGACAAATGGACGAAACAGTTTTGAATGCAGAACTGCCTTAAAAAACCCTGCGACATCAGGCTGCATTTCGACTTAAATCATTCTCGATGACTGCCGGTTTTTGTCTCAGCACCGGCCAGGGAAAACAGGCAAATCAGCATGACCTGTGCCTCTGTGATCCCTTCCTCCGAGTGGAGTTTTTTCCCGGTGACGTCAGAAGGTCGTGGAACGCCAGTGCTGCGCAGCTCTGCCGTCTCCTCGCCGTATGCCGCCGTTGCGCCCTCCAGCTAACGCACTGCGGCCAGCCCAGCCCCCGAGCTTCGAGGCCACCAGCGGAGGCGGTCCCGAATATCGACCCCCGCGGGCACCCGGCAGCCGCGGGCGACCTGGCCGGCGGCTGAACAGCAGAGCAGAGCTCGGCGGGCCTGTCTGCTGGTGCTGGGAAGTGGGGCAGAGCGGCAGAGCCGAATGTGCGACTGAGTGAAATCTGGAAATGGGTAGTTTTTTTCATCGGAAGGCGACAACGGTCAGGGTAGGAACAATTTCAGACTCCGTTTTCGTCCGAGTCCGAGTTCATTTTGGGAAAATAATTATCACATAACACCATAGAACTAATGCCGAAATAAATTAAGTTGGTAGGCTTGCCGCCAGGTTAGTAGAACCGCCTCCGCTTCCCGGCTTCCTCCAAGTGCCCTGTGTACAGCTGCACATACAGCCACAACCCGTGGATTATTGCGACAACATGATTAGTTGATTTCCATTAAATTTCTTTGCAGCGTAGGTTTGTCCGATATCTGCTTGTAATCCTCCCCATTTCCACTCATTCACTGTCCAGTACAGCCCAACGTAAACTCCAATAATTCCTTCTGAAACTGCAACTGGGAGAATCATGTCAGAAAGTCCCTTCGCTTTTCCGAAGCATGGTTGCGGTAAAATTACTGGAGTGATGGACAGATAATGAACGTTGCGCGGTGCAAGTTCGTCGAAAATTCGTCGTGGCTCGCTCAAAACTTTGGTTCTACGAACGTGCGATTTCTCGGAACAGACCGCGTTCACGGCGATCGCGTGCCGCCTACGACCGCTACATGGAGCCGTCCGACCTCGCCGAAATTGCCGCCGCACGGTCCACCCGCGTCAATCGTGCGCCGGCGCCGCGTGCACTGGCGCCGGCCGGCCGCCCAGCTGCGCCGCCCGGCCGGCGGGGCGGGGGCGGGGGCGGGGGCGGCGGCCGGTCCGGGCAGGATCGATGCGTGCTGCAGCCGGGTCAGCCAGCCCCGGGCGGCCTTGAACTGGGCGGTCTGACCGGGCGGTAAACAGCTCCGCCGCCGCCGCCGTCCAAGGCTGGCCGTCGAGCTGAAGACCGACGCACCCAGCCTGGTCCGTGCGCCAGCAGGGATCCACGGCGACCTGTCGTTGTCACAGGCCGGATCGACGGGATTGGTTTCACTTACTTGTAGGCGCCTGCATAAAGGTGATGTGGAGGGAGACCCGCTTGAAGCTGAAGAAGTCTTTTCAGGTTTTGGCACTGCCCGTGCAGGGTTGCGGATAGCCACTCATCAATAGAATATGATGTTGGCTGGCCTAGGAACATGCCTGTTGTGTAATGAAAAACGTACTTTTCTTGATGAAGCGCTTGTCACAAATGTCATATTTAAACGAATAAAACAAAGCAAAGGCAAAACTGCAGTCAAAATGAAAAATGTCTCTTGCAACAGCTGGCGCAATATTTGTGGCGTAATTCCACTGCCTCAAGAACAGAAGTGGAGCTATGCTGGCTATTTGCGTTGCCTATTGACGCGTTTATTTCGGCCGGCGCATATCGCCAGAGACAGGCGGTGGGCGACGGCCGGTGGCAGGGATGATTTGTGAGCTGCGATCATTACGCAAACTTACTAGAATAGGTCGGACTGCGCGTCCAACGGGCATCCGTACCCACATGCTGGTAGCCGGTACTGCTGACGACAGGCGGCTGATGTCTGAGGAACGGCTGAGAACGACGTCCGACTCCAGGGGCCACTGGCGACCGCCGCCGCAGCACCTGGTTACCCTGCGGGAGTCTGTCGACGTCCGCGAGGCTCCTCTGTCGGCCTCTGCCGGAAACTGGCCGCTGGTTTTGCCGGAGAGCAGAGCTGTGAATCGCATGGTCTTGTTTCGGCACGCCGTTACCCGGAACTGTCCTGACCCCTTATCCAATGCCGTGATGTGGCTCGATCAAGGTTTGCACGGATCATGCAGATATCTAAGTATTTTTGGCATTGGGTTGAAGCTGTCGCACCGCCGGGAAACGTTTTTCACGGACTTCAGTCCGAAATGGAAGACAGGTCACGACTCCTAACAAGTTACTGCAAGGCAGACAAGTACAGTTTGCATTCCACTGGGCGGTAAATATCACCAGACGGCAAAGAAACGCACAAGGCAGACGGAGCGCTCTTTCAAAACGCTTAAAAAAGAACATGGGCAACCTATGCCATGCTGAGCACTTCTTCTTTTCAGTCGTCAGGGAATCATGAAGTAAGCGACAATTTTAGGCCGTGTTTTTGGGCGAATGTCATGTTTTCCAAGGATGGGATTTCACATCCTAGTCTAAGTCTTCTTGTTCATGTCCTCATTTTCGTGTTTCATTTGCGTTTGATACAGCATGAAGATTCGCGCTCAAGCTTACAGACGCGCATGAGTTTTAAAAATCAATCGCGCCCGACCAGTTCTGGTCCGGTTTCTTTACGTCCGACGCCATGAACCTTATGTAAACATTCTCCGAATGTGGTAATGCCGCTGCGCTCTCTGCTCTTCGAGCTCCTGCACCCATCAGAGCCTCGCCTAACCACGCGCAAGTGTCGACTTAATTACGTACAGAGAAAAAACAATACTTGGAAGGCTTTTACCCGTGTTATTTGGTGCCCGGCCCCGACGTCTGCCCAGCGAGGCAGCATGTCGAGCAGGCGAACAGCCCCGCGCCTGCCGGATGCGCGCCAGCTGTGCCGCCGGCGCCGGGGGCGTGGCTGACAACTGTTCGAGCCGGTCCGCGTCGGCGGCGACGAGGGGCGGCGGCGCGGCCGACGTCGGCGCGACGGAGACGAATATTTGCCAGGGTCGGTGGTCACGGCGGCTGCGACGCAGAACCGCCTCGGTTGCCAAGGAGACGCCGGAGGTCCGCCGGCCACCGGCGCGGCCCTCCGTCACACGCCAGCACAGCTCCTGATCAGGAGAGGTCGGCACAGCTCCTGGTCAGGAGACGTCAGCAACGGTCCTGATCAGGAGAGGTCGGCACGGAGAGATCAGCATTGCTCCTGATCAGGAGACGTCGGCACCGGTCCTGATCAGGAGACGTCGGCACCGCTCCTGATCAGAAGAGGTCAGCACTGCTCCTGATCAGGAGAGATAGCACTCAGCACCGCTCCTGATCAGGAGGCGTCAGAACAATTCTTGATCAGTACACATTAACGCAGCCACTGATCGGGAGGCGTCAGCACAATTCATGATAAGGATATCTCAATGCAGCTCCTGATCAGGAAACGTCAACGCATCTCTTGACCAGCAAAAGTCAACACAGCTCATGATCAGGAAACGTAGTACGACCTCCGATCACGAAACGTCAGCACGGCCCCTAATCAGGAGCCCCTAATCAGGAACCGTTGTCGCGGCAACACATCAGGAGACAAAGCTTCAAGTCAGCAGCAAATCAGCAAAGCTTCAGAGCAGAGATCGTCGGTCCGTGTGACGGGGAAGCGCCCTACACAGCCGCAGTTTGATGCATCACGCGCCTGGTCCGCACGTGACAGGACACCGCCCCCACAAGGGGTCGTCATCCACCCCAGCGCTGATGACATTTCAAGCGTACCCGACTTGACGTTCCGTTCATTCCAGGAGATCGTTCAGTCAACACCTGAGAGCGCTGACCGCTGCGTCGTCTGCAGGCGATGCGGGAAGGGGCGTATCATACTCCGTTTGTCAACATTCACACTAGGTCCATGGCGTTGAGATAAAATTATTATTCCGATATCTTCCGGTCAGTGCCTTCGATTTCTTGCTGAGGCCGTGCGCCTCTGACCGCCCGATTTCGGCGTGGGCAATCTCGGGCCTCAGGGACCACCCGGGGCGTTGCTGGGGGCCCTACGGGGGGCGGCGGACGGCGGTGCTGGCCGGACGCGGCGGCGCGCTGTTACCACGGCGACCCGGCCGGCCGGGCCCCGGCGGACTCTGACCGTACGGCCGCACCGGATTTCGGGTCATCGTGAGAGGGCAGAACGTCAGCGTGGCGGGCCGGGGAGCAGACGCGGGACGCGTCCTCAGCTTGGGCACATGAGCTCTCCTAGGAGACAGTTATGGGTCAGACGCTGAAAAAACTCGGAGAGATTTTCAGCGAAGTGTACGGCGCTGGCCAAGGAGAATGACGTGTATGTATACAGCCGGCTTTACCTGCCATTTGAACTAGCCTGAGCTGTAATCGAGATGCAGATAATTCCGACACCCTGAGACGCCAATGAGAAATAGAATATCCCTGCAAATGTGATAACATGTCGGAGTCACATAGCTGCAGTCTGCAAAATGATCGTCAGTATTTCATTTTTACCTTTCGCTTTGACAATTGCGGAAGGGCTTTACAGTACCGTGTAATCGTCTTTGTGACACATGTTCATTAGTTTCTGATCATTGCTGAAAAAGTTGTTGTAGGTGGGTGCACCTCAATTTATGATATGTTGATTTTTTTGCCCTCAGTTTCCCGGAAAATCATCATTCCGCTTAACCAAGCATCGTTAGGAGTTCGTTGAGATCAGGAAGTAAGGAAGGGATTTCACGATTTAAAACCTTGCGGTTTCCGAGCAACAGACGTTTTCATGTTTTTATAAGTTTCTTGTCCGATGAGACGGACATTGTTATCAATACAGGGCTGGATTTCCAATGAGGTAGAATAGCTTAGAGAATTCCATACCATCCCGGACCATTTCTACACATGTTCCTTGGTTGAAAAATTCAATGATTCTTTGCATGCTCGTGCTTCCCTGAAGCGCATATTCAATCAGCTGCTTGAAATAGCGATATTAGCAATTGAAATTGCTATTGCAGGTGGCCATAAGTTCCTCCTTGCATCCCGACAGTTGGGTTTAGTTACTGTATTGCCCGTTGCCGACCCGAGGCTTTGGACATTTTGTATTCTGTGCGCAGGTACGTCGTGTTAGTGGCTGTTGTGTTGGTCCCCGGTGGCAGCACGGAAGCTGGGTCGTGAGTCAAGAGATTATTGCTCAAGCTTTGTTGTATGTTGGCGGCGTTGCGAAGGGGTGGGAGCTGTCCGGATAAAGTCAGAAATGCAGACGAAGACCGGGCTTTTATACGAGGCACGGTGGCCGCGGGGAAGTGCGGGTTTCTGCTCAGGAGGCGGGTGAATCACGGTGTATGTTGGCATCGTGTGAGTCTCCGCGCAGCAACGGGGTAAACATCGCATCGGACCGGATTTCCGGTCGCGAAACAAGGGCACGGCTGCCTGTTTACAGGCGACATATATCATGGCCTCAAGCACTGAAATGTGGGTTGCGAGGTCAGTGTGAATTTCTTTGAATAACGGCTTAAACAGTCCCGCGCAACGACGGTTTTGATGGAATATTTCACAAGTCAGTAACGGGACTATTGTTTGCCTTTCAACCACTTGGTCGCCTCTGCCATCGCCCCCCAAGAGGTCCAGGCAACAACGAACCGACTTAACTAACCTTATCAGTAACGCGACAGGGCTCACGCATGTTTCGCGTGACGGACAGGGGTGTGAGCCGTTTCACCTTGGGACGGCCAGGGCCATTTGAGGTCATTTATACACGCATCCTTTACGCAGCACATAAAGATCACACCGAAATTCCCCAAAATTGGCAGAGTCGACAGTCTCCATGGCCAATTGGATGCTTTCTGATAAAACCGCACGAACATCAGTTTTTGCGCGCTTGCACTTTTCTCGTGCACGGCGCAATCAACGTGGCCCCAAGAAACATCTGATGATTTGGCCTCGCAGCGGCGCAGTCAGCACGGGCGGACTGCAGTCTGCCACGACTGGCTCCGCCGCGCCAGTGGTTCGGCAGGGCGCAAGCGTCTGCCGCGACTGGAGCCGGCAGACGACGGCCGTCCGCCAGCCGTCCGCTGCAGCAGGGCGGGCCGGCGTCCCCGGCCCAGTGCCCCGGGCCCGGCTGCAGGCCCGGCCGTCGGAGACGACGCCGGCCGCGGCGCGCCGACCCCGACATCTGGGTCAATAAGTCGCCGCCGTCGGCGGCGGCGGGCCGGGGCCGTCGGAGTACGGCCGGTCGATCGCAGGGCGCGGCCGGAGGCTGGCCGCCGGCCCACGGGCTGCAGAGGCCAGGTGACGGCCCTGCCGCCCGGGGTGAGGTCTGATAGTCGGACGCAGGCGCCGGGGATGGGGGACAGTCTGGCGTAGGGGCGGGGGCCGGAGACAGTCGGACGCAGGGGCTGGGTCTGAGGGACAGTCTGGCACCAGAGTGAAGTCAGCACCGTGCGAGGGATCTCGCGCGCCAGAGACTGCGCCAGGCCTGTGCCGGCGTTGCCACCGAAATGGAGTCTGAGGGAACCCAGTGCTCTTTCGCCGGCAGTGAGCCTCAGGAACCCAAAAGTCAGCCGCCGGGACAAAGCCTGAGGAGCTCATTGGTTTGCCGCTGGAACTGAGTGTGAGTAGCTTGTCGCCGGGACAAAGTTTGTCGCCAGGAATGACGAAGTCACCAGGACGCCGTCCGACGTGCCGCGTTCCACGCCGCAGGCGCACCGCGCCCGGAGGTACGCGGCGCCTCGTCAGGCGTGGGCGGCTGGGACCGCTCCGCCGGGACAGGAGAGCAGGTCTGGCGGCAGTCACGCCCTCCGTCTCCCCCACAGGTGGACCCGCTGCCGAGCACAGCCCGGAGAGCGTGGGCGCGCCCGGACAGCTGTGCCGTCTGTCGGCCGAGGCGTGGGCCGGGCCTTGGTTACCGGCCGTTCTTTTTCTCGTCCGAATGTCTCGACAGGGGCGCGCAGAACGGCGGCGGAAATGATGCTGCTACAGCTGGCGCCGCACCTGGCATTTGTCTGTTGGAAATGTCGGAGCATCGGAGGTCTTCAGTCTCTGGCTTTCGTAGTTTGAATGGCGGCACGCTGAATATGTTTTCATTCGTTGGCACTGGCGCACGCTAAGCTATATTGGGGCCCAAAGCCGTCCACATGTGGTAAAAACGTAAAAAGAAATAATCATATGGGGCTGCTTGGTCGTAAATAACGATACCAAAAGAAATGATTTTACAGACACCATAGGCAAAGATACGTTTTTTACATGCTTTAGGCACATGCGAAGTCCAGATATGCAGTTTTTAGCTTTCCGCCTTCCGTTTTCCATTTCAACGCACTTTACAAGCATGGAATATTACAAACTTTTGGAAATGTTTAGCCACACATGGGTTTTCACTTCTTTCGTCTATTCGAAAAAGTTCCATGACGCGAACGGTTGGTTTTCAGATGCGTCGTCCTTCGCAGCCATTAAGCACGTCCAAAAGACGTCCAGACGAATCCATCATTGGCTTTGTCTAGAAAGAGACATCTAAAGGAATCCGTCACTGTCTGCGTCTGCAGGGGACGCGGGAGGGACGGGGACGCTCAGCTGACGCCGACCCCGCCCGCTGGGCGCCGGCCGGCCAGCTGGCTATCGACCCGTAAATGCGCCGTTCGACGATTGGAGCGGAGGGACGGCCGTTCCAGTCTCATTAGCCGGGTATGCACTGAGCTCGGAGCGGTTTGATTGGCGGCGGCGGGAGGGGGCGGCTGAGCGCGTGGCCTCCGCCTCCCTCCTCGGAGGGCGGGTGCGGCGATCTGGCGAGCCCACGCACCGACTGGCCGACAGACAGCAGCAGGCTGCAGGCGATGTCTGGGCAGACAGCTGCGGCCTAGAGACACTGGCCCGGTAGACAGCTGCGCACTGCGGACGCAGCGCTTCCAGACAGCGGCAGACAGCAAACACTGATCCAGCTGACAGCTGCAGGCTGCAGACACTGATCTGGCAGACAACTGAAATCTACAGACACTGGCCATGCAGACATCTGCAGTCTACAGACACTGGCCCGGCACACAGTCCAGACTTCGGACCAGGGACGTAGCAGGGGGGGCATGGGGCCATGACCACCCCCTGAGCCAAGCGGTCTACACTGGATATATAGCGATTTTGCAGGAATACATAACAGTGGGCAGATATATATTGCAAAAGGAAACATTATACGTTTTCCTGGGCGTTAAACATGAGGCAAATTGCATAAAATTGCTGTTTTTCCTATAAATTTCGTCTCATGTCAGTGGCGTATGACACAATTTGACATTTGGCCCACCACCACCCCTGAGGAGAATCCTGGCTACGTGCCTGCTTCGGACACAGCTCCTGCAGACAATCTGACCACCAGCGAAGCGCCCGTTCCCCTCCCTGCTGTCGCCGCGCCGTTGGGTGCAGCTGAACCCGCCCTTCCCTGGGCGGAGGCCGCCTCCCAGTCTCTTCCCACGTTGGCGTTGCTGGCGGAGTGTCCGCTCGCGGCCGGCTGCCGCTGGGAGGGCGGCCAGCTGGAGCCCAGCGCGGACCTGATAACCCACTGACCCGGCCCCGGCCCCCGGCCAGCCGGCGGGAGGGGAGGGGGTGCAGGGCGTGGCTGCAGCGTCGGCAACGCCGGCCTGCACGGTCCGGGCTGACGCCGGGGGAGGGCGAGGGACGGACACGGCACCGGCCAGTCCGCGCTGGACTTGTCTGTGCCAGGTTTGACTGCACTGACTGCAGTCAGACTGCTGCCAGGCTTGTCTGCGTGGGACCTGTCTGCGCTGTGTTCGTAAAGGCTGGGTCCGCTGCAAGACTTCTCCACGCCGATCCTGTACGCGTTTGGTCTATCTGCGCTGAACTTTTCTGTGCTGAGCCTGTCTGCACTGGGTCTGTGGATGGCTAGCCTTTTCGCGTGTGGCCTGTATGAGCCAAGCCGGGCATTCTTTCGCAGCGAACGGGGCGGTTGCTGGCGTTAAAGTCTCGTGGAACGCTGGAGAATGCTGCCCCGGACCCTGCCTGGCAGCACCCACTCACAACGTCGCCGGCTATTTTGGCATCAGTTTGACCTCCGCCAGCCGGCGGGAGGGGCGGCTGTGGCGGCTCGAGGCGACCGTAACAACAAAGGAGCCGCTGTTGCCGGGAAGTGAACTGTGCCACGATTACGCTGCGGCTTCAGCTCCGTGCCACGTGGGCTTTGCCAATTTAGAAGCCTCAATGGCTAGCTTTTGCGATAGGCTAATTACGGAACCTCGTCGGTGCCATAACTTACGCAGCTGTACATTCCTTTCGGTGAGCTGGTGTTTGAAGCTTAATCATGGATTACACAATGCCGCTGCTGAAAGCGGTGGACGCTTTGGCCCGTTGTGAAATCGGAAACTCTGGCTTTCCGTTGAAGCACACGCAGTGGGCAGAACTGCGCAAAGAATGGTAACGCTTGCAAAGTCGGACAAAAAACGAACGAGCATGGTAGGCCGAGGGGGGGGGGGGCAAGTGCAGTCGACACGACCTGTCTAAAATGATCCAGAGCGATGTAAGATAAGTCAACCCGACTCCATTCCCAATTCGTTTTCCTAACTTCCTACGGGCAACTTGTGTCTTCTGTGAAGCGAATTTCGCACTTCTGTAAACTCAGATTTTATTCACCTGAAATCAATTAGGTTTTTCCTTGATCTTGCCTTTAACTAGTTGTCATGTGCCCCATTGACTTTGGAGCTGGTAAGAAACTTACACTTGTCTTATGTGCTGGCGGACGAACGGGGAGGCATGCTGTATTGAGTAGTACTATTGTATTGCTGTATTGCCCAGTACTGTTGAGGTGCTGGGCAGTAGCGTAGCCAGGATTTTCGCAAGGAGGGCCAAAGCTTAAAGAAAAAGGTTTGATACTAAAGTTTTTTTGTCAACATGGGTAAACTGGGCCTAGCCAATAGCACAAAGGGGGATTTCAATTTTTTTACAGAAATAATTTGTGATAATTACATTTTTGGATAACTCTGACCTTAAGGGGGATTCAGTTGACCCCTGTGACCCTCTCTGGCTGCGTTACTGGTGCTGAGACGTTGTGCAAAAACACATATTTTTCAATGGCCTTTTACTGTGGCCTAGGTGTGCTGGGAGATTCGGAAATTTGCCTTCGTGTCAAGGAGACTTTCGTAACGGTAAATTCTCTCGTTGTTGTTGCAAGTCACTACTTACTCCTCAACCACTTATGCCCGAACGAAAATTGCGCTTAGTTCGTGATGGAATGTTATCACAGACAAACACAGGTTTCCGGTCCATTAATAGCAAAGCTCATTAACGAAAAACACCGTCGTCTGGTTTTGGCAGCGCCTTGCTAACGAGGACTCGTCATGTGACCACTCCGTCTGAGGAAGGAGAGGAATCACCACTCGAAGCATGACGCGTAACATGGCAGCCAAAACCGCAGTCAAGAATTTCCCCTTAATCTGGCTGGCTGGAGCGGTTGCCGGTGTTTAAACTTGGCGATGTCATCGACCGGCACGGGGCGCATTGGAAAACAATAAGACCTTCATGGAGTTCGTCCACATAGTAAGCTGATCTGTCAGGAATCAACGTGGCGGTCAGCGAGGATAGCCTGCTGCAGGTTTTGGTGCAGCCACAGTACACTCGCGCCACGGTCTCGTCAGCGACGTCCGTACAAACACGGGGGACGCCTGCGTGAGTCGGTAGGACTTTCCTTGTTCAAAAAGTCCCTTGTCGCGTACTTCCGAGCTCCCGTTTCCTTCGCCAGAGGGTGGTGTCGAGCTGATTGAAAGCTGATCCAAAGTCGGCACATGACCATCAAGGTTGTGGAAATCGTCAGACGTCGATGACTCTGGAAGAATGCTTGGTCTTGTGAGCTTGACACGACTGTGCTTTGAAAGCAACATCACGTCGTTCCACCTTTTACCAGTAGCTCCTTACCATGTTCACGCCATTTCATTTCGCGCAAAGCCCTGTTCGTTTCAGTCGTTCGACGTAATTCTACCTCACATCACCCTGCTTGCAATGCGTAGCGTCCATAAGTGATACGTAGGAATAGATCCTCTGACAGCCTTTTGCGCTCCACCCTCATCATTTTGAGAATGATCCTCCCAGCCGTGGGGCTGGGCGGGTTGGCTGGGCGGCGTGATGTGTCCCAGTGCCGATCGCAGCTCCAGCTTGCCTCCGGCGGGGTTCTCACGCCAGGTTTCCGGCGGTGCGTCCCCGGCCGGCGCGAGGGACGCCAGTGCCACTGACCCCTCCGGTCACTCCTCCCGGCCGGGCGCCAGGTGCGCCGCAGCCGCCGCCGGCCCACCTGCCGCCGGCAGAAGTGGCGCACTGGCGGCAGCCGGCGGGCCGCCGCGCCCGCGGCCGCTCGCGTGTCGCCCGGCTCATTTCGACGCTCTGATGACGGCGCGCGCCGGGCGGCGCATCAATAGCCGGGATGGCCGCGCGGCGATCCGCCGGCGTCGTTTGGTTTCCAGCTGCTCCCGTCTGAAGCATAAATACTCGCCGAGATCGATGGCCCAGATTCGGCGTCCCCCACCCTGCCCAGGACGCACCCTCGCCGATCGATGCGCTAAACAGCGTCTTCTGCGTCGGACAATCAGCTGTCGGCGGCGGCAGTCAGCTGGCGTCCGGTCTGTCGTCTGCCATCGCCCGGGGCAACGCGCCCCAGCCCACCCCCGCCCCCTCCCCTGTTCTCCGGGGAGTCGCCGCCGATGGTCTCCGCGGGAACACGGGTGCAGACCGGCGCCCGGGAAGTCTAGGCTCGCTCGCGTTGCGCATCTAGGAAACCGGGCGGTGGGGTTCGAGAGGGCCTCCCCAGACGCGGCGCGGAAAAGACCCATCCCACTGAGCTAAGCCCGGGGATTGACATGGCTGACTCGATGCACCCAGTACGACCGGCGGCCGTACTTCGAATGGCATAATTTTGCTTTAATTAATCATGGGGCTGCCTGGAAAGGAACTGGAGAAAACAGTCCTGCCTCTCGGTGGCTCAACGTTGGAATTAAAGGGAACGGGGAGGGGGTACATGGGTGTTGAAGTAATTCCCTCATAGTTCCCGCCATAGAGCTGACGTTAAATTTTAACGCTGAAAGGGGGAGAAGACACAGCGCCACAGCGCCTCGGTGGTTCCGGCGTCCGTGCTCTGGTCTTGCCGATTTCGAAAACGCTCCTGCACCGATGGGCACATCCGAGACGCCGCTTCTCGAGAGCCCAAACGGCATTCAAGCCCAGAATGGGCGGACTCGCTCGCCTCTACCAGGCAGCGTTCTCCGCTGCCGGACCCGACGACACTGCCGTGCAGCCGGCTCTCCCGCCGCGTCCTGCGGCTCGTTGACCTCCGTCCGCGACGCCCCGCGGCCCTGTACCCGGTCACTCCCCTGTGAAGCTGGCGGCGCAGTAGACGGCCCGATCGATGCTGGTATCTGGCCGGGGTTGCGATTGTCGCGGCGACAAACAGTGCAGACGTCACCGATCGCGGTGGTACGGCTGTCCTGTCCCGGTGACACCGGGAGGTAGGGACAGGGTGTAACGCCTGCCTCAGGATGCCCCGCCTGCCCCCTGGTGTCCCACCTGCCCCAGGGTGTCCCGTCTGCCGCGGGGTGTTCCGCCTGCCCCGGGGTGTTCCGCCTGCCCCCTGGTGCCCCCCTGCCCCGGGGTGTTCCGCCTGCCCCGGGGTGTTCCGCCTGCCCAGGGTGTCCCGTCTACCCCAGGGTGTTCCGACTGGCCCGGGGTGTTCCACCTGCCCCCTGTTGCCCGCCTGCCCCGGGGTGTTCCGCCTGCCCCAAGGTGTTCCGCCTGCCCAGGGATGTCCCGTCTACCCTAGGGTGTTCCGACTGGCCCGGGGTGTTCCGCCTGCTCCCTGGTGTTCCGCCTGCCCCGGGGTGTTCCGCCTGCCCCGGCCGCCGGTAACGGACGCCACGCTTAGTTTCGAACGGCCGGTAAATGAGGCCGAAATGGCCGGAGCTGATGGATGGCCGATCCGAGTGATGGTTGATGGCGGGCGGGCAGACGGGCGCCGCCCGGCCGACCGTGAGAACGCCGCCCGTTCTCAGCGCGCGCCGCTCCGTTTCCCTCCGTGGCGCGGAAACTGGCCGCAGGCGCTCCAACGGCTCGGGTTTCTATTGGCTGCTCGATCTGTTACGGCCGCCGATTGCGACACGACGGTGTTTAATGGTACTCGGAAATAGATTTCGCTTATTTCGCTGAAGCTGTCGGCGTCTGTTTTAAAATTACACGGTGTCGTTCTAATTATTCCATAAACGTCCCCGGGAAGTCGATGGCGTACAAAGGATTTTTCAAAGAGGGGGGGGGGAACTAATAGTTTACTTTCTGAATACATTGAAGTAAACCACAGTATTTTTGGCCGAAGGAAATACTGGGTACATTGATATGCAATCTTAGGCTCCCATCGAAACAGTATTTGCTAACGTTGAACCATGCTAAATTATTAGGGCCTCCGTTACACCTTTTTGAAGTGTTCTAATCTCTTTTCGGGTAATCCAAACAATGTGGAGCTCATCGACTTAAAGTAACGTTTAAAATGCAAGGAAATGTACGCACGTCAACGACATTTCTCCGACTGTAATACTGTAACTGCGGCGACGAATGCACAGACTGTAACACAAATTTGCCATTTAGGGGTTAAATTACTAAACACGGTTAATGGCATTCCGATGCTAATTATGTAATTTTAATAGCATTTCGCTTTCAGTGACGGCTGGCAATTCAATGAAATTCTGGCGCACGAAGGCGGTGATTACGAGCATCTACATCCTGCCTCCTGCGGGCTCTGGTCAGAGTTGTGTCGGCAGAAATCCGGTAGTCATCGATGGAACTCCGGGAGAGATCCAGTGGTCATCAACGGAACTCCAGAAGAGGTTCACCGGCCATCGATGGGGCTCCGGATGAGATCCAGCGGTCATCAAAGGGTCTCCGAGACGGCTCTACGAACGTCAACTTCGCTTCGTTAGAGCGTGCATTGCTGAGACGGCCGATGTCGCCGTGGCAGGTCAGAGCCGGCGTTCAGCCACCGACGGACACTGCTGCAGCCGCATGTCGGCCACCCGTGGCCCAGTCACCAAGGAAATGTCCCTGTATTACGGCAATGTCAACACCAGCTGTCAAGAACAACGACCGCACTGGTCACAGCGGCGGCGTGGTTTGAAGGGCAGGTAGTCCATGTAACGACGTACAACGCCATCCGGCTGCCTGTCGGAGAACGGAAATCCCTGACTGGCCGACGGGAAATGCGGCTTCCGTCCGCAGTCTTCTGGAAGCATAGGCGCATCCAGAGGAGGCTGACGTCTGACCCCCCTCCCCCCCCCCGCCTCCCAGCGGCGGAAGAATGAACGTCTTTCTCCACAGGAAAAGGGAAAGGAAGAACAAAGTCGGAAAGCTTGGTCGAAATTGGGCCCAGCCCTCTACAACACACCGAGTGCGTCCCGGGCTGAAAACAACAGTAGCGCTTTTCAGGCGTTCTGCGTTACTCGGCGCGTCGTAACTGTTCCGAGGAACCGTTACGGAAAGAGAAATCGGCCCGGTAGCTGTTTATGAAAGAGCGGCCGGCGTCGGCGGCGGCGGCGGCGGGCGACGAAACCGTGACGTAACACCAGACGGTTTGACCTAGTCTGGGCCGTCACCGGCGGAGCGCGCTCTCGCGCCCAGTGACGTCGAACGGAGCCGACCGGCCGGCCAACACGCTCCAAAATTAAACATCTGCCGCTCAGCTTCGTGTAGACGGAGCGCCAGGCTACGAGACTCCCGGTTAGAAAACGCTGAACGCAGCAGAACTGGCTGCAGCTTGAAGCCAGTGCATTGTCACGTGGTGGCGTTTGTATAGAACGAGGTCTTGTTAAGACGCTGGATACAGTATTTTCAAGTGGCTTAAAAGCACGAATGTATGGCTAGGCTTCGAAACAGTTCGCTCATCTGCAAAAAGAGGAAAATTAGCGAGCTCCGCACATTATATGCGAAACGCTGTCGACGAAAACATCCCAACACCGTCAACGTTTGAGTTGCCTGCTTACCGCGAGGTCAAGAACTGCATCTGGATTTAATCGCAAAAATCAGCCCACACGATAAGCCATCACATGCACTCGGCGATAGGGAACGTATGTGTCGGAGGATAAGGAACACCTGTGTACTCGTATTATCACAGCGCTGCAATACTGCGCAGCAACGCCATACTCTGAGCGGTAGCAATGACGCTGCAGCTGGCACCGATCTCTGCAGCCTTACAGTTCCGGACGTCTATATCATCCAAAAAAGAATGCTCCTCATTGGTAGACGTTTCATAAATAGAACTGGTTCATCCGAAGAATGTCGCCGATAACGTCTCGTTGTTCGTTTTTCTGAACAATGTCTACAAGTTTCAAGAAATGTCATCAAGTAAAAACCATGTTTTGTTGTCATCCACGAATATGACGCAGTGCGAACGTGGGCGCGATCTTGACATCACGCGGCAGATGTATATAAGCAAAAGATGTAAAATGGCCGAACAGCACACAAGTGAAGACCATGGGAAATCGTTCTGAACCTCCGTAAAGGTAGGGTGTTTGAGATATCATGTTCAGTGCAGATTGCCTTCTGCGACTGCAGACTACGACAGGGCTATCTCAGTTCAAAACACTTGTCAAGAGGTGGAACATTCCGCACAATGCGCTGCTCAGCGCCATGGCTGGATATTTCCGAAAATTATTGGGGTTCACATAGAATTTCAGACGGTTTCTTTCCAGCCATTGCCATAGGCCTAATGTTAAAATTCCTGAATATTGGGGGGTCCGGCCCCCAACCCCCCGGGATCCCCCGGCCATGCTTAGTGCCTCCTACTGAAGCCGACGAACCAACGCAAGCCATCACTGTAATCCGCAGCCATGGCCATAGAACAGTGCCATGAAAACTTACCGACTCGGGCAGGCTACACGTCTACACCCCGACCTGCCGTTACTCCCCACATGCACCAGCATACACTCGCAGCGACGGTTACGGAGCCAACAAACAAAGCGTCAGCAGTCTTCGGCCCAAAGCTTTCCTCCTGGTCGGGGCATGCGGTCTGAAATCGCCAGCCGACAACGCAGCTGTTACAGGGACGGATCCAGCGACTCCGTTTGCGGGGGGAGGGCTAACCAGTTTCCTGGATCTAGGCGGTAGGTCAGCGGAGTCGTTGACCGGAAGCAGGGGGTGGAAAATGCTGGCCGTGGGTTCAGAGTGCACTTCAGAGGCTGAGTACGCCATCGACCTGATGGGGGGGGGGAGCGGAAGACTGGCCAGAAATTGGATTCGGAGTTCCAGCAACTTCAAACAGGTTGAACAGAGATACTTTTGGGGATCAAATGACCATTTGGTCCACACTTATCGCTGTTGGAGGGGGGGACATGGCCGAGATGGCCCCCCTGGATCCGCCGGTGAGCTGTTGCCGGAACTAGCGGCACTCGTGGAGTCGGTCTTCGTTGCCATGCCCACCGCGTGGTTTCGCTACCGACCGAACGTCAGCCGCCGCTCGCTCGGCCGCGTGACGTCAGCGGCAACGTCGGCGCCGACGGCGCGGACGTCACACCTGCAGCCACGTCGTCACGTGCGGCGTGTTGTCCGGACGGCGGCCGGCGGACGGGCGACGGTCGATTTCCGCCCCGCCGCCCGCCCACGCGCCACCGACCGCTGACAGCGCGGGCGAGACCGCAGCGGGGCGGACCCGGACCTGCCCCGCACCGGACCCCTGTACCGGACCTCTCCTCCGTCCCTCCCTGCACCGGCCCCAGAGACCCCCTGTCGCTGCCCTACACCCGACCCCTGTGCCGGACCTCTCCTCCGTCACCTGCACCGGCCCCAGAGACCCCCTGTCGCTGCCCTGCTCGGGACTTCCCTACACAGACCCTCCCCTGTACCGGACCTCTCTTCAGTCCCTCCCCGTGCCGACCCCAGAGGACCCTGCAGACCCAGGAGACCCCACACCAGTGTCCGCCCCCTCCCGAACAGCAACACTACCGGTTGCCTTCCGGACTCTGAGACTCCCCCACTGACTCCGTCCGCCCCTAGTTGCCGTCCCCAGGCGGCGCCAGTGGGCCAGTATTCTGGCCTTTGAGGTGGCGGTGGTTCTCCAGCCTGACCATGTTGACTCCGTTACTTCCCCAGTTCTGGCCACGGAAGTATCAATGGTCCTCCGCTCCTGGCCATGCTGGTTCTATTGCTTTCCTTGATTGGACCCTAGAGCCATCGGCGGTTCCCCTTGCCTGACTGACGGTGTAGTGTTTCCCGGTGGCTGGGGTTCTTCCCGTAAGTGGTGGGTCCGTGGTAATGGCCATAGATGTAAGTGATTGTCCGAAGTCCCGCATGCAGTGTATCAGGGAAATACTCTACTCTTACTGCAGAGGCTCAAAGGGCTTCATACCCCGAATGCAGAGATCCCGTGGATTTCGTTGTCCTGGCCGCGGCGATCCAGGTTTCTCGGCTCCAACTGTAGCGTTTCAGCAAGTCTTCTGACCCGGCTGCGGTCGTTCAGAGAAACCCCTGTCCTGACTGGCAAGAGTCTGGCGAATTTTCCCTGCGGCGACTGCGGCGGTTCCCGCGCCGATCGCAGCCGCTCTCGGCCGCGCTGACCGCTGCGCACGGGGCGGCCGCCGCGGCCCGGCGGCTGTCGCAGGAGAGCCCGAGGTCTCCGGATAAACACAGGCGAACAAGGCCGGCCCCGGCGCCCTCGACTCGCACTGTCCCGGCCAAAGGTCAGGGGGCAGCCGGAGCCTCTGCCGCGGCCGCCCGGCCCGGCGCGTTCGCTCATCGCGACCGGCGCCGGGACCAAAGTCAACACGGCCGAGAGCCGATGGCGTCGTTGTGGTGTGTGCACACAGACGCCGGATGACTCATAGCGGTTAGCACGGCGCCATAATAGGAAACGCATCGCCGTTACCTATCGCGGATATTGCACACGGCCGCCCATTGATAAGGGCGCCATGACCAACACTTGCGCAGTCAACAGTCAAAATTAGCGTGCTAGTATTTCCTCTAGATACCAACAGGCCGGAGGCCGCCCCTTCAACAACAAAGCGCGGTATCTGACCCCTGGTGACGCCCGGCCGCAGGACCGCCCGGCTGCTGATGACTGGCCGGGCTGAGGGTGGCGGTGCTTCAGCGAGTCCTGGCCCGGACGCCGAGCTGCGGGCCGTGCTCACCAGATAGTAACCGTCGCCGCATGTCGGCGCCGACACTCGGAGACCGGCGGAGGGGGCACGGTGAGGGGAGGAAGCTCACTTCCCGGGAGCGGAAAGACGCTTGGTCGGCGCGATAGTGCGGCGCTGCTAACCGCAACGGGGACTTTTGCGGACTGACAGCGAACTCCGGTTCCCGGTACAGCGGCCGCCGACTTCAACCAGAGCGCGGGGCGGGAGGAGGGGGAGGGGCAGTCTACTGCTGGGAGGCCAAACTGCTACCGAGGGAAGTGGGCCAGTCTGTCGGTGAGGAGGCGAGTCCGACGGGCAGTCTGCCGCCGTCGTTTCTTGAAATTTTCCTCATTCTGCGAATGTTGTAATGACATGACGTCTTCCCACAAACTTACAACACGCTTAAGATTGACAGCATAGGCGTAGGAACGTCTATGCTAACCGGGGTGCCCAAGCCAATTTTGAAGTCGATTTTTTCCATACATCACCATAGGGTTAATGTTCAGCACTCTCGGAAAGTGGGGATGCCATGGCATCCACGGACGTCCCCTCCCTCCCTCCCTACGCCTATGATTGTCAGTGTTTTGCGTTCAACCGGAGCAACTCCCAAAGTCCGCGTTTAGAGCGCAGTTTGCCTTCGTACACATCTTGGACATCTAGCGACCTCGGCGGGAAGGCCGGGGTCACGACATGATTGGATCCTTCCTGAAGAAACCGCACCAGGCCCGACGCCATCGGAACCCGTAGAAGTTTTCAGTAACTGATGTGTTCTCAGTCGTCGCCATGCCGTGCATCCACGCAAGGCATCTCAGGCACGCAGAAACAAGAAACGTTTTACGCGCACATAAACCAAACAGACGCGCACATGCATGAGCGTCTCGGGTCACATAGACGCTGATAACCAATTCCAGCCACTGCCTGCAGTTACCATGTGTATGTCTAAAATGTTGACGGCACCCTTACATGCAGCGCTTTGAAAAAGAAGACAAACTAGCCTGGCAAGTCAAGCACTGTCCATTCATCAAAACTGCATATTTCCCTGATTTGTGTCCATATATGGTATCAGCGGCTACCATGGTTCTGTCAGTTTGAATGCATGTCTTAATTTGGCGTGATAGGCTCGGTCCGTGGAAAACATAGCCGACGAGGAAACCAGCTCGGCAATCCAGCTTACATCGCTGCCGCCTATTGCAAACAACGGCACCTCGCGCCGAAGATGGGCCACAACTTTCACGTCAAGACGTTCCGCCGTGCAGGCGGGTGCAGTCGGTTAAGCCGAGCCCACGGGTGCGGCACCTCACCACCCACCGACGCACCCATCTGACGTCACACTCCCGCCCCCCGCCCACGTGGCCGTCGGCCAGCGGTCACGCGCCGCGCGGACCCCGCCGCGGCGCGTCGTCGTCACGTGCGGCCACTCCCGCGCCACGAGCGGCCACTCCCGCGGCGTCTGAGGCCGGCCGGCCAGGCGGCGGCCGCACCCTCCGCCGGCGCCCGGCCCGCCACGTACGGCCGCCGGCCGGCACGTATATGGCGGGACGCCGGCCGACGCCGAGTGCGGTCACGTGATGGGATTTCCTGGTGAGCAGCGGTGGCCGCGCGCGACCTGCAGGACGGAGACGGCGGCGCCGACGTCCGAAAACCGCTCGTCGAAGGTGACGTGTGCGGGGTGTTTGCATGACGGTGCGTTTGAGGTGAGGCAGACTGGGCTTGGCTGCGGAGTGGCTTGCCTTTACGGGGCGTTAGTAAACAGTGCAGCCTGAGCAGATCATGTGATATGCATCCTGTAGCTGCATACAAAGAAAGCTCTTTCGCGCCGAAGCGAATCCGCCGATTGCAATGGATAGTGGCCACGGTAACAGTGGCCGCACTTAGGATTTATTGGCACATTTCCCACCGAAAGTATATCAAATCCACGAGTTTATCGCCATATTCCCACACAGGCAGCGGAAGAGGGAAGGAGCACGGGGCATCGTGCCTTCCCCCCTAACGGGCGAAAATTAAGATTAACCCCATGGCATTGCACGGAAAAAGATGGCACGAAAAGCAGCCGGTGCCCCTCTCCGCCTTTGCTGGAGCGCGTTCCGCCGCTGCTTCCTTCCCATGGGCTTCATCTTGAAAGACCGCAAACAAACGTGGGAACTTCTTGCTTCCACCCAGCGGACGGTGTTGACGGTCACGAGAACTGAACAGTCCTCAAAGCACAAGCGTAGCACCCCATGTTAGAGTGTAGACGGCCACCAGAGCAACAACGTCACCTCCAGATGCACAGTGTTCAGCTGTCCTCAGGAAATCATTGCTACCTTCAGATGATTGGACGCGAGCAGTAGCCAGGATTTTCGTAAAGGGGGGAGTCAGAGTCAAAATAAATTTATTGGTACTTCGCTTACCATTGCATTACAGACCTAGGAACATTGGTAAACTGATCCAAATAGTTCACCTGGAGCCTTGGAAAATAGCAATGCATTACGCTTCAATTTTCCCGTCTTTTAAACAAATTAATTACGACAGTAACAAATTTCCGGGCAGACCGTCCTCAGGACACCAATGTCGCCACCGTCGGCAGGCGTCACTCCGCGGCCTCGTGACGCCCCCGGTCGGCCGAATGTTTATTGGCGGAATGTCGGTGACGTCCGCCGTGACAGCCGGCGCCTCAGACGACAGGATTCCAGATGCGACGCAACACCGCTTCCAGGACTCCGCTGCGCAACACCGACGGGCCGGAGTGGGATTTCTGGGCAGTTTTTTGAAACACGTGACGCGCTGCGGCGACCGGGCCGTCCCGGCCGCCGCCTGACACGGTGTCGGTCGCGGTGGTTTCCCGGCAGGCCCCGGCGCAGACCGTCTCAGCGTCTATCACGCAGCTCTGGCCTGATCAAGGGACGACTGGACGATCGGATTAACGACGGCCGCTCAGCCGGACACAATTAACCCTGTCGCTGCGACGCCGGACACTGCGCACCACGCATCAGCAACGCCGAGAGCGTTTGATGAGTTTTCGGCAATGCCAGGCGCATTTGGCCACGATTCAGGAATGTGCACACGGCGCATGGTTTCATGTTTAGAGTTGCGAATGAACACAGTTGGTGGCCAGTGACACATGGCTGAAGAAGCGGAAAATTAAGACTTTGCCACCTCCTGGTCGCACGAAGTCCTTACGCGTACCACCCATTTCCGCGAAAAGTCGCGCTGGAGACAAACAGGTTTTGATCCCGCTGTTTTGGCGGTGAAGCCCATGCTCGCATGACTCTAGAACCGCAATCGATGACATTTTCAGGAAAACGAGTCTTGTCAAAGTGGAAACTCCGGCTGACGTGTTTTATCTCGACATCATTTGGACATGTCAGCACATTAGTGGGTTGGCCACAAGAAGGTGTACCTCCCGGATGAATCAGGAATCATGGACGTCCATCTCCATGGTAAACTTGGCACTTCAGAACCAGATTTCAGACTTCTGGTACTCAGTTCATTCCCAGATGCCGCGACCAGATCCCACTGCTCGAAACCCATTGCCATTGGGGTATAAGACGAGGTCGTTCCGAGTTATTGAACACCAGACGAATTGCCACCGTTCAGGGCCGTATGCTCCGATCACGTCAGCGCTCCGCCTGCCCTGTTTTACTCTGCGGCTGGCAGCTGCCCCCCCCTCCCCCTCCCCCACCCCCCTGCTGACGACGCTCGCGCCACGCACCTCTGCGCATACGTCTGACCTGAATAGGCGCGGGACGGCAGGAAGGGACCTGTGCCAGCCGATGATAGGTCACGCGACCGGGCGGCGCCGCGCGGGCGCCAATGGGCGCCAGTAGCCGCCAGCGGACGCCAGCGGGACGCCGCCCGGTGTGCCGCCGCCGGGCGCAGTGCAGTCGGCTTCGGATAGGTGTCGAGGCGGAGGAGATATCGACCCCTTCTGAACAGTTGGCTAGCAGCTGCGCATCCCAGCGGTGCACTCAGTGGTTCTCTCAAGCAGCGCACCCACGGCGCACCCCATTTATACACCCCGCGGCGCGCCCTGGCGCCAGTTCTAATCTCGGCAGCCCCTGCAGAAAGGCACAGGCATACGAGTTCCGCTTCCCAGCTTTATTTCAGCATTATTCGGCTGGGACGGCCCCGGGCAGGCAGTCCCGGGGGAAACTGGGCGGAAAAATACTCGACACGCGCGTCTCCCGACAGCAACAGATTGTTCCCGAGATGGGGCTCACCAGAAAACTGCCAGGCGTGTCAGGCTGTTTACACGGAAAGAAACGCAGCGGCGACGTTGCCGGAATTTTCTGTCGGAGCAGAAATCATGCCAGCTTGAGGCAGGAAAAGACGCGAAGTTGCGTTGTAGTTGTTACGCACGAAGAATCACGTGGTTTTGTCATGATGCAGAAACGTTTGCACCCTGAAAGCACACCCCATCGACCTAAATGGTCGACCACGCGCGATCGACTATTTAGGGGCAATGGAGCCACGCCACTCGCGGCAACATCTGGAGGTGACGAGGAGTGTCTCCGAAGACCGCTGTGCATGCGGCTCGCCTTGATCTAACGTCGAGAACGTTCGGATCCACTGCGCTCACCACCGGCCCACAGCTGCACGAGGCAGCTGCCGAATCGTGTCTCCCAGGCTTTCCAACTGACACAGTGAAAACTCCGCGCAGAAACGAAACAGAACGGGGTCGGCGGAACCTGCGAGCGCAGAGCCGACGCCGTCGGCTGGAGATGAGGCGCCGACCGGACGCTGAAGTGGACCGGACAGCTGCCGAGCCGGTGGAGCGCAGCCGCCGAGCTGTGCCAGCTGCCCGGCAGCTCCGGCGTGGCGGCCGCCGCCCGACGCTGCGTTCGTGTCCGGCGGCGCCAGCTCCATCCCCGCCCCGCCCCCGCCCAGCTGCCAACTTGGCGACCAGCGATAAACACAGCGGCCACTCTGGGCGGCATCGGACGGGGGCGGCGCCGCGGTAAAATTGGCGTCTCCGCGCGGCACGCCCCCGCCCGGCCACGCGAGGTCAGGCCCGCGCCGCAGCCCCGTCCCCGCCCGGACACGCGAGGTCCAGCCAACGGCCCGCACCGCCCCCGCCCCCGCCCCCGCCCGGCGCTGATCAGTCCCATTCATTCCGAGTTCACGAGCGCCGGCCGAGCGGCTGCGCAAACTCCCGGCCGGTCGCCGCCACTTGTGTCGTCGCTCAAGTATGCGCGGTGTCGCGTTGACGTGGGCAGGCCGCGCGCGGCGGGGCAGGCGCGGGACCGGCCGGCTGACGGCCCTCAGCCGTCACCAGACGGACCCCAGACGCCGCAGGCGGGCCGGACCCCGTGGGGTCTGGCGCCGTTCCTGTCGCCAGGCGCAGACGGCGGCCGGGGGCGCTGGCGCGCGATCTCGGCGATTACGTCCGTCGTCCTCGCAGATGCTGATGGCTATCGCGATCTTAAATTGCTGCGACGGCCGCCGACTGGCGGGTCTGCACGCGCGTGCAGTGGGTGCACTCTCTGTGCGCTGGGTTCAGTTTGCTCGGCGACAGCCGACGGGCTGGAGACCGGAGGCGGCCAGACGCCGGCGAGGCCATTCAAGGCTCCGCCTGTCCAGGGTCGGGATCATTGAGCGGGCGCCCGACTCGGCTGAATGAAGCGGTTGATGGGGGCCGCTCGTCTTGAGGTCGTAGTCAGCTGCTCAAGTGGCCGTCCGGCTCGCCTAGCCAGGCCGCCCAAAGCTGAAGCGTATGGATCGAATCGCTGGATGCTGGCTGCCGGTCGTTTGGGGGCTTCAGAGTCAGGTTCTCAGTTTCAGAGTCAGTCGTTCATGGACTCAGTGACTTTGTGACTCAGTTCGATGGCCGACGGCCACCGGCGCCGGTTTGAGAGAATACGAGCTGCTGACTCAGTGACTCAGTTCGATGGCGTGCTTCTGCCGGCGCCGGCTTCAGAGAGTAAGGCTGCTGACTCAGTGACTCGGTTCGATGACGTTCGTCTGCTGGCACCCGTTTTAGAGAGTAGGACAGCCGCCGACTCGGTGGAGCTTTCAGCTCAGCAGCGTGGCCGTCTGGCGGCGCCGGCCGGGCCGCGGAATTTCCTGTTCTCCCCACCAGCCAGGTCACTCATCTCCGCGCCGGATTCGCCGTGATGCGGCAGTCGCGCCCCGCCGCGCCGACGCCGGACCTTCGTGGTACGCGGGGGCAGCCTTATTTGGTGGCCGTGACTCAGAGGACGCGCGCGACTGAGTACTGAGACTGAGACTGAGACTGAGACTTCGTGCCACCATCTGAAGTCAGCACTACCCAGAATAGCTTTTCACACCAACCCCGACAGTCAGCCTTTGAAGTCCTCGCTCAACAAGGAACAGCTATTGCTTTCGTCTAGTGGCTCCTCTGCTTGTCCCCTCTTCTGAACGCAGTGCTAATCCCTACTGGGTTTGTCTCCAGATTCTATGTTGGTTTACCCCGCTGATCTATCTTCTGGATCCTGATGGCCATCTGGCAGCTGGCTGAATTCTTTGTTGGATCTTCTGCTACATCACTGCTAGACCTTTGGACTCGGCTCTTTACGACATTCGCTGTGGCATCCTGAACCCTTCGGTATACGTTCTACGGAATCCCCGACAAAGCCACCTTCTGTATGTTCAGCATAGCCTTCTGCTGGTTTCTCTGTCAGGCACGGTGTCGTAAGCAACAGCGCGCGCAGGGCTTCAGAGTAAGCCTCCCATGATGCAAGAAAGAGACCTAAATACGTCTCTGGTTCCGATAACTGTACTGTCTCTGCGCCATCCTCTGGAGCCGCCTGATGACGCCGGGCGCCCGGCCTGCCAGGACCTCGTCTGACCCGCGACCGGACGCCGCCCGACGAGCTTCCGCCCCGGAAACGAGATTCGCGCCGCGACGGCGTCCTCAGGATGGTCTGGCGACTTCGTCAGCCTGAGTGGCGCCCGCGGTTCCCGCCAAAATGCGGCCAATCAGCCAGCCTGTCGGGTGGCGCCCGGTCGCCTCGCGCCGGCGCGACCCGCGCGGCCGGCCGGGAAGCCTCAGGAACGGCGAGAAGTGCGTACTTGGCTATTTTTGTCCCGACGCGTGTAACGGACTAGTCATCCGCTAAGACCTGTGAGCGGGTACTTAGCTAAACCTGGGCGCGCCAGGCCTCCTGCGAAATTGCCTCTGAAGGGTGTACTCAGGCGGGAGTGTGGGCCGTTTAATCCGCCCATCGCGGCTCCGCGTCTTCCCCCTCCCCCACCCCCTCACCTTCTGAACACCTTCAGCGAACGCTGCGCCGTTCAACGATCGGCCGGGTAAAAGCGGCCGCAGGTCGCGCAGCCGCCGCCGGCCCCCGGCGCGGTCACGTGACCCGGCGTCGGTGTTTACATTCCAGGAGCGGGACCGAGTTCCGTTTCACCGGGCGGGCGGCGGGCGGCGGGCGGCCGAACTGGGTCAGCCGGTCGCCGCTGTCGCCCGGCACGCCCGTCTCCGGCGCGCCGCCGCCGTCGCCCGCCGACGGTGAAAGTAGAAACGGCCGGCGCAGACGGCGGCGCGCGCGCCGCCACGCGGAAGCCAGCCAGCGGCGGCCGCGCACCGGGATTTGGGTCAAGGTCGCCGGCGCGGCCATCCTTTCCAAAGTGGCTCCGTGTCGCGAGAGGCGGGCGGCGGTGGGGGTAAGAGCCGGGTGGTGGGGGGGGGGTAGCGGCGTGAGAGAGCGGCCGCCGTCGCCCTCACACCGTCCGCTTGACGACCGGCCGCCGGCCGCCAGCCGCCGGGCCGCAGCAGTGTGTGAACGCCGCGTGTTCGTGGACGGGAAGACCGATGCCAGGGCCGATAAGGGCCGATGGGCGGGCGCTGCGGTTTTCCATCGCAAAAAGCGGGCGTTGCATGGCGCCACGGAGGCCCCGTCCGCGAGGGCCGTGGGAACGAGCCGAGTCGGGACCTGTCCGCTCCGTAGGCGGGAAGGTCGCCTTGCCAGAAGTGAGCGAATGGTATCTGCAGGTGCGCAACGGGGACCCGGCACCGTGTAGCGGACCCATCCGGTACTCCGGTCCGTCGCGGCGTAATAAAAGAGCGCGAAAAGATTGACTTCTGGTCTCCAGATCAGCTGTCTCCGTGCGGTCACCGAGTCCGAATCGGAGGCAGTGTGGGACAGGGCCATCAGTTAATATGAGTATGCTTTCAGTATGGAGAGAGCCACCTGTGAGTCTGAGTCTGCTGTCAGTCCGGACAGAGCCATCTATAGGTCTGAATGTGCCGACAGTCTGGAGAGAGCCGTCTGTGAGTCTGAGTCTGCCGACAGTCTGCAGCAGAAGGCTGGGGCTGGCCAGCTGTGTCGGGACAGTCTGGCTGGCGAGCGGCCAGTGGAGACCACTTGCCTTTCACCGGATTCGGCGCCGACAGACGGGCCTGGAACGCCGTCTGACGCAGCTGACTGCCATCAGGATCCGGACACCCAGACAGGGCCAATCCAGGGGTCCAGACGGAACTGGAACGCGGTCTGACGCAGCTGACCTGCCACCAAGACCCACACACCCAAATACGGCCGACCCAAAGGTCCAGACGAACGGCCGTCATCGATAGCTGGACGCCAGATCCAGAGGGGCGGTCAGAAGTCCAGACGAACGGTTCAGGGGTCCAAACGATTCGCTAGCTGATCCAGAGGAACGTTTCGGAGTCCAGAAGAGTGGCTTTGCGATCCGGGTGATCGTGAAAGTACCGGTGCAGACTCTGGGTCGACTGAGGGATTGGCGGCTGTCGCGGCCAGGGCCAGCTGAGGGGCTGATAGCTGACCCGGTCCAGACTAACCGAGGAACCCGTACGGCTGTCTCAGTCAGGGCCACCTGAGCGGCTGGCGGCTGTCCCAGTCAGGGCCAACTGAGCGGCTGACGGCTGTCCCAGTCAGGGCCAACTGAAGAGACCACGACTCTAACCGATGGCTTTTCTCCGTCTGAACAGCTTCGCAACAGGTGCTTGTTGTGCCAGAAAGCCATTGTATGGATGACAACCAAAAGGTTTTAGAATGGAGGGCCGTGGCTAAGAGAAGGATTAAGACGTCAAAGCCGAACAGCGAATGCGCAGTACGAGTTAAACAAAGAGCTCCGTTCGTTATCCATGCAGCGCTTGTTTAACGTTCTTTGAATCTAGCTTTTAACTATGCGCTGGATTATTTGCGTACTCAGGTTGACTTGTCTAACTTCCCAACGCATGCAAGAGGGATTTATAACGCGGCTTATACAAAATATAACGTTAACACAACTCCCGAGGCGATTCATGTTTTGCTGCAAGTGGGTGCAAAATGCCATGCTTGGTGTAGACATGGCAACACGAGACTTGACATTTTAACCCGGCACCGCCTGGCGTGTTTTGATACCCGCGACCGCCTGGGGGTGTCAAAAAGGGCACCCCCTGCTCTCTCAGAATTTAACCGTCGGATCTGAACCGGTCTACCACCTGTCGATAGCCCTGAATCTTACGATTCAGAAAATACTATGCAAGCCTTGGTCACGTGGGTGGTGACGTCACAGGTCATGCAAAACGCATAACACGACGTCGAAAAAACTGTCACCGGTTTGGACATCATATCATTGGCAGTGGTCTTAGAGCCTTTAACTGGGTATCAAACGAAGGGTCGCGATCTTCTTCATCAGAAGCATGCCAAAATGTAACAAAAATGCCGCGTGAAGGTCAACCTAGGTCAGGTGAAACACTGGCCTTACTTTACATGCCAAAGATCGGTACTAACTAGCAGCCGTTTTGGTCCACGTGATAAGAAGGACAGAAGTGAAACCTTCTGATGATCAGTTTTGCATTACCTGCCTTTCATTCAGTCAAGGTCATTTTAGGTCAGGTCAGATGAGGTTGCATTACTGCTACTGACAACCAACAATAATTGGTCGCTGAGATTCTTAACTGCGTAAGTACAGAACTGAAATGATATCTCGAGTTAATTAAACCTGCTCTGTCTACTCCTTATCGGGTGAAGGCCAAACCAGGTCAGGTCAGAAAGTCATTTCTCTTTTTCTGACTAGGAACAATAGTTGTTCACTGCTACTACTGAAAAGATCTTCCACAGACAATGATGTATTTCATCCGTTTTGACATCAACCTATGACGCGACCTGACATGACCTCACGTTGCATTTAGTGAGCCTTGCTAAGAGACGCATGATATTTGCCTCGTCAGGCTTGAGCGATGGGGAAGGTCAACGGCAACAACTTTTATCGCCCACAATGCAAATCAGTCCAAATGTCACCATGCATGTGACCTAGAATGACCTCTAACATTGACGTGTCACGGTTGTATGTCCTTTTGGGGGCCATGTCCTATGCAAATCCAAATAGTTCATACAATATATTCGCGAAACATTATCAAAAAACGAAGCAAGTTCGTGCCACCGTCCGAAGAGGCGAAAACATGCATGCAACTGTTCACTTATGACGTCATATCCCTATGACCTGGCCTAGCATGGGGAAGTTATTCACAAAAAACCGAGGGGGCAGGCGGTGCCGGGTTAAGGGCGACGCGAAGTGTTCGGAATTCGAATTTAGATAATTCGAGCATTGGGTCGAGCTACTCCTATTCAGGAAGCATTTGGATGTAGATGTCAAGATGCAAATGTTTAGCGAAATCAGCATTTTGAACGAGAAATGCCCAAATGTTTAACCGTGAACCGATTATATAATTCATGCGAACTTACCTTGCATGCGGCTATATTTGTTGACAGAACTGTTCTTGGCTGTAACGTTATTTGCCAATATCAGAGTAACTTGGAACTAAAACGAAGAAGGGAAATGAAAATACAATAGACAGTAATGAAGCAAAGCGAAATGTGTAGACAGTCGGAACCACAATCTTTGCGCTAACTCCAACCCACAGCAGACAGCAGCCAGAGATTGACCATTAATAATTGTAACAATTATGATTATTAGAACATGGTTCAAAGGAAAGAAGAACAAAACATCGCTTAGGCTGGGAGAAGTTAGTTCTTATAGTATAACTGTCCCCGTGGTAAGTGCAGCGGCAAAGCAGCTATGCGGTGGCTGCTCCCATTTACGTATCGCAACTTTCGTGTTCCACAATGATGTCTACCACTCATTTTCAGTGTAACATTATTGGTTATGTTTATGGGTGTAGCAGCTATTAGGGATGTGATTGTGGCCTTCCCAGCTTTGGGAGAGAAATTTCACATTACTCCTACGGTTTGCATGGACGGGAAATGCCTTAAAATTGTTTTAGCCCTGCAACGTTTGAAAAAGCACGTGCACAAGTGGTTATGTCCCTGTATGCAGCCAAATATTCAAGTGTACTTTCCCAACAGACGATTCCAAAAACCTACTGGAATTTCCATCTCTAGAGGCACCTGTTATGCCCAGTGGTTTGACTTTGTAACTTTCCAAGTTTCTCCACTGCGTGCCGCTTGGCTCCAAGTTTGGCTCCGTGGTTAGTGATCATTTTAACCTAAGCCACTATTCTGAAACGTTAAATAACTGAACGAATTGATAAATCGAATGATCAAACGTGTTCATGGCGGGAACCAGCTGCGGCCTTTCCGACATGGGTTTTGAGTTGCGATTTTTTTCTTTTGAACAGTTCCACCTTAATTTAAAAGATGATATATGATAGTTAGTCCTTATGTACAGTCAGCGGGTGACGGGCATTGATTAGTTGTAACAGCTATGGCGCAACGTGAAAAGAGATGTATTCAACGTGCACCGATACATTGCCCAAAGCCTTGATTTATGCCCGTTGGTTTGAAGTGCGGGGAACTTAGGTGCCCCATACGTGTCCGCGTCTTACACTTCGCCCTGACGTTAGCTGTGATGTAGCCTGTGATCCTCTGCAGTACCACCTAAAATCCAAACGCCCCCAACTGTTTACGCTTGAGTTCGGTTGTGCTGCAGATTGGTGGGATTGCCACGAAATGGTGACGACTTTACCGAAAACTTTCGAGGTTTAGCTATTGACTCGTCTTTGAAGTTAAGCTTGACAATAATCGTGTAACACGAATGAGGCGAGAGTGGTTTCAGAACCATACCTGGGCAACATTTCCATTCAAATCGGACTGTGAATATCAAGTCCTGGACAGCACAGCACTGTTCGGCAATGTTTCCGTCCAGACACGTGACCCAGCCACAATTAAGCCCGGGCCCGTCACCATCCACGTCATCCGTCAGTCACCTTGCCCTTTTTCGAAGCCAGCAGCCGGTGAAGACTGATCGCTCAGGTCGGGTCGGAGACGGCAAGCTCAGCCCTAAAACAATCCTCGGGGCGTCGTTCCCCGCCAACTATGCCGCCGATCTCTCACCGTGAGCTCCAGCACAAAGCATGACTCAGAACAAATGACGGCGAAAAACCTGACCTCAGACGCGTGTCGAGCGGATTCTGGAAATGAGACAAGGCAAATATTTGTCCACCGCGCTTTGGAAAAGAAAACAGCCCAGGCGTTCCAGGTGGATGATCAACGCGGAATTTTCGCAGGCGAGCGTGCCGATAACTGCTCGGCGCAAAAACCCTGTTTGCGTCCTTGGCTGATTGGCTCAAGGCCGACCTTGGCCACCGTGGAAACTATTGCGTGCATGGGCTTACTCTGTCTCTGGGACAAAGCACGTGTACCGAAATTGATATTGCAACTGACTTTCCACTGTTCTGCCTTCGGTTGACACGAGTTTGAGATAAATTTAACCCGTAAACTGCATCATTCGATACATAAAAGAATTGCTCCACCTTGGCCGGATTTTCGCAAATACATTCAGCTGGTGTCACGATATTATGTTTCCAGCACACGTTTTTCTAAGAAATAGCTAAAGGTGTAAACAAAATGAAATGAGCAGAAAAGTACATTCTGGGGTTATCCGTTGATGACGCAGCGCAGGTCTTTTGCTATAAGGTTCATTTATCTTTGTCCGCTCGTGTATTCACCCACTAGTTGACGGTATGGCGTGGATATACAGGACACACATAAAATTCGCGAAAAATTGCTTCGAAATTCCGCGGGTAGAGCTTTGAGACGCCCCCAGGAGTCTCGATTTGTATTTTTCCATGGAGTCATGCCTCCCATTGTGGATCTTGGCCTCTCCAAAGGTGATTTTGCCTCCCCTCCCCAAATACATTTTGCTAGCTTTAATAAGGAGTACAAAGTTTTCTATTGAGGAAATGACCACAACAAAATAAAGCTCATATTTGGGGGGAGGGGGATGGTAAGTTTATCAGGCCCTCGGCTCGATGTCCCCAATCATTTGCACAAAACGACGCCCCTGGACATTATGTATAGTACAAGTTGATTTCCAAGACTGCAAGCTACAACTTTGTATATGAGCTATGCGTCAGTCGGATTTCAACCTCCATGCCACCTTTCGACCTGTCCTCTTTTCCACAGTCTATATCACTGTCGTCTATCCACCAGTCTTCCTCCATCCCCTACCGATATTGACTTCCTGGGTAATCCGCATCGTTAACGGGAGCTCTCAAAACCGGTGATTCCGCCTGTCACCGGCTCGTTTCCGTCTTCAGCGGGCGGCGGGCGGCGGAGCGGCATTAGCGGCGAGCGGCGCTCGCGGCCGCTGGAGTCAGCCAATTAGACCGGCTGCCGGTATTGGCTGTTGACAGGCGCCGCTGACGAGGGCGGCGAGGCATCGGGCCCGAGAGGCGCCGCCGCGCCGGCAGCCGCGATCGGCACAGGGCGCCACAGTGGCCGCCGCGCCGGCCGGGGACGCGCGGGCTCTGATGGAGACTCCGGCGGGGCTGGGGTCAGGCGTGCGCAGGACAGGGACGTCGCAGGCAGCGTGACCATTTGGCTACCAGATCAGCCATCATCTGAGCTATCGCCTCGGATCTGGAGACGTCGGTCGGTACCAGATGTCCGCGGTGACTAACCGATCCGAGACTGGACTTCCCAGTCTCGGATCTTTCACCGCTTATGCAGGATTTACGACATTACCGTCATTGGACAGCTTCTGCCTCGACTAGGTATTGACTGCTTTACACTGCGATACGGACAAACACACCGAGTATTTGGGGTCTTTTGTAGTGGGCATGACTGCTCAAGACTAACGCGCATTTCGGATTAGACAGCAGGTGTGGCTCTGTCCTGAGCTGCAGACAGCAGGTGTGGTTCTGTCCTGAGCTGCAAACAGCAGATGTGGCTCTGTCCTGAGAAGCAGACAGCAGGTGTGGCTCTATCCTGAGCTGCAGACAACAGGTGTGGCTCTGTCCTGAGTTGAAAACAGCAGGTGTGACTGTCCTCAGCTGGAGACTGCAGATGCGGCTCTGTCCTGAGCTACAGACAGCAAGTGTTTCTCTGCCCTGAGCTGCAAACAGCAGGTGCGACTGTCTTCTGAGCTACAGACAGGAGATATGGGTCTGTCCTGAGCTGGAGACCATAGGCATGGTTCTGCCCTGAGCCAAAGACCGCAGGGCGGTGCGTAGGCCGGCACGAATTTAGACGCTCCGCCGGCTCCACCACGGCCGAGGTCTCGTTTTTTCGCGTCCCCCACGCGCAAGCTACAGCGATGGACCTGCCCCGCCCAGCTGGGCGGCCGTGGGGCAGTGGCGGGGGCGGCTCCGGCCGCCGCCCCCGCCGCCGCCGCCACCGCCCTCTGCCAGCGCCGCCCGTCGGCGCCATACCGCGGCCGGCGTCGGCGCCAGCTCCGACCGCAGCATTTCCGGCTCGTCTGCACGGACCGGCGGTCGGACGGCCGCTGCCGAGGCGAGGAGGGGCGGAGCCGCCCGGTCCGGTCCCTGCCGACCGAGTTCGCGTTCACCAGGGAACACTGGATGCCTGTCCATGGACGACATGTGGGTCGAGGGGCCCGGCAGATCCGTGCGATGCTGTTCTAATAACCCGTCGTACGTGCCGGCGTCACGGTGTCTTGCCTTACCGTTATCGGGCTCCGACGCGTGTCCTCGCGTCCGTGTGGGATTTTTTTCGCGACTGTTCCTGTGTCTCCGCTGTTGTTTTTGGGTCGTAACCTGACTCTCAGCCACTCAGCGTCTGACTGTGATTTTTGGCGGTGCATCTCAGCATCCCTTTGTGGTTTCCGGGATGTAACCCTACCCCTAACTACTCCGTAATCATCTTTTTTCCATTTTTTTGTCGCCGGCATACTCCTACATTTCTCAGTGGTTCTGGGGGATGGCGTGTCCCAGTCCTCAATCAACCTGCTTCCGTCTTGGATTTTTGACAATACCTCCCTGGATACCGTTTTTGGAACGTGTCCCTACGTCTTGTATTTTTGGAACATGTCGTGTCCTGCAGCAGTTCTGCGGGGAGTGTTCATGTACCTGCTACCCTGCTAGACTCTCAGAACGGGTCACTATGCGCCGGCCCTGTGCTTGCTCTACCTCTGTATTCTGCATCTGTAGTTCTTTGCGTGACCGGCTGTGCTGACCTGGCCATCGCATGGCATTCGAGAGGGCTTTTGCAAAATACAGCGGCGTTGCCGTTATCACAGCATCAGAGATAGATAGACGATATAAAACATAATAAAATAATAATATTAATGGTAAGCAAAGCAATGAAATAAAAATCAAATGATTAGCAATGGAAAATACGCGGTGCTGGAAAGTTCTGGCACGTTTTACGTGCGAGAACAGCGTAGTCAACGTCCGTAATTCAGTTTCAGAGGTTATCTATTTTTCCAACGCACGAACATCTGCGATTCACAGACATCCACTACAGGTTATGTAATTCTTCGTCTTATTCATTTGTTCGTCCGACCGTCAGACACGACGGTATCGCCCACACCCTCACCCCTCGTCACCACATGTCTGCAACGACGACCTTCGCCGGCCGCGACAAAAACAGCGCGGCGTCTTCAGCGCTGGCCGCTCGTCAGCGCGGCGAACGCTGCGCACATCCGGCGGCGTTTTTGTCGGCGCGTCGCCGGGCGGCGGCGCCTCCTCAGAACCACTGGTCCGGCTGCTGCCGCCGTCCCGGGAGCGGGGAGCACCCGTGTCCGAGAGACAATTGCGCCGCGCTCGCCTCCGTCTGGAAAAACTGCGCACGGCCGGAGCGCGACTGTCGTAGACAGTGTGTCACCAGGGTAAACAGCGATGACTCAGGGGGCAGAACAACTACGCACAGGACTTCTGGGTAGCCCCTGTTTTTTGTTCTCGAAAGTCCGGCTGCCGAAGGGAGAGTAGTGCGTGCTAACAACCATAGGGCAAGCACGGAAAATATGCTGCCAGCTCTAAAGTTGGTTGGGCGATGGGCATTGTCAGGGACTTGACGGTTGAAAGCTGACTGGACAGGACTTATACCCACTTTCAAAGCTATGCTAAAGGCATGACAAATGAAATTGCAACTTATTGCGAGCATACAAAAATATGAAACGCGTAGAAACGCTATGGATGTGATTTAGAAAATGTTCGGCCCAAAATTATTAGGGAAAAATTAATATCTTGGCAGTCTAGTGAACGTCTTTCCAATGCTTCCAGTGATTTTTTCCGCCCACTGTGCACTAACTTCAGTCTGAAGAGACGTGGGAAGTGTCGACTAAATGCCTTTCCAGTGTATTTAGTCCTCTGCTAGAGGTTCAAGCCCCATTTTCTATGTTGTTTGGATAGAAGGGATGGATGCAGATATCGCCCTAAACTGATTCAGTCTGTGATGAACCTTGCGCTCTTCCTGGCAAACATTAAGGCTTCCCGTAAAACAGATAACGCGCAGGAAAGGGAACCACACAGAAATTTACCGTGGCCGTACTTTTGACCATGGTTAAAGGCCCTTTTCAGGCATTTAACACCAAACTTCTGGCCTATGACTCGGACCGGAAAGCTAACGTCTAAATCCCATCAGGAATCCCATTAACTTTCACAAATATCCGGCCACGCTTTTGGCGGGGTATCAAACCTACAGCTTCGCAGTGGGATGCGGAAGTCCCCTGGCTTGCGCCTCCGCCGCCTTTCGGCAGTTTATCTGCAGCAACCCAAACACGCCACCAAGCTGCGCCGGCCCCAGCTCGGGATTTACTGCGGCGCCCGCAGTCGGCGACAGCTGATGAATGCAGTGCAGTCAGCGGCGCGGTCGCGGGGTCCGCCGATGGCGTGTCGTCGTGGGGCGGCGGTCGGCGGCGGCGTCCGGCCGCTGTTGTCATGGTTACCGCCGGCCTGAATGAGTGATTCAGTCCGCCTTGCCCGAAGTCGTCGCGTTCCAAACATCCGGTCGAAATGATCGACGCAATACAGCGGTCGACGGACATCCGGCGAGGTGAGATCAGCCGACATCATCTCTGTCATCTGCTGACCTCATTGCCGGGCGGGGGGGGGGGGCTGCAGAAACTCTGGTCCTCATCGTAAACTCTGCTGACCTGACAGTTAACTCCTCCTCCAGTGGACAGCAGCGATATTGTCACTTGCACCGACATGATTCTAAATTAAGAGGTTTACTGAAATAGAAAGAATGCATACACACGAATAACTAAACTAGCGTAGGTATCAAAACATTCGTGAAGGGAAAAGACAAAGCGAACGCGTCAAAATAGCGCCTTACATATTTTTCCGTTAACGAACCGAATGCCAGCATGTAGTTCATCAGAATCTTCATCTTCGGCATTGGTCCGATTCAGTGAAAACACAGAGGCCGCAGCAGGGATAGGCTAGTGAGAGTAATGGGCGCACGGTAGGGGCAGACCAGTCAGAGCTGCGAGCGAAAAACAGGACAGGGTATTGGGAGCACGGGGAGTGTGGCAAGCACAAGGCGGTGTAAGAAGAACCAGGCAGAGACAGGACGGTGAGAGCAGCGAGTGCGCGGCATGATCAAAAACAGAGCGCTGAGCGCCAGGAACAGAGAGGCGGGAGCAGGAGGGGCAGAGCGGCGGGAGCAGGAGGGCAGAGCGGCGGGGCGCCACGGGCAGAGCGGCGGTCGGCGCGCCGGCCGCGTCTGGCCGTCGCCGCCCGGGCGCGACACGACACCGGCCTGCAACGCTGGCCGCCGGCAGGACCGATTTAGCCGAGCGGCGACGCCGGCCTGTCGCGTCCCGTCGCGCCGCGCCGGCGGCCGCCCCCGCCGGCGCCGGCCGCCGCTGGGCCACTGCCATCTGGCCGGCCCGAGTCGGCCCGGCGGCGGCCCGGGCATTCTTGGCGCGGTCCGGCGGCGGCGCTGGCCGGCCAGGGTCCCTGGCTGCGGAGACCAGCGCTGGACGCAGGGGGCGGACCAGGGCAAGGTGCGGAGGGGTACGAGGGAGACGGCGGCGACGCGTGGCGACCATCGGAAGCCTCCGACGGCCGGCCGGCCGGCCGGCGGCGGTGGCCTTATATGGCGCGTCGGTGGGCGTGGTCCGTCGGCGGGCGGCGGGAGCAGACCGTCGGCTCCGACGGCGGCGGCCGCCGCGGAGTCCGGCCCCGAAATTTATCGGCTCCAACCGCGGCGAAACTAGGCAAGAAAGAAGCATGGCGGCAAGCTCTCCAGCCTCTGGGGTCCTGTTGTTTCTCCATTCAATGAACGAGAGTCGCAAGAAATCCGTTGGTGAAAGAATTCTTGCGACTCGCAGACGTTGCTGCCAGAAGGGAATCCGGCGCCTTTGAATCTTGCCTCTAATCAAGAACTTACGTAAGAGCTCCTGGGACGTCTGTTTCCAGCGAGAGGCTGCTGGAAGCCTTACGAAAGAATCATTACCTGTTTCTTTAGCCTGATTCCCGAAACAGAAGTCCCGGGCTTGTTTCTGAAAACCTCAAGAGGCCCGTGACTTTCAAAGGGGGATCAATATCGATTGTAAACAGCAGACGGGCAATGGAAAGCTGATCCAGAGGAGCAGCTGCTGTCCATGACGGGCTCAGGGTTCTGCTGTGTGCCGCACACCCGCATCCCTGGCGACTCTCGCTACCGCCGAAGGCGGCAGCGCCTCCACCTCTCTGACAGCGAGCACGCAGGAGAAACGCACAGCAATCTAACGCCGGCCAGTCGTTAATGACAGCCAAACAGCCAGCGCCATGGCACGAGGCCGGCTCCGCTCTGCCGCCTCTCCGGTGGGAGGAGCTCTGCGGCACCACCCGGCGGCGGCCGCTGGACGGACCGCTGCAGCGGCGGCCGCCCGCGTCGCCTGGCGAGACACAATCAATCACGTGATCTGTAACCGGCCTGCCGCCCAGCAGATCTTGCGGCGGCGCCGCCCACGCCGCCGCCCGCCGCCGCCCGCAGGTGCACGAGCAGATGTGCGCCGTCGCGATGCTATCGGCAGGTGATGAGGCCCCGCGCGGCCGTCCGGCCAGGCCGCCGGATTGGCTGAAGCTGTTGCGCGCGGGCCGGCCCGTCCGGCGGCGGCGGCGCGCCAGGCGCTGCTGCCGGCGAGGCCGCAGTCCGAACACTGGACTCCGCGGATTCCGCGCTACTGGACTCTGCGCAGGCGATTCCTCCGTGGACAGTGGCGCTCCAGCCGGCTCGGCACATCGCGATTCTCGCCCTGGACGCGGGTTGCAGCGCGTTAGAGAGAAAAGAGAGAGAGAGAGAGATTGGGGGGGGGCGTCTCGACTCCGCCGCCGCGGGGGGAGGATCGTCTGGGACCGCCGGCGGCCGACGCCCCGGCTGTCCGACGACCCGGCGACCTTTCGGCGTCGCCGGCGGCGCCGCAGTCGGTTCCGACGAGCGAGGCGCCTGCGGCACGGCAGCGGTACGGGGTCTCGGGTACGACGCTCCATCACCTCCCCAGGGCGTCGTGCAGCCCTCCCAGAATAGCGACCTGCTAGCCAGCGTACTGACGCTATGTCGTCCATTTCGACTCTCTCCCGTCGCATCCCTCTCCAACGTTTACTCTACGCCATTTATGTCAACTTCAGCAGAACCTACGCTCTCGGTGTCGCTCGGTGTTTCGTTCTTCTTAAGCCTGGGAGGGGAAGGGGAAGATAACGCCATGGCAGATCCAAGAAAAAGGCATTACGGCCCTATCCCGTCAGTCATTATGAAGTGCATCAGGTCGTCTTGGCGCTGGCCCCATTTCCTAGCACTGCTTCTCTTCCTCCGGCGTCATCTACCTGGATCTGGCCTTGTGGCATTCACACTTCATCTTCTTCCTCAGATATCGCTGTCCCACCGGTGGCGCCTCATAACGTGCCTCCCCGCCTCTTGGGCTCTTCCCGCTCACTTCGTACCTTTCCGCCTCTCCCTGTCGACCCGGCGCCTTTCCGTCCGACTCGGTCCGCCCAGTGCCTCCTTGCCTGCACCCGTCCACCCCGTACCTCCGTCCTCTGCCCGCCTGCCGCCGGCCGGTCCGGCCCCGCGGCCTGTCCCCATCCACCCCGCTCCTGCCATCCTCTGCCCGCCTCCGCCGCTCTGGCCGCCCACCCCGTGCCGCCGGCTCTCCGGCGGGCGGCACGGCGCAGCTCCGGCCGGCGCGATCAATACTCCCACGGTACCGGGCGCCGCTGCCTCCCACGCCGGCGTGAAATCTGTCGGCGCCGCGCCGCCGCCGCCGGCCGGAGCACACGGTTCGCAGGGCCGGCGCGGCCCGCTGCGCCTCGCCGCCGCAACACGACCCCGAGAGGTCCTGACCGCCTCCGCAGGGTCCCTGGGATGCTCCTGTGTCGAGGAGATGAGGAAACGCGGGGCGGAACTCGCAGAGATAGTGAAATCGGGGTCATCGGGGCGTTTTTGATTTTTTGCTTTTTTCTGTTGTGAAACTGCGAGTTTTGTGACATGTGACGCTGCATGGATATGATTTATGAGTATGGTATGAGAGTAAGAGTATGGTAGACCCTGTCCTTACATTTACTAGTTCCTTCGTATTTGCTTATGGCATAGTATCCTGAATTTCTATCATCACGTTCAACGCATGCTTCCACTGGAGGCGGTCCCGTAAATTACTGGTGCTGCGAGAGGCGGCCTTAGGGCTGTTCGTTCCACGTGCACATTACCGTATGCGTGATGCTGAATCACGGATTGCTGGCGTTGCATCACTGGCGACACTACAGGCACAGGTGGTCTCATCCCTGCATGCTTGCATATGACATCCTGCACTGAGGTTGACGTTTTCAGGAGCGTTATTTTACGCACCAGCATTGCCCATTAACCCATAAACCCTCCATCACATGGGGGTTCAGGGTTCCTCAGTTTCTCAGTTCCCCTCCGGTTTTTCGTCCGCTATTTCCAGGGTTTATGAAGCAGCTTTATGAAACTTGGTTGCTTTTCCAAACTATTTTCCTCTAACGTATTATGCCAAATTTTCGTTACATTATTTTGCCCAGGGGCAGTGCTAAACCACGTATTTCGGAAGCACCTCAGGCCATGTTTAGTACTGCTGAAAGTAAAAAAATGGCTAATAAAAATAGAGTTCTGAAGAAAGATGTTAGAAATTCAGATGGGTGTACAGGCAAATAGCCGGAAAAACACAAAAAATGTTTTTGTTGATCTGAGGTTAAAAAATCTCAGGTTACCTCACAAGGCCAGGTTGAAATTAAGAGTTAAGTGGTGGTTTTATGTAAATATTTTTGACGCTAATTTTCCATATGCAAAGTCCCGGGCATATATGTATGACCCAGCGCACAATGTTCGCTGCTTGTGTTTCAGATTTTAGGTCAATATCAGGTCGGGTCACGGAGCTATGACCTAAAATGCCTGCTCGCTTACCTTGCAGCACGACAGCCATGAGCACGACTTTTAAAAATGTGGTAAATTCAAATGATGGAATCGTTTTCAGACCGTCAAATGATCTCATTGATATTCCATGTGACTCTGAAATCATTAGAGGTGATTTAACGTCAAAGTTCGTAAGCTGACCTCAGGGGTGTCGATTTGTAATTTTTGGGAGGGCCCTGACTCTCCAATGTTGATTTGGCCCCCCTCTGATGTTGGTTTGCCCCCGCCCAATATTCTCTGCCGATTTTTAAGGGAAATGGGTAAAAATAGCGGAAAAAACTGCCGAGATAGGTAAGAGAAAGACAGAAAGTGTAGGATAAAGCATTGAGTGTTTGTCTATCCATCTTTCCATCTTTGATCTGTATGTATATGTATATACCTGTATAGATGGGGATATATGGATTTTTTATTTGGTGAAAAGTAACAAAAGCTTACAAATTCCTGTCAGTCAAAATAGAGTGGGCTAAATCCGTTAAGAAACTCATATCTGGGGGGAGGTTAGGCTGTCGGGCCATTGGCCTGTCCCCCCAATCATTTACAAAAATCGATGCTGCTGGTTGACCAGATGAACATTTGACCATGACAGTTCCCCCTTTCCCATGTCTCTGGCGCCGCCTATGCCAGCATTGTACAGTGCTACATGACTATAGGCCGGATCAGACTTGTACTTCTTAATTATAACATAACTAGAAATTGTTGAAGTATTTTCAAATTAAATGTTAACTCGGTTAAAAAATATTCCTTCCATTTTCCAAGCCCTGTATACGCCTACGATTTTCCCAAAACTGCAGACGTTTGAGTCAGTGGGAAAATATCCGTCGATTAGCTTTCATTTCATGCCGTTTGCACAAAAATCTGCTCATATACAGCGGAGTTTTAACAAGTCATTGTCTACTCCCTGTTTTACTTTTTGCTCTCCTACCCGGTATCCACCCTTTCCAAGATTTTCAAAGCCTCTTGATAAAGTTATAGATTACATCATAGTAGATCGATTATCATTCGTTGCGATCAAAACGGACGGGTAGCTCTCGAGATCCCAGGGATGGGGAAGGGAGAATAAGCCCTCCCTCATAAGGGAATGCGCCCTAGCGTTATGGTTGCTGGAATAGGGTTAACACCGACCTTCTATATACATATATATGTGCACATATATATATATATATATATACATATATACAAACGCCGAATACAAAGATGGGTGTAGACCATTCCAAACATTCCGCTGACAGAAACTTTTCGGACGAGTCCAGCAGACGAAGGTGTGCTCGACAGAAAGCACATCCAGCTGACAGAAAGTCATCTGACAGAAAGGATCTGCCAAGAAGTGCGGTTTGCCTATGAAAGAAGTTTTGACATACAGACGGGTAGAGACAAAGTTTCCCAGGACTTTCAACGCTATATCTGCTACGTTATAAAAGCGTGAGTACTATGCCAGGCATATCACTAAGAGCGGCGGTACGAGGCTGAGGTTGGCAGGCAACTTTCCGTCCGTCGGAATAATTTCCGACATCAGAAACCACAGCGGCGGGCATCTCGTGCTTTTGGAGATGCAGAGGCAGTACATAAGGTGCAATGATATGAGTTACATCCGACATCTGGAAATATGCTTCAAAAATCGAGCATTTTTAGACTCACTTGCCCAAACTGAATTCGCACAAATTAAGCGCATTTGGTCGACTGGTGTTGTTTCCGGCACAAACGTCATTGCACCGCCATTGACGTCAGACTGAATGACGACTTCCTGTGCAGCACATGGGAACCTGCGTCGCTTTCCCAACAAACGGTTGCTGAACCGCAGCCAGCCCCCGTTACGGTCCCGTGGCGGCGCCAGGGCGTGGAGAGGTCAGACGCGGACGCGGCCGGATCAAACAGCGCATCTCCTGCCTGACGGCTGACGGTGACAGCTGACGTGCATGGTGTGTCCGCCCCGGCCCGCCCGCCCGGTGCTGACGTCCTGCTCGCGCCGCCGGCCAGGGGACCGGGTCGCCGGAGAATGGCCGGTCTGCCGGAGACAGGCGCTGAAGAAGCGCAGCCGGAGGACAGGGAGACGGGCAACACCGCGAGTTCGCGTCGAAACAGATTTGCGGGCAGATGTGTGACTTGCTGAACAGCCGGAAGGTCAGCTGTCAGCATCTTTGAATGTGCTTTTACGACGATGGCAGCATCACAGTGCAGCAAACGCTAACAAATGCCGGAGTCTAATCCATTACGCTGCAATACGTTACGATGAAGTCATTGGAGGGCGCTTGTATGCTTCATATACTGACCTTTATTTTCCCCAGTATTTACCGCCTTTGCTGTCCTGCCGACCCGTCTTTGCATGCACCAAACTCCATTCAACGCGATAAATTGGGCCAATGGCAGTTCTCCTGGCCGTTTGGTCCCTGACAAAACGTCCATTCGAATACAAATGCTCCCTTCCTCGCAAAATGTTCGTCCGAATATGAATCGCTCGTTTTGTTCGCAGAACGTTGGTACGAATAACCTGAAGGGCACTTAGCCTATGCTCTTTGTTCTGAGCGGAATTTCGCGACGCACATGCCCCTGCGTGGGAAGTTCGCATGAGCTGAACGAGGCGCAGTTGCGCTGCTACTACGCCAGTGCCGTGGTCGATCTCGTTCCCAAACGTGTCCGCACGTCACAGTCAGTTTGGGCGTGGGATTTACCGTTTATCTGCTCTGCAACTGCTGGTGCATCACCGTGTTCAGCAGGCTTGCAGAGCAGCTCGAGAGTCACGATGTCTGTCTCTTTCATGGGTCAGCATATGTGGTACTCGTGTTGCGGTGAGCTCCGTTGTGGTGTCTTCTGGTTTTACACGTCGCTGGAAACTCGTTAATCAGTCCTCAAGCCGAGAGTGAGACAGCCATACCAGGGTTGCAGACGTAAAAAGTGACATCTTAACGCAGTCTGATAGGATAAGCCACTCTGAAGGATCTAAAAAAAAGTTGCTTCAGTGTGACTGTGCCTATGGCTACAACAGGACGTTAGGCAAACCTTCCTTATGCCGGCAGAAACCCGCATTTACACACAAACGATATATATTTTAGCAATGACTCAATGTTTCAGCCATAGGCCATCTTCAGGAGTGATAAAAAAAAAACAGGAATGCTGGAACGACTCTGGGTTCTGGAGAGACTTAGCTATCTCGAAATTCGGCGCAAAAGCTCCAGACTTTTTTTTGAATAGCTGAAGAGCCCCTTGACTTTCAACACGTCTCAGTAATTGACACACTTCTTCTCAGTCATTGATCTTCTCAGTCATTGTCAGTGACACCACACACACCGAAAGATAAAGCGAAAAACCCGTCATAGTTATATTCGACTGCGTTTCGTAGACGACAGTCTTTACAGGCAAGTGAATTCAACCATCAGGTCACCTCATCTAGACAATGTTGGGGTCGCGTGGACCAATGGCACGGTCATAAAGCCTCTTCTTGTGTGTTCGGCGCTGGAAAGTCCACCATGTCTGTTAGGCAACAGAGTGTGCCACACATTTGTAAACGGTCTTAAAGGTATGCGGGAAAACGTAATATACAAAATCTTCTGCAACTGTTGTGCAAGATTTTTTTATGCAAGCGAAACGAAACGTTCCATTCGCGACAGATAAGGAGCATTTGGATGATGCAAGACTACGAAGACCGGACATGCATCTAGGAGAGCAACCATTCCAGCGTGCAACATATTGACAACAACACGAACTTCGCGGTCGAAATTCTAGCCACCGCGAAGGACAATGCGGACCTCAAAGTCCTGGAGCCGCTTCACATTTTTAAGCTCTGTTCATTTCTTAATGCCCAAACTGCGTGTTGGTTTATCGCCTGAATTCACGGGAGAGTTGGTTATGGTAGTGTAATTTTTGTTCCCTTGTATGTCCACCTACGTGCAGTAACTGAACTTGATTGTAAAACTTGATTGTAATAGGCCATAGATTGTGTAGAATCGCGCTGTTATAAATCTGTAGCGTTCTGTCCTTATTCGTATGTGTGATCTACAATTGCAGTCCATCCGCTTAGTTATGCAGGTTCAGGATAAAGGACGCTAGGTTGTGTCGACTTCCATTGATGCACTTGATGTCTTTTTAAACTTCCATGTCCATGTTGGTTTCTGCGGTTCCGATGTTGGTTTTTGGACTGACGTGTGCTTTAGTTTTTTTTATTTTATAGCTTAATTTTTATCGCTCCTAAAGATGGCCGGTGGCTGGAACGTTGAGTCCGTGTTAATATATATGTCTTTTGTGTGTAAACTCAGGTTTCTCCCGGCATAAAGGAAGTTGTCTATGTTCATAATCATGCCTAATCCCGGGAGTCTGTAAATACCATTTTTCGACTTTGGTAAGCTAGGCAAATCATGCAGCTGCAACCGCAACAAACCAAATAACCGATTCTGAGATCTGCCAGCTGAACACAAGGCCAGTCAGCAGTCGTCGGATCTGACGTGCAATTGGCACGTGTTTCCGACACCGAGAGGACGTGACATGACCCATCACTCGTACGGCCGAGAGGCGTGCAGACAGGACACCCCCCTCTACGCCGACGCGTCCTGATGCCCGCGCTAACCTGTCAGCGGGGGACGTCACGGGGCATCCCGCCGGCCGACACCCCCTGGGCCCCGGTCGACCTGTCGGGGGGGGGCCTGGCGTCGTCAAAGCCTGCGGCGCACCGTTCCGCCGGCCGGCGCGCCGGTGGTGGGACTGCAGTCGTGGGAAATGGGCTGCCATCCGGCCGCGGGTCCGGACGATGCAGGGCGGTCTGGGCGTGGCGACGCTGCCAGCTATCGGCGAGCGTCGACCGACCACCCTGTTCGGGTTCGATACGAGAGCGCTGCGCAGCCGAAGTCAACCGAAGGATCGGGAGGGGAGAGCGAAGGGGCCCGCCGTCTGCCAGGATTCGCTTGTCCGAGGCCAGCCTGTCGAGGGTGCATCTGTTTTGTGTCCCTCTGTCCGAGGTATGTCTAGGATCCGTCTGCCCGGGATCCCCCTGTCTGTCAGGGACCGTCTGTCTGAGTCCGTCTGTCCTGGGTCCTTCCGTCCCGATTCCGCTTGTGAAGGGTCCGCCTGCCCGGAGTCCTTCTGTCGGCCTGTCGAGGACTCGCCTGCTCGGGGTCCGGCTGCCAAGAGTCCAATAATCCAGCACCCTTTCCATCGGTCCGTCAAGGACTCGCCTGCCCGGAGTCCGTCCGACCACGGTCCATGCGGTCGTCGGCGCCGGTGCTGGAGGCGTGGAGTCCGGCGGGCGGGCGGGTGGGGAGGGGGCGGCGGCGGTCGTCGCTGGCAGCCCCGCCAGGCCGGCGGCGGCGGCACATCAACAGAGCTCGCCCGCCCAGACGGCCCCGTCCGGGCGCGGTGAGTCAGCGCCCGCCGCCAGACTGGCACACGGCTCAGGGCCGCGCAGCCGTCTCCGGCCGCCCGCCGGCCGCCCCTTATACGGCCGGACACGGCCCTGTGCGTGCCGCCGGCGGCCGACCGGCCGGCGCCGACCGGCCGCTGAGGCGGCGGCGGCCACTGCCGGCCGGCTCCACCAGACACCGGGTGCCGCTCAGTGGACCAGTGGCCGGGCCTGTGGCTGTTACCCCGTCCCCGTCAGGCACGGGGTACTGCTGCGGACCAGTGGCCGGGCCTGTGGCTGTTACCCCGTCCCCGTCAGACACCTGTACCGCTCGGTGGACCAGTGGCCGGGGCTGTGGCTGTTACCCCGTCCCCGTCAGGCACGGGGTACTGCTGTGGACCAGTGGCTGGGGCTGTGGCTGTTACCCCGTCCCCGTCAGACACGGGGTACTGCTGCGGACCAGTGGCCGGGGCTGTGGCTGTTACCCCGTCCCCGTCAGGCACGGGGTACTGCTGTGGACCAGTGGCTGGGGCTGTGGCTGTTGCCTCGTCCCCGTCAGGCACGGGGTACTGCTGTGGACCAGTGGCCGGGCCTGTGGCTGTTACCCCGTCCCCGTCAGGCACGGGGTACTGCTGTGGACCAGTGGCCGGGCCTGTGGCTGTTACCCCGTCCCCGTCAGGCACGGGGTACTGCTGTGGACCAGTGGCCGGGGCTGTGGCTGTTACCCCGTCCCCGTCAGGCACGGGGTACTGCTGTGGACCAGTGGCTGGGGCTGTGGCTGTTGCCTCGTCCCCGTCAGGCACGGGGTACTGCTGCGGACCAGTGGCCGGGGCTGTGGCTGTTACCCCGACCCCGTCAGACAACGGGTACTGCTCTGTGGACCAGAAACCGGCGTATCGATCATTGGTCCTCTGAATAGCACCTTTAGGTACTGCAGTGCAGTAATGTAACCAAGTTTTTTTTGGATGGCGAAGACACGTCTAAAAAATGTTTCACCATGTCCTCGAACATGCCCCTAATTGCAGCAGGTGTCTGTCGTCCCACGTGCCGTCACACCGTCCGTCATTGTTGGTAGAAGCTAACGTGCTTTCGTTAATGCCAACGCAACACGAACAATCTTGGAAACTGGACACCACCCCTATGGTGATGCATACGACAGGAGAATCCGGAACCGTTTCGGGGAGCACCAGTTATTTTGGAGAGCCGTTTTCCGCCACATACGCCGATCGCCTAGGCGCCCGGTCGGTCCCGTAAATAAACGGACCGGTATCGGCCGGCGGATCATGTTGAGTCTGCCGTTTTACCGGCCCCGGCAGACGAGTTACCGCCGGGCAGGATATCAGGCGGCGGCCAACGTCGGCCGCAGTGAGGAGAGGCAAGCCTCGAGCGACACGTTGAGGCGTGGCGGACGAGGCGAGAGTGCTGTGGGTGTGGACTGTGGATGGCTCCTGCGGTGCGCTGTACTGGTGGCCGAATAGCGTACTGGACGCAGTCTGCGGCCGGTGTTCCTCCCCGCTCCCCCCTATGAGAACGGAGGGCAGAGGGCGTGGCTGGTTCAGCACGTCACAAACACTGCGTCCGACTTCGGCGCCGTGCAGCACGTGCTACTCCTGCCCTAACCTCCTGCTGGCCCGCAGTACCGCGCGCCTCCCGTTTTGTCTGCCGCGTGATGCCGCGATTATCAGAGCGTGCCGACCGTCCAGTCCGGGCCGTCCGAGTTCAGGCGGCCCGCAAACTGGCAGGCGAACAGCAGTCGCGGCAGAACCCGGCACGTTTGTCGTGATGGCGCTCGGTGTACCGTCTAGCGGAATGGTCTGTCTGCACGGCTTTTCCCATTCCTTCGGAATGCGGATGCAGCCGGGTAGTGTCGGGTCGCGGGACGCGCGCGTGTGCTGGTCGAGTGAGCCGGCTAGCGTGCTGGCTGGCTGGGGCCCGGCCGAGGGCGGCTGGTGCCGGTCCTGCACGGGGTTTTCCCGCGTTCTTCGGGCGGACTTGTGCCTGGACTCTCCGGTCTTGAACTACGCGGAAGGCGCGTCCCGTGTCTCTACGAACAGATCCAATCTGAGCTTCTCCGCCTCTTGCGAGATCACGGCTGCCGTCCGTTCTCCGCGTCCACGGCCGGCGGCCGAGTGAAAGACGTGGATCCTTTGACACTTTCGTTTATCGTCACATTATCATATAAAAATACAGTCTTCTGTTTGCTGCTGGGTATGTACACACAACACAGCACGGCACAGCACGCGACTCGGCATGCGGCTACCAAACCCTCTACGCGAGTCAACAATGGATGATGCCCTTAGAGAGAAGATTGCGGGCGCGACTTGGTCACGGTTCTGGGCCAAGAGGCGAGGCGAGGCGAGGCGCCACCGGCGCCAGACAGTTTCGAGTAGGGCACAAGACCGGAGACAGGGTTCGCCGTCCAGTAGCAGCGTTCGACTAGGACTACCGGCCACGACGCCCGCCGGATTCCACCGGTGCGATGACTTTGGAAAATCTTTGGCTTGCTAGACGGCCGCCGCCGCCGCCCGACGGCCGGCGGCGGCGCGGCGATTCCGTGGTGACGTTTTTCCTGCATCGTGTCATGGCACTGGTTTAGGAATCCGCTCAAGCGCGTGACTCGCGAGACGGACGCGGCCGACGCGCTGGTCGAGCCGACGTCTGATATGTACAGTATAGTACTCCGCTGTTCGACACGTACACACGCGCACGCCACTCACTCTAAAACTCCAATAATATATAGTAATAAATATACACGGCACACCACCCTTCCATCCGCTCTACACAGTGAGCCGCACGGCGCGAGTTGCCGCCGCTACGGTGCGCCAGGCGCCACAACTTACTAGGAACATAATAAAAGTAGGACGGCCGGCGCGCGCCGATCATCCCCGGCTGCGATGGTATGTACAATGACGGGCGAGCGCGGCCGGCCGCCGGCGGCGCCGGGCGGCAGCCGGCGCTCGCCTGGCGGCGCGGCCGCCGCCGGCAGGCCGCCCCCACTGAGCTAAATCACCAGCTAGCGCCGGTCAGTCGTCAAACGCTCTCCTGACTGCTGGTCGACTGGTCGGAGAAGCTGAGCGAGCCGGACGGCCGGCGCGCCGGAATGTCCGTCGGCGAGGAGGCCGGCAGGCTGGCCTCCATCCACGGGTGGCGCATCACCTCCTGCAGGCTGAGCCGCTCCTCGGGCCGCAGCGACAGGCACTGCCGGATCAGGTCGCGCACCTCGGCCGACAGGCTGCCGCGGAACGCCGGCTCGGCGCGCACGATCTGGTGGTCCTCCTCGAACGGGATGTTGCCGCACACCATGTCGTACAGCAGGATGCCCAGCGACCAGGTGGTGGCTGGCACGCCGCGGTAGCAGCGGTGCTGCACCCACTCGGGCGGCGAGTAGACGCGCGTGCCTGCAACAAGGAGAGGCCGTCAGCTCGTCCGGGTCGCCGGCCGCCGCCGCGGTCATCGATCCGCTCGGCGACGGGCGGCGGCCAGCCGGTTGCCGGGCGGCCGCCGCCCGTCTGCTGCGTAGTACGCGGCTATCGAGCCGGCCGCCGGGCAGAGCGGCAGAGCGGGCCGCCGCCGCCGCCGGCGGCCGCTATCTTTAGCTGGCCGGCGGCAGACGGCCGGCCGGGCGGCGGCGGCGGCGGCGAAACACGAGCGCCGCCGCGCCGGCCGCCAGATATAGCCGGCCGCCGCCGCCGCCGCCGCCCGGAAGTGAACCGTTACCGCCCGGCCGGCGACCGAATGAATGGCGGCGGCCGGCCGGCCGGACAGCCGGGCGACGCGTCCGAACCGCCCAGCGTGTCGTTATACACGCACGCGCCCGACTCCGAATCTAGGTCGGAGGCGCTGAGACGCCGGCACGTCCGGTCAGACAGTCCGCGCCCGGTCCCCGCCCCGTGAGACGGCCCGTCACGCGGCCCGGCCGCCGCGTCACCGCAACCGTTACCCGCGGTCACTCACCGTCAAAGTCCGTGTAGAGGCCGTCCTTGAGGTGGGCGCCCGAGCCGAAGTCGATGAGCCTGAGCTCGCCAGTGCGCTGGTCCACCAGGATGTTCTCGTCCTTAATGTCCCGGTGCACCACGCCCGCCATGTGACACTCCATGACAGTCCGCACCACTTGCTTGAAAAAGCTGCGAGCCACGTGCTCGTCGAGCGCGCCCCGGTCCGAAATGTAGTCGAACAGGTCGATGCAGTTGTCGGGCCGCTCCATGATCAGGATGAAGCTGTCGGGTCGCTCGTAGAACTCGAAGCACTTGACCACGCCGGGGATGTTCTGCACCTCCTTCAGCAGCAGGATCTCCAGCGGCACGCGCTGGAAGTTGAGCTGAAACCCGAGCCTCCGTCAAATGACCATCCGCAAAAACAATTTCAAAACGAAACGATACTAAGGTCCACGATAAAATTTTTTAAGTCGTAAGGGAAAGAGCCAACGTCAAGAGAACAGCTTCAGACGACCGTATCTCTGCGAGACAGTGACCACTTTCTCGGGGCGCGCTGCTTTCTCCGACGTCAGCCGAGAGGCAGCCGGCCAGCCGTGCGGCCGAACTCACCATTCCCCAGCTGACCACGTTCCTCTTCATCACGTGCTTGATGGCCACCGGCAGCCGGTCGCGGTTGCGCAGACCGGCGTACACGGTGCCGAAGCCGCCCTTGCCCAGCACCTTCCCCACGGTGTAGGTCTTCTCGAAGGGCAGCTGCCGGGCCGCTTGCTCTGCGGAAGAGGAACGTGCCGGTCAGAGGGCTGCCGCGCTGGCTCGCGGCCGACGCCGCCGGCTGCCGGGAAAATGGGTCACACCCCGCCGCGCGCGACGCGGGCAAAAACTGGCCCAGAGCGCGGCACGGCCTGGCACGGACGCGGCGCGGTCGCGCCACGGCCCGCGATCCGGAGAACGTCACTCGACGCGTGCGGCTGCACCGCGATGAATTATTAGCCGGACGGGCCGACGCGAGCGCACGTTCGCAACACTCAGCCGGGTCGGAACGGAAGCGTATTCTCTCAGCCACGCGACCGCTGTCACCGTGCGCTCGTGTCACCGATCTGCGGCAAAGCCAGCGACGCCGAACACAACTCATTTTCGGGCGCGAACCCTGCTGAGAGGAGCACCATCACGCCGCAGAGTGCCACCGCGCGGCCGTACCTTTCGCCTTGGTCAGCACTATGTTCCGCATGTCTGTGCCCAGCTGGACCGGGGCTGCGGACGGCTGGGACCGCATCACTGCTCAGTGGGAGGCGAGCCCTCGCTGGTGCGTCCTCTCCCCGCCGCGTACCACCGCCGACTGACGGCCGGCCGGCCGCCGCCGCCGCCGCCGCCGTACGAGACGTGACGTCACCGAGGGAGCGCGCCGTGAGTCGACACATCCGGCGGCGGCGGCGGCGGGGGAGGGGGAGGGGTATGGCGACCGGCCGGACCGCGCCCGGCCGCCGACCCTCGACCCCAGGGGCCTGAGGGCTCCGCAGGGGGCCGCGAGCGACGGGGCCGGCCCCGAGACCGGCCTCCCGCGCGGCCGGGACGGCGCGCCACTGGCCCGGTTCCGCCGCCGCCGACGCGACTCCGGCCGGGAGCACGCGGCCGGCGCTGAGACGGCGGGCCGCTGCCGGCCGCCGGCGCCGGAAGCCGTTATCAGGCCCGGGGCGGCGCGCGGCCGGCGGGGTCGCACGTTTTTATCTCAGAGGCCGCGACGGTTCCCGCCAGCGAGCGACATGAATGGTGCGGCCTGTGCAGGGTGTGCCGCACCTCGCCCGGCGCGTCGGCGCGGTGACGGCAGGATTCGCGGACGACGTTCTCTCCAGACAGCGGACCGAGTGAAGCGATGGACCGAGCAGAATTGCGATCAGTCACTCTACGATTACGTAAGCAACCCGGTCCCGTTCAAAACGACTCGAGATCCTGAACCGTTGGAAACCACAGCTGCCAGCACAGTATCTTGACGTGTGCCCGTGTATGGGTTCGAACTCAAGGCAGCAATGCGGGTCCTGCTTTTACCGAATTCATTGCTTATTTTTCATTACATTAAAATAAAAAAATGCTAGCGCCCCCTTTTTCGTCACTGTTGGTCCACAGCAGAGCATATCCATTCAACTACGGAACAAACGTGCAGAAAGCATGCTCTTTAGTCTCGTCAGCTGGTTCTGGCAAACGTATATCCCGTATTTCCCATGCTGCGCTTAAGTCAAGTCTGAGAGCACAACTATACAGACGTTTCCCAATGACTGGCTGAACTGACCCTCGGAAAGGCTCTCCGAAATTCTTCTGCCAAGCCCGGCAGTTCATAAAGGCATTTATTGATTGCATTAGATCGAATTCCTTGCTTTCATTTACAGAATTTCACAGAAAGCGATTTTTCCAGTCAGGTAGCTGGGCTGCTTGTGTCAAGAAAATTGTGTGTAGCCTACAAACTTTCGTGAAGTGAACTTCAAAGACCACATCGATGCCGCGCCCAGCCAGGGCAAAAATACTCGAAACCGCGCAATATAAATAAAAAACATCGAAACATCCAATCCTCGGAGCATTCAGCATATTTTAACAAGGCCACAACGCGCAACAATCTCCTACGATCACGAGGTCGGGATGCCAACGCATCTGAAAGTGCGGCGTAAAACCGTACAGCGAAGGTCGTTTTGTTTACCAGTGTTGCGGGTAGGACAAGTATGCGGGAATATTGGCACACCCAAGGCCGTCTGGAAGCGGGGCTGACCGGATCTGTGCGGGAACGCCTGCGCGCGCAGGCAAGGTCTTCCAATCAACTCGACCGAAAAGGGACTAATCTAGGCTCTTGCAAAAACGTTTTTCTGTCTGTGTCGTATCTCTATCCTTCAAGAAGTGAAGCCCAACGGAGGCCTCGCACAGTCCAGTCGCTGCACTGCGTCTACAACTGCAAACTGGGAAACATTATTTTTTGCCTCAGCATACAACAGCTGGAGTTGGTAGCCTCCCTGACGTCCCCGACCACGAGTGCCGGATCCGAACTCGGAAACCGCTTCGTCACGGAGAACCCTCCGAAGGGGCCGTCTGTTTCCCAACACACCACTTCGTCCATAAAAAACATCAGTGCTTCCTCTCCGACTGTTCTAAGACCTACGGGACGGCACAGGAAGCGGAAAGAATGAACGACACTTCACTTGGAATCGGCCAACACCTCAAATTTGACGCATGTTTACCTGTCGGTTTGTCCTTGTCAGGGCCGAAGTTCGGTATCGGCGGCATGGCGAAGGGAATCTTGTATGCACTCGGACTGAGCATGCCCCTCCGGTGCCGTCACTCCACGCTCAGCCACCGCGCGCGTAACCACGCGCACCGAAGTTCAAACCCCAACTGACCCAACCGCTACGCGCGCGACCGTCGCGCGGTACCGCTCCGCGCGGCCCCGCCAACCCTCGTCCAGCCCGCCAGCTGGGCGGCCCGTCTAGCCAATGAACTGCCGGAAAGAGTTCATCCGCCATGGCCTGAGAGCTCTGGCTCTGGCTCTAAGAGCTTTTTAGTAACAAACGTGTCGCACTTGTTTACGGCAAAAATGTAGGAGCACGGAACGAAGCTTGGCGACAGGATGGTGGATTGAGAGCAACTGATGAATAAGCGTGCGTGGGTGCGCGAGGAATAGATGCACTATATCTATTGCCCACAATGCTTGGTCTAGGCGTGAGATGTTCGGCGGTTAGCTGCCATATCCGCCTAGACTTGGCGGTTGACTGCGATGTGTCAGCCGGAGCTGGCGTTCCGCGCTTGTCGAACGGGCAGGTGCATGTGAGCTTTGAGGAGTATTTACCTAATGATGTTAACTCCTCTGATAGCATGAAAAGTCGATAGGAAGGAGTTCTTACATAGCAAGAACCCACTGGTGCAACCCACTACACCACATTTGCATTTTACAGTGGTGGTTGGTGAAGTTTGAAAGCTTGAGTCCACAGGCGTAGCCAAGGAGGGCCGGGGGGCCCGGCCCCTTGCTTAGGCCCATATTTGCTGTGAAAATCATTGCACATCGTCTTCCCGGCAGGCGGTTTTCGTATGACTTCAGTTCACACTGAGCTCCGGGGCCCCCTCCTTAAGGAAATCCTGTCTGCGCCCCTGCTTGAGTCTACATAAATATGGGGTACCCTAAAGATTTGTGAAACTAATATGAGACCATATGGAGTAGGAAACCATATTGACTGGAACTCCTCAGATTGGGTAGTTCCTCAGACCATGCATGAACAGGCATCCACAATCCATTTAAAAATATTATATTCCTCCCAAATACCACCACACTGTTCCGCTGGGGCCCCAACATGTTAGCTAGCCTGTTATTCAATTTACGAATATTTTAGCCCATTTTTATAGACATTGGATGCAAAGACATTACCTGATTATTCTCCGTACGGTTTAATATGTCTCTGGAAAAATATGCGCGCTTAGACAAGCACAAAATGTGTATTCGGAGGCACTGGCGGAGGAGGCATGGGGGCCAGGGGACTTCGCCCCCCCCCCCGAACTTTTTTGGAATATAACATTGACCCTATAGGCGTCGACTGGAAAGAACGGACCTAAAATGCTTCCTGCCCCCTCCCCCCAAATGAAGAGGAGTTCCCGTGCCCCTGTTCGGAGGTGTCGCGGAACAAAATGGAAACAGATATTCATTTCAGCCCCGCTAAGCCTCTTTTGTGAAATTAAAACCGGTAAGGTCTGCTTAAAGAAGCCTAGCAAGCGTCAGGCACCCGTCAGGCCGTCCTGCACCAGTGCCAGGGACAGGTGACCATTTACAACCACTACCGGGAACGACAGGTGACAATTGACAACCACCGCCGCGGAACGACAAGCCACAACTGACAACCACCGCCAGGGGACGACAGGTGACAACTGACAACCATCACCGCGGGCACGACAGACGTTGATCGCAGGGAAGGGTCTGGTAACCCCACATGTCGTCAGACGGGGAACTGCGGCCTTGATTGCGAGTCTCGCCTGCTTTATATACCTCTGGTGTGACTAGCAGTTCTAATGGTTCTGATGATGTACTGGCCGTCCTGATAGCTCTGATGAGACTGGCAGCATTGGTCACTGGCGGATCCAGGGGGGGGGGGGAACCGGGACCATGGACCTCTTTTGTTGGAAAAGGGGCAAACATGTTTTTTCCTTTTGGTTCCTTTTTCGGGCGAAACTGTGATGTTCTTTGCTTTGGAAACGTCTTTTGTAAACACAAATTAATTTTCGTAAATGGCCAAACAACGTGGCCGAAATCCGTGACAAAATCAGCATTTGGGGTAGGTTAGGTTACACGGATGGGGATTTTCCTCCCCCCGGCTAATGGTCTGGATCCGTCCTTGGTACTGTTGGTTCTGATGATAAAACTGGCGGTCCTAATGGTTCTCATTAGACTGACAATCCTGGTGATTCTAATGAAACTGGTGGTCCCGATGAATATGGTGATGCGACGGTGCACCGTGCGATTACCAACGCGATTGCGTCTATCATGACAAGCATCACCATGAAATGCGCATGGACTGCACGTTTACGTCGCAAAAAAGCCGCGCCAGCAGCTATGGCAGGGCCAAAAGTATTTCAACCAATTACCAAGGACGTTGGCGAAAAAAGTCATTTCTAGATTTTCATATGACAATCTCTTTCCTAAATTCATTTCTGTAGGCATCGGTGGCAGTGTTTTCATTTAAGCTTCTGAAAACGCAGAGATATCTGATCATCTACGATCATACTTTTGATGGTTAAACGGCAAAAAAATAAACATCCATATCTCTTAGAAAAAATGGTGGACAAGTGGTGCCAGCCAGATTCTATGAACTGTTTACAAACAGCCAAAGCTGATAAATGCATGGTCTTGTAAAGCTTTAAAATGGAATGATGTGACCATCTGGAGTGTCTTGAGTTCTGAATAGCTAATGAACTAGGTATGTAAGGAATATTGTGTGGGATATTTTGCCAACCCAGCATCACTGTGTATGTCGCCTATGCAGGCCTTGTCAAATGTGTGTATTTTACACTTCATGTGGTTATGACAGGGGTACCGTTTTGTTTAAATGGTTAAGAGTGCCCAGCCAAAGTATCCAACAGCTTTGCCTCCGCAGAGTGAATTTCTTAATGAGTTTTTTCTGCAATGTTTTTGCATTCCCGCAGAATATACCATATACCTGTACATATGTACATGTGTGCATGGATATGCTGGTATAGTTTGGTAGTATCTTTTCTTTGATACCTATTTCGTTAATAACGACCGCATGTCCCGCATTTGCTAGTTTCTTGATGTATCGCTCAAGTTCTTGAGTCTTTCATTCAGCAAATTCGTCTAGGTTGCGTATTGTATGTCTAATATGCAATCTCGACGAATTTGCTTAAAGAAAGGCCCGAGAACTGAACGATATATCAAGAAGCTGGCAAATGCGGAACATGCTGTCGTTTTTAACGAAATACACGCACACACACACACACACACACACACACACACACACACACACACACACACACACACACATATATATATATATATATATATATATATATATATATATATATATATATATATATATATTACTACACGATGATTGATTGCAACATGACAAAGACACCTGGCAAACTGGTAATTACGTGCTGCATATTATCATGACTTGAATCTTAAAGGTTTGTTGTACCTACGTTTCATTCTGAAGCTCCAAGAAAGCATTCGGAGGGCTCAAATCGCTATTTGAGTGGCTCAAATGAACATTGGATAGGTTCAGATGCCTCCTAAAGTAACAAAGCGACACTCCTGGCGTGTGGGACACCAAACGTTTGCTTTTATTTTCCGGTGACATTTAGGTATGGGGAGACATGGGAAAGGCATGGACATGCATGTACATGCCAAGACAGGAATGGATCCCCATCAGTAGCGCAGCCAGGATTTCCGTAAGGGGGCGAGAGTCAAGGCTAAAATAAAAATGCGTGATACTACACTTACCGTCGTACTGCATTTACCAAACAGCATCATATAGTACATCTGGAGCATTTCAAAATAAAAGTGCACTACTTTTTACTTTTTGGATTTACTATTGTCATAAATGATTCGCTGAAAGGGAAAACCCTTCAAGCGAATCATTTATGACAATAGTCGATTTATGGAAACATCTGACCACGGGGGTCAATTGACCCCTCTGACCCCCTCTGGCTACGCCACTGATCCGCATGCCCCTTTGCACAGAAAGTTCCACACGCGGTTGTTTAAGATCACAATTTTTTTTTTCATCCATTCAGCGGTGACTTCGCCGGGGGTGCCGGGACGTGGCAGATCTGGAAATGTTAGATCCTAGCTTAGGGAAGTGTGACACAAATCCATGTTGCAGTCGCATCCAAAGAAAACATTTGAAAATGTTTTCTCTCCTCCAGCTCTGAAAGGGCTCAATCGGCACCGTCCCCAATAAGACGGGCACCGTTCGCCAGGTACGCACCGTGCACGTTTCGCTTGTCGGCTTGCGCGGCGCAAGAAGGCTTTTCATCTTGCGCAGCGGTCGACAGGAGCGGCCGTCACGTGTCGCGCCGGCCCGCCCCGTGTCGCGTCACGGCACGTGGCAGCGGCATCAGCGCCGGGGACGGCCGGCCGGATCAGCGAAGTCAGCAGCGCTTGGCAAACGCGCAGGCTATTGCTGCACGGCGGTTGGCGGGCCGAGCCGCGCGGCACGCAGGCCTGCAGAGCCGGGGAGGGGGGGGCGGGGACCGGGGCAGGGGTCGCAGGGGCCCGGTGGACCGTCGAGGAGCGTCTACCGTGGTGCCGGACCGAGACAGCCGCTGCCGCCGCGACCGGCCGGCTGGAGGTCCGGCGCGGCGGCCGGCGGCAGCAGCAGCAGCAGCAGCAGGCGCATCAGCCGGCCGGCGGCGGCCTTCCGGCCATCCGTGGCTCCGGCCGACCGGCGCCAGAGCTCGGCGGAAACTGAGCCCGCCGCGGGCGGCGCAGGGCCGACCTGCCGTGACCGCCACCGGCCCCGACGGACGTGTTTACACCGACCGGGAGGCGATGACGGGCTGATGACGCTGAGTCAGCGCCGTGACGCGCTGATTTCAGGATCAGGCGAGGGGGAAGGCGACTCGGCAACGCCGCAGCCTCTCCCGGAGAAATGCGTTCGACCTTCTTTCCAGAGACCGATTTGTGGTATTTGGAAGCGTCGGGTTGAACTCCTGTTCTGCAATCCAGCCCAACACGGTATGCGCCGACTACGACTTGAATATGTCTTGAATTCGGGGAAACCATCAGAACTGCATGCTCTTGGCTAGCAAATGAGGTGAAGTACTTGTCACGTAAACCTGATAACGTGTTATAGCTACCTACACATGACGGATTTCTAAGGCACCCAACCACGGAATTACAAATCACAATCGTTTGTCCTTAACGTTTTTGTATCGCCGCCGGAAAATTAAAAAAAAAGTATTTGGGCGTATTAGCATGGACTATCGCCTTCATGCAGGCATTCCTGCGCTGATCCAGGATTTCCAAAGATGAGGAACGATTCGGAGAATCGGATTCCGAGTCATCTCTCAGGTGGCTAATCTTGAGCCGATTTAAAATCGGTATAAGGGCCCGCATCTCCTCTTTATCCGCGCCTAAGCCTAAATCGTTTATTTTCGGCTAGCATTACAATTTAGCAGCTCTCCACCCCTTCTTAAAATCCCTGATCCGCGCCTGCCTGACAGTAGAACCTGCGAAGTTCTGCCAAGGTCTGGGCCTCCAATCCGCCAAGATTGGAAGTACCACCCGCAGTTTAAATCTCCCGCGGAAATCGACCAATCACAGCTTACTACGAAGGCCAACGTAAACGGGACAGTGCGTGTCCAGACCGCCCGGGGTTGTTTACGGCCGCGTGCGTACGATGACTCCGGATACGACCTGAAAAGCGCGCGAAGAATGGGCCGCGCCGATTGGTCGACTTGCGTGTTGATGCGCAGCTGGCATTTCTCCCCACCGCTGCGCCTCGGATTACGACAAACAGCCGGCTCTCCCCGCGCCGGTCCCCGGTCGCCGCGGCCACAAGGTGGGGGGCCGCGGCAAAACAAGCGGGCAAGTGCTTACGCGGCCAGGGCAGGTGCGTCCGCGCCGCCCGGTGCCGGCCATCTGCCGCCGACTGGAGCCTGGACGGCCTGGCCACCGTGCTGCCCAAACGTGCTGCACGAGGACAGCGTCTTTGAAGCGGGTGGTGGCCACGCGTGCCGTGTCGCGGCGTGACGGCTGCGGCGGGCCGGCGGCGTAGCTGCAGCAGCCCGGGAGGGCGGCGACCTCACGAGCTGTGTAGAATTTTACCATTTTGTGTTTTGCAGTGTTGTGAAGAAAGAAATCTCAAAATGGTTCACAATATCTCTGGGAGGTATTCTTTACCCGTGACCGCTTGGGGATCACGGGTAAAGCATTCCCCTACACCTCCGTTTTTCGCCGAATGTGCCCGGAACGTAAACGATGAGGCCAACAAAATTTCAGTACCTGTCAGCTGGTCAATTTGACACACGGTGACGTAAAAATGCTTCACATGGGGCTACACTTTACGGGGACTAGGAGCAAAATATACAGTAACATATCGGACAATTTGCGGCCAAGCGTGTCGGCCAGCGTGCGGCGAGCCGTTATTCAGCAATGCAGCCTTACCTCCTCTAAAAAAAGCAAAATGCACATCATGTTGTAGGGAACTGAACAGGCAATCAAATTGTGTCAGCACTGTGTGTTTATGATCAGGTCTTGCAATGCGACATTAATAAATCAATGATCCAAATATGTTATGAAATTTGGAAGTTATTCTGCAACTGAGATCCAGTGGGCCCAAAGATCTTCAGTATTTTCCCAACTCAAACACGTGGTCAGGATTTTCCTCAGGGACGGGGGGGCAAATGTCAATTTTTGTCGTATGACACAGGCATATGACGAAATTTACAAGAAAAGGCAGTAACTTTAGGCAATTTATCTGATATTTAGTGCACAGCAAAACATATAACGTTTGATTTCGCAACAAATATATATGATCACCATTACGTATTCATGCGAAATCGTCATGTATCAAGCGTAGAAAGCTTGGCTCAGGGGGGGGGGCATGGCCCCCATAGCCCCCATTGGCTACGTCCCGGTCCCAGCTTAACATTATTGGTTACTTCTGCATCAAACGGCACCAAAACTTACCAGTCCAACACAAACTGTAGCACCTACGGAGCGATATACGTTAGACGGACCGACCCGCCGGGTATCGTCGGTCTGGTCGACTGCCACCGGCCGCTGACGGGCGGTGCCGGCCAACCGGTGGTGCTGTCCGCCGAATTATTAGCAAAACGAGACGTAAGGTTCGTGTTGCGCGATGTGCGTGTGACCATACGTTAAAGGAACACAACGAGAACGAGGAGAGCCAAATCTGAGTAGGAAAGAGCGGCCAGGGTTCGATCGCAGCCAGGTGCGATCGAACCCTGCCCCTTTTTTTTTTTTTTTTTTTTTTTTTTTTTTTTTTTTTTTTTTTTTTTCCATGAATTAAAGGTGACCAGGCAGTGATGACCTGAATGCGATCCAGATCGCAGGTGAGGCCATCACTGCCACACATTTGGCCGTAACCTCAACCGGAAGTTTCAGTACGCTCCCAGACTTCTCCATGATAGCCTTTACTGCGCTCATTGCATCACACCAGATGCACGAAACTCTGGACTTTTATTTGATATCAGTTCTGAAGTTATCAATGGAATGAAACCCTTACTAGGTGATGTTAAAGATATTGTGCATTTTTCGGCCATAATTCCGACATTTTACGGATCTGTGACGTCACAGGTCAACGCAAAAAGACTACATTCTAAGATGCGAGGGGAGGGGTCGGTTTAGCCCCCCGGCCGTTGCGGTTGGCGGAAGACCCCTGACAGTGCTGGGTCAAGGGCATGCCAGCTGTCAGTCACGGTAATTCGGTGAGCTGTCGAAGAAAAAATGTTGGCGGGCGAAGTCCATCAAGAACTATTAAAAAACAGGACAGCATGCGTCCCAGAACCACTTGGACCACGGCCACGCTCTTGACCTTGTTAAATAAAGAAAAAACTGAGGAAGACTGGTACCAATTTCGTTTAACGATGTGAATTCATATTTGTATTGAATTCGTATTCGTATGAACACATTATGCTTAGCCCCACAAAAACCGCAATAAGGGCGTTCCAGTGAAGGCGAAACGGACGACGGCTGTATCTCTTAATCTGACATGGAACACAGGACCAAGGCCAGGGCTGCCGCGACGGGTGCAGCAGCGCGCTACTTTAAACCGTTTTTGCATGCCGTACAGCATGGATAGCGGGGCATACGTAGTGTAGGATGGCAGCCCCACCAGTTACGGGAAATTTTAACATTATCAGCGACTGTTGGCTCTGCCCAATGCCACGGTGGTGTAAGACAAGCAATAAGTTAACACCCGCCTGGCTAGCCTGTCAAAAATAACGCTTTCGGGTGGGGGGTCAACTGACCCCCCTAAGACCTCGAAAAATAACGGGGCTGGATCCGCAAAATTTGCAGCGTGGATGCAGCCCTAAGGGAGCCCTCTTGTGTAAGAGTTCGATGTTTTTAGAGTGTGACCTTCAAGGTTAAATGACGTCGAAGAGGATCAAAGTTGGTGCGGTTCGCCACACTTTCGCTTGTACCGCGAAAACCGTTCGTCACAGCGCCAAGATCAAGATGGATCTTGGCGCTGTGAAGCCATTTTTGAAGGCCACATAAAATTGCGAGATGGCATATGATTTGAAATGCTTGGCTTAGTACTTACGCCTGAATTAGTGCTTCAGCACTACTTAAGCCACATGGCTAAAACTTCATGATGTGTCAGAAAGTTTGTTTGTGGTATTGTGGTATCTATATTGCGTTTTTATATTTATTTATATTTTTATTGTTTATATTATTTATTTATGTATATATTTATATCTATGTTTATATTGTGGTATCTCAGGGTAACGTTTGGCGCTGAATTCGAATAAGGCAGCCAAAAATACTTTACGGTCCAAATTTCTGCCTCCAAGGCCACTCAAGGCCATATGAGGTCAACCGAGGTCACTGACTTACAGTGACCCCGGAAAAATAAAAATAGCGAAAATGCGCTACCGCCATCCGGTGCAATTTTAGCACTAAGTATTGAACACTAGTAAGTAAAAACTTAAATATATCCTCCAGCTTCGCCAGAATAGTATGCGGGCACGGAATGCTGGATCGAAGGCAAAACCTATCTGATCCATTTCTGACACCTGTTCACACCACCGTGTACCGTACGTAAGTAATTTTGTGCGCTGAATTCGAAATCAGCGTCAAAAAACACTAGTAAGCAAGCTGTTACAGAAGCGGGTGTGCCAAGATCAATAGAGCTCACCTCAGGTCAGTGACCTGAGATAACGTAGAAGAGATCAAAGCCATCGAAATGCGCGTGAAGTCATCTCCGCCATTGTTTTGTACCATTTTAGCCTTAAATTAGGCGCTGAACAACAAACTGGTGGTTTTTGATTGTTTGGCCTGTTAAGAAAACGGCTACGTACGAACATATTTTTGGACATCTCTCTGTGACCTGATCTGATACCGACCTGACACTTGGTACAACGTTAGAAGATGAAGTGGCCTTTTATATGTGTTTCGGTTCTTCGGCTGACATGATTAGGACAAAAGTTCTATACTTGGAGGTAATGTTTCACATTTGACCTCGACCTGACCTCGTATTAATCTGATCTCATATTAAACATACCATTTTTTTTTTTTGCAGTTGTTTGTCTGTGTGTCATTGGAAAGTCCGCCGGCTTTTAGAAAGTTTCTAAGACTATTCACGCCGCACAAGCCACTGCTCGGTTCACACCGACCGGAAGCCGGTTGAGGTGGGCGCGGAGCGATCAGCTGCGCTCACGAATGCCGCTTGGTTAACTCGGCTGTCCGAACGGGACTGGTGGCTCAGACGCCATCGGCGGCCGACATTGCCCGCACGTGACCGCCCCATCCGGCGCACGCTCGTATTCACCAGGCAACAGCTGACGGCTGTCCTCGTGCGACGTAGCACACGTTTCAAGAGCGCCGAACTTTTCAAGAACGCCCACGCAGCCGGAGCGAGTTTCCGCGTCGCTTCCGTTCTCCGCAGTTCCGAGTCGCGTTTCTCCAAACACTCCCGGACACGAGGTCGACTTTTCTGGTATATTTGAACACCGCACTGCCGTGGCCAGGCCAAGGGCAAAGCTGGAGCGCGCCGTCGGCGGGTGGCGCTTCCGCCTACCGGAGTCACCAGGTCAGAAGCCACACCCCCTCGTCGTCAGACCAAGCAGCTATCTTCCACGTGACAAACATGAACCTACATAAACACAGTAACGTACAGCGGTTACAGCGATTTGCCGGATGGCTCCCAAAATTTTCCAGTTACAGGCGGAAACAAATTTCTTAACATCTACTACAATGTATCCGGAAAATGCGCAGCTAATATACTGAGAAAGCGCTAGACTTCCGGGGCCCACCTACGCGTTGATCAGCCAATTTCAGCTGGCTGCGTCGAGTTAAGATAACATCACCATTTACCAATATTACTCACACCGATATAGATAAGCACAGAAAAGGACCTTCCACGGAAATCGGCGCTTTTGCCTGACGCGCTGACGCGGTATAGCGGGACGTGTTGCGCTGCTGTGTGAACGTCGACCGGAGCCGACACGTGAGCGGACCTTTTAGCATTCTCACTAACTCGACAAGCGAAAACTCCAAGCACTATTCAAACTTTTTTTGCTGCACATTCTCTGTGCCGGTTTCATTGTTGGATAATGGCTCTGCACGCCCGAGGCCGCACGGGCCGAGGCCCTGGGCCCCGGGGCAGGCCAGTGAACTCTGCGCGGTCGCACCACTGGTGCCGGTCTTACGTTAGTACAAATAATCAATAACGTTACCAATTCACACAAGCAAACTAGGCCGGCCCGAGGCCGTTTTGCCGGGGACCGACCGCGGGCGTGAGCCCGTCCGATTAAGAAGAATTCAAACACCGAAGTCTAGTTTAACTATTTACAGGCCGGTTGCGCCGGGCCGTCGGACGCCGGCGCAGAGCCGACCGCTCCTGCCGGCCGCGCCGGGCCACGGCTCGGCGGACAAATGCGGCGCGCGCGCTGGCCGACCGGGCGTCCCGCGCCCCGCGAGCGGACGGCGCCGCCGGTGCGGGCCGCCCGGGGGGCGCGGCGGCGCCGGCCCCCCGGCTCCGGTGTCGCTCCAGTCAGCGTCCCGGTCCCGTCCCACAGCGCTTAACCTACCAGAAAGTGGACGCCGAAAAAGCAAGCGGTGGGCCCCGCCGGAAAGATTCGCAGAAGTGATCGGTGCGGCGCGGCCGGCCGCCGGCGCGCGGCCGGCGGCGGCGCGCGCCCGGGCGCCGCCCGCGCGGCGGACGCCCGCTCAGTCGCCGGGCTGTTCCGTGTAGCTAGCTTGGCTGCGGCCGACCTCGGTGGTGACTCCCACGCCTCCCCGCCCCGCCGGTGTGTCTCGCTCCGCGGCAGTCGCTCGGCGCCGTAACAAATACAAAAATAGACTCTCTCGCTCTCCGTCTCCGGAGCGCGCGCGCCCGTCGCGCGTCAGTCGGTCGGTGCGTCCGTCGGGCGTGAGGGGGCGGCCGGCGCGGCGCGGCGCGGCCGCCCCTGACTCGAAGCATCACAGTGGCGGTGGTGGTGGTGCGGCGGCGGCGGCGGCGGCGCGGCGGCCGGCCGGGCCCGCTCGGGCCGCTACTGAGCCGGCTGGGCCACCCTCAGCAGGGCGTCCTCGAACTGGACCGGCGCGGCGCCCGGGTCGCCGGCGGCGCCGGCCACCGGGCCCGCCCTGGCGGCACGGCCGAGACGGCGTCACGCACGGCCGCGAGCTCACACCAGGCCCGACGCAGCGCCAGGCGACAGCGCCAGGGACGGACACATAGGTCAAACGAGGGCGGAGCAGGACATGAGGGTGACACACTGACGCGGCTTTAAACCATCGACGGTGGATACAGGGTCATACATGTGGCCAGACAAATATCATTACATACAGATATGGGACAGCACGCTTCCCACACGACTTAGCGGGGTCCGACCAGAATCATAACCTCCGCAGCTCTCAACACCCAACACCCACCTGGCGCATTTCAGACTGGAACATCTCACGGCTAACGATACGGTCCATTCTAGCAATTCTCAGACAGACGCTCGTCGCCCGGTCGACGCCGGCCAGCGGCCAGCGACGGACCCTCGATCAGTACCGTACGGTCGGTGGGGCGGCCTCCGCTGGCCCACTCACTGGTTATCGGACGAGCCGGCCGCGGCGCCTCGCCCGACCGTCCCGTCGCCGGCCTTCTTCGGCGCTGACGGCGGGCACTTTTTCTTCGGCTGCCGACAACAGCGGCCCGGTCACCCAGCCGGCCAGCGGGCCACGCACAAGCACCGGGCATCACCGCCAACCGACCACGCCACGGCACGACTGCCACGCACGAAGCAACATCAACAACAACACACTGCGCAACATCCCGGCTTTAGAAGACAAAGGATGCAACAATGGAAACCCTCCATTTCCCCTCAGCCCAACAATTCACAGCGCCTACGACCGTGCCAACTTCACCGCGGCCCTGCGCTGCCGGCGAGCGCCGCAGACACCACTGACCTGCGCCTTCTTGGCGGCTCGTCCGGCGGCGGTCGAGCCGGCCGTGGCAGCAGCGGCGGCCGCGACGGCCGCCGGCCAGACGCCGGGCCGCGGCGGCGGCTGGCCGCGGCCGGCGACGCGCCGGGCCAGGGCGGCCGCCGCCGGCTGCCGACCGCCGCCCAGGCCCATGTTGCCGGCCCACGAGCCGACCACCACGCCGCCGATCTGCAGCCGGCCGCCGCGCGCCAGCAGGCGCCGGTCGCCGGCGGCCGGCGGCGGCCCGGCCAGCGGCGGCCGCGCGTACTGCACGTGCATGCCGTCCAGCACCGCCTGCCGCACCAAGTCCAGCTGGCCCACCATGTCCAGCCGGTTGTCGCACAGCTCCAGCACGTTGCGGCACTGGGTGGCCTTCAGCAGGTAGCTGCGGCAGCCAGCGACAGAAGTCAGCGGTCCAGCTCCAGGCTCAGAGCGGAACATAAGCCACCAGAGATAAACAAAGCCCGGCAACGGTCCTCAGAAACACATATGGCGAAATACGCCGCCGGAGAGAGGTCACCAGGCCGACCGGAGAACCGCCCACCACAGTGAGCAACACGCCAGCCCTACCGACATTCGCAGAGGCCGGTGCGAAGGTCGGCACACAACAGCCGGCCGCGGCGGCCTGGCGGGCCGGCCGATCCGTAAACAAACGCCGCGACAGAGGCGTCCATTATCCGGCTCGGCACCGTCGGACCCGGCCTCCCAGCAGACGGCGTCGGACGCGGCGGCCTGCAAACGTGACCTCACGCGGCAGCCGCCAGTGCGCGCAGACCAGCCGTCAACACGGCGTCGGACGCCGCCGTATCAGTGGACTCTGCCCGAGGAGAAAAACCCAGCCCACGCCCGACGCTCGAACAACACCGACACTCCGCTCTCCACGGCGCCCCGAGCACCGGCGCGGCTCACCTGTGGAACAGCTTCCCGTCGAAGAAGAGCCAGGGGCAACACATGAGCCAGGGCACGGGCGCGCCGCACGCGTCGTTCGCGAACAGCACCGCCTCGACGCCCTGCATGAACAGGTTGGCCAGCTGGACGGCCCGAGCCGACACAGATGGCAGCTGGGGGCAGACATCACCGAGGTCACCCCTCGACACAGACGGCAGCCAGGAGCCAGACGGGTCACCGAGGTCACAGGTCTGAGATCACATGCCAACAGACGGCAGCTGAGAACAGACAGCTCGCGGAGGCCACGGGCCAGAGGCCACTCACCGATGAGGATAATAACTGAGAACAGACGGGTCGTATGCACGTCTGAGACACAGACGTCAAACGACCCCACAGAACCTCGCACTATAATATGGCCACCTACGAGTGCAGATCAGCGCCCTTACGAGGCCCAGTCACAGCCACAGCCGTCACATCGCACAGACTCGCCAGCTACGCGCGCCTCACCTATTCACCACCCCACGTTGCCAGCGTCGCCGGGTCGCCTACCTGGAGATCCTGCAGGTACTGCGAGTCGGTCAGCTTCGGGCTGAGCGCCTGCGCGATAAACGCGTCCAGCTCTGGCTTACAGAGGAACGCCTGCCCGTTGACACCGCTCTGGGACATGATGTACCTGGCGGGCGAGGCGGACCTGTACAGGCCGACCGGCCACCGGGCCGTGTACCGGCCCCACCGACCGCCAGCCGGCCCGCCCGCTCCACACAGGGGCAAGACAAGCCACTTCCCATATCACACCCTCTGACAAGATCGCCTTAATTGTCTTAGTTCTGTCACAGCAGTTCACAAGTAGCCACCAGAGTACAACAAACTCTTGAGAGTGAACTCTCCGGTCAGGTGGGCATGTACATCAGTTTTGACGCACGCCTTTTACCCAGAAACTCCGGCATTGAAAATAGCCGCACAGTTTGACCTCGACTGGTGACTTGAACCCATAAATAGTACCCCTAATTTCCTGAGCACGCAACCGGCCTTCACCGATGACCTGGACACATGAATGAGCCTTGTCGGTTACCTAAGCACGCAGGCGAGCACCAGAAGATGTTGCGGCACGTAGACAGGGTTGCGGATGTACGGCGAGTCGGCGTTCACACAACTCAGCAGCGCCCGCAGTCTCCGCTTTTTGTCGTCGTCCGTCGTGCTGGAGCGGCAGACAGCCGGTCAGACATGGCAGCAGACGGTAACGGACAGTCAGACGTGGAAGCAGATAATCAGGAGTCGTCAGAGGTGGCAGAAGAAATCACAGACAGTCGAGGTGGCGGCAGACCATCAGAGACAGTCAGAGATGGCAGCACACATTCAGAGGCCTTCAAATATGGCAGCAGTCACAGGCCAATGGAGGTGCAGACAATCAAACACAATCATAGGCGGCAGCAAACAATCAGAGAACCATAAACCTCCGTCCCGAACGACCATTTTCCCTCACAAGAAACGATTCCCGCCCGTCTCAAGTTCTCAAGTTCGCCAGCCCAAAGTCAACAAGACCAGTCCCGGCCATCGCGTCCCCAGGCGTTGCCACGCGATACCGCCAGATAAGCTGACAAAACGCCGCCGTCTGCTCGGAGCTCGGCTCAATGTGGGTCACAAGGCCACTCCAAACCGCCGGCGGCCGGGCAAAGGTCAGCTCCATTCAAACGATTCGGCGGGGCGGGGGGCGGGGAACCGGATACCGGCCGCCGATAACAGTGCAGCACGCCGGCCAGCCGGGCGACCATCGCAGGAGGGGGCGGGGCTCCGGGGACTGGTGTACTGAAGCGCCGCGCCGCCACGGCAGCGGCCGGCGCGGCGCCTCTCCGAGCTGATAGCAGAAGCGGCACGGAGCCGAGTCGGCCACAGCCGGCAGATACCGGCGAGCGGTTCACGTGTTCCCGGCCTCACGGTCAAGTGGCGCCCAGTGTTGCCGTTACGACAGCCGATCGGTAGGGCGCGGATACTGGCAGGACATGCCTGACAGACTGTCCCAGGAAGTTGGCTGGGGTGCGGTAAGCAGAGCGCAGGGCGGTGCGGGGTTACGTCGACAGTCGTTCGGCCTGATCGTTTCCCGCCGACAGCCGGCGCCGCAGAGTCGTCAGCCGGCCAGTCGGGACCACCTGCCACCCTTCAGCGCGGCGAGCCACGGCGAGGCACGGGCCGGCGGAGAGCAGGCCTCAGCGCCGGCTATCTACGGCCTGCACTCGGCCGGCCACAGCCAGCCGTGCGGCTCAGTGCTGTCGTGCAGGTCGACGCTGTTCCACACACCGCAGGAAGGAACGGATCGGCTGCGGAAATACTGTCCCCGGTCGTCCCTACAGCCCGCTACGGCATCCGGCCCGGTTCGGGCCCCGGCGCTCCCGACTGGGCCCCCTTCCTTTACAAAGTGACGCGCCAACAACAGCGAACTTCATGGGGCGCACGGAGCTGCAGCGCTCGCCAAGCGCGGGCGAATTTGGCGCAGCTATAACCTGGACGGCCAAGCTGGCGCGGCCGTGACACTGAGGACGAATTTAGCGCAGCCATTACATCGACGACGAATTTGGCACCGCCTTGACATGAATGATCTACGATGCGATGAACCCCATGGCAGCGAGGCGCGGCGCCCAGCGCAGTCTAAAACCGGCCCGCGACGCTGTTCGCACAGGTCGAGCGTCGGTAAACCAAAGCAAACACGAGGCACGTCCAGAGGCGCACTAAACGTCGTGTCGGCAGCTCAGCTGACAGAGCTTCTGTCACCGTTCCGCACCCTGGCTAGCTGGGTTCCAGTCGTCTCGGCGCTCACTTGGGTCACTTGGTCACTTATTTATATATATATATATATATCACTTATATATAGGTCACTTGGCAGCTGACCCATAGAGGCAAACACTGGCTGCCGCGCGACTGCGCCGTTCATTTCGGCACGTAAAACTGTCGCCCCAAACTACGCCGTTTACCTGGGACTACGCGATCGGGTGTAGGGATCAGAATCCGTGCAACAGGCACAGCTCAGCAAGCACTGTGATCCCAGTGCACCCTAGCATGACATTCGGGCCGGTCCTGCGGCCGATCCACTCACCCGAACCAGAGCCGCTGCACGGTGGGCACGCCCCAGCCGAGCGGCCGGGCTGTCACCAGGTCGGGCCGGGTGTACGGGTTGTTGCGGCTGTAGGCCCACTCCCGCACCTGGCGGCGACAGCAGGCCGTCTTAAGTCTGCAACGCTCCAGCGGCCGACGCCAGAGACGGACGGCACAGGCAGACAGCAGACGGCAACGACAGACGGCCGAGATAAACCGGCAGCGGCAGATGGCAAAGGCGGATGACAGACGGCAGAGATAGACGACAGAGGCAGACAGCAGACGGTAGACGGCAGACGGTAGACGACAGACGGCCGAGATAAACCGGCAGCAGCAGACTGCAGAGGCAGACGACAGAGGCAGACAGCAGAGACAGACGACAGAGACAGACAGCAGAGGCAGACGACAGAGGAACACGACAGCGGCGGACGACAGACAACACTGGCAGAAAGATGACAGAGACGGAAGAGACATGAGACGGAGACAGACGACAGAGGTTGGTTGGTTATTGGGGCTTAAGGGCGCACCGACTGCAGGGTCATTCGGCGCCCAACAGACGACAGAGATGGACGACCGAACATGACCACAGCAGGACAGCGACGAGGCTCCGCAGCACTGCCGTTCACTGACGGCAGCACGGAGAGGCACAGAATGCTGACGAGTTTCGCGCTCAGATATGACACCCTGAACTGCTACACAATTTAGACTATTGTGTGGTGCTGAGCTCGTTACTTGATGGTCATACTGTTCTGCTGTTTAATGAAGGTCAGCCTAACGACGTTCCTGTGGAGGTTACTTGGGACCGCAACAAATGCAAATGAAATTGTTTCATATTTTTCAAAACTAGCCATCGGCCTCAGTAAAGCTACGAATTTCAGATCCCACACGAGTAACGGATACGCGGACACATCAAATAATGTTCAAAACAGACGTCTTTCATATCGTTTCGGTGTTTCTAACCACGCCCACGTGGCCGAATAGCATCAAATGCCTCACAAAACCCACAAATCTTTCAATCGCAGCCCAATTCCTCATCCAACGCAGAGGTAAAGCCAGCGCTTCGCACCTTAATCTCACAATCGTTCGTTTACATTCTGTGCAGCCATGGTTCGTCTGGCCGGCAGGGAGGGAGAGGGGCGCGCTCACCTGAACCAGCGGGACCTGATGCTGTTCGGCCGGCGGCTTATCCTTGTCGCGGTTGTGCAGGAAGCTGTGGTGGTACAGGTTGAAGAGCACGGCGTACACCCGCTCGCGGACCGGCCGGAAGAAGAGCGCAGAGTTCGGCAGCTCCCTGCCCAGCTCGTCCTCCATGCTCACCGGCAGCTTGATCTCGCCCTGCGGCCGGGTCAGGCGAGGTCAGGTCCAGGTTAGCTCAGCTCGCGACAGCACGTCCGGTTAGGTGAGTTCAGGCGACACCATGTCAGGCAGGTCAAGGCCAGCCGGTTTAGGTCGTAATGACCATGTCAGCCTAGGTCAAGTCATAATACACCAGGCCAGGACATACGTCAGGTCAAGTCAGATCCGATCGAGTTGGGTCAGGTCAGGCCAGGTCAGCTCGGATCGAGACGCACCGGGCCGGGTTAGGTCAAGTCAGATCAGGTCAGGTCCGGTCAGGTCTGGCAAGGTCGGGGCCGTACCTGGGAGAGCACCTGGTAGACCCAGGGCGACATCAGGCCCTTCTGGTGGCGTTCGGCGGCCGTTCGGAGCACCTCGGCAGTGACAGGCGGCAGTGGCGGCGGCTCCAGCGTCACGTGCGGACCCTCCGGACGCTGTCGGAGGAGCGGTCCCGCTCAGCACGGCCGCACGGCCGGGGCCACACCGACGCGACAGAAAAGCCGCTTTGGAGGGCGACTGTAGGTCAAACCCATTTCAAACCCAGGCGACACCATACACACAGGGCAAGTCGACCTTATGATCACAACAGAGGATGTAGCATATTGGATGCGCTGTCGCTCGCAGCTACAATATTCCACTGTGGCAACGTTTTATCAAGATTCTGAAGCTCACGCCAGTGAAAATGCATTAGATGGAAAATTGCTTCATTACACCAGAAATGGGTGAACAGACACAAAGCTGTTTCTCTCTAACTTCGTGCAGGGTATAAACCTTCAGTGCCAACCAAAGTGCCCATAGCTACATTTGTGTTTTACACAAATGACAAAAAACCTGGGAAACCGTAACGAAACCGAATGGTGTTAACCCGTCCCCGACTGGGGGGTGCAGTTGACCCCCCCCCCCTCGAGGTTTTTCTGGGATTGCGAGAGAACGAACAAACACAAAGCCACCAAAACTTCGTGTTCCTTTTGCTTCATCAATTTTACATCTCCTGTCAAAATTTCGACCTCAGGTCAGGTCAGGTAGCCTGACCTAGGTCAAGTCAAACAGACCTATGTCAAAAAAAGTTTAGCGCCCTCTAACTTTTTCGCAAAACAAGATATCTCAATAATACTTTCTGGGGTTAGTGATCGTGATAGATGCAACACATCGATTATCTCAGATTTTTCGAAATTTTCCGGGTCATTGACCAAGGTCAAGCTTATTTTTTAACACATGTTGTCATTTTTTCGGAAACTGACGGAATATTTCATAACATTTTTAGTGTGGAGTGAAGCAGATATCTAGTTATCGTCACTGGGCAAAGTATCAATGACTTCCAGCCATTCACCTGAGGTCAGGTCACGAGTAACTGTAGTGAGCCAAAATGTACCACCGTCAAAATCGGCGATGAATTACTCAGAATGGGCAGAAAATGGCAGAACTAGCTTGCACAGACGTAAGTAATACCAGGAACCTCAAAAAGTTTGAAAAACTAGCATATTTTGCAAATAAACAGGCTCTCGCGAATAAAGCTCCGCCAATTGTGTAGATTGGTAACTAATGAATTTTTCCAAAATTTAAACATGAAAAACCATAACAAGAACCACTAAGATCAATAAAATTTACATAGATAGGCTTTTCTCGCGAAAATAAGGGGACGCTAAAATTAGTTCCCGTCAATTTGTTACTGCATACCGCTGCGCCGCACGCCAACAGCTGGCGCGAGAATTGCCGTGTCTTTAACTCAACGTTTCGGCGTATATATTGAACAAATCTGGGAAATTAGACGTGTATCGGCATCCGCGGATCTTTACTTGTGCGCTGGTGCCTTTACCTATGCGTTATTAGTCACAGCCCTTGAGATTCAGGCCATTTCTCGGTCTCATGCAGTCGGCTATGAGAAAACATATATAGAGCGTAAATTGCTTACATATTATCTAAAACTAAAAAGTTTCGTAAAAAAACCAGTTTCGATCTCTACCCGTCACAAGCTTTCCAACAGTATGCTTATTTTTTATCGTGCGACCGACCGTTCGTGAGTTTGAGGGAGGCGGCCAACTGCCCCCCCCCCCCCAGTCGCGCATGTTCGAAACCGACCGACGGTCGTGCGCGGGTTAATATACGTCACCCCAGACTGGCCAACACGAAACACATCTCCACTCCCTTTGCGTGAGACTGCGAGCACAGCCCCAAACTAAACCCCATCCCGTCCCCCGCAGCTGGACAAGTCGCGTATTACCACCCGCCGTGCCAAACGACCCACCTCACCGCGTGCGGGGTCGCCCAGTCGGGCGTCACGCGTCCGGCGCGGCGCGCCCGCACCGGACGTGGCCCAATCCCGTGAGAGCCGCATCCTCATCCCAGAACATCCGCCGCCGACTGCACACAGCCCCTCCCCCCACAGCGGCGGCGGCGGGTGAGCCACAGTACAGCGCAGACCGGAGCGGCGGCGGCGGCGGCGGAACTCACCACGTCCACGTGACCGTTGGCGGCCGACGTCTGGCCGTTCAGGGAGCCCGGCGGCGTGCCATCTGCCGGACACAACCGCAACTAGTCATTGGCGGCGGGCTCCGACTCCGCAGGGCGGCAGGCGAGTGCACAAACATGGTGTGGTCGCAACACCGGAACACCAGCAGACCAGCCAATCATCAGCACGACACCAGCTTATGTGTCAAGAATAGCTATCAGTCAAACGGCTTAGAGCAGGGCGTACCATTTCTATGTATTAAGCAACCCAAAGCAGGTCGCCGACTCGTTGGCAAACTTATAACTTCGTGCACGAGTCCCCCCCCCCCCTCTCCCCGCTCCAGCTTCAATATAACGGTGTCCTGTCGTCTGCGCGGCCGTACTACCAGAGGCATTTCCCCACAGTCCTCAGGCCGGCCGTACCGTCAGGGGCAGTGCCCCTGTGTCCCATCCCCCGGCCGCACCGTCCACGGTGAGCCGCTGCAGCTGTTCATTGACGCCGTTGGCGGCAGGTGAGGCCGGCTCCGCCGCACGGTCGTACAGCCGGCGCGGCTCGGCCGACTCGGCGTCGGCGGCGTACGGCGCCGACTTGGCGCCGGGACGGGCCGCTGCCGGGGCAGAGAGACGCTGCTGACACGGCCCAAACACCCTGACACACCGCCACACTGGCAGGTCCGTCAGAGCGGCAACTGGTGACAGGGCGGGACACTGCCAGAGCAGGGACATACTGCTGACACGGCCCAAACACCATGACACACTGCCACACTGGCCGGTCCGTCAGAGCGGCAACTGGTGACAGGGCGGGACACTGCCAGAGCAGGGACATACTGCTGACACGGCCCAAACACCCTGACACACTGCCACACTGGCCGGTCCGTCAGAGCGGCAACTGGTGACAGGGCGGGACACTGCCAGAGCAGGAACATACTGCTGACACGGCCCAAACACCATGACACACTGCCACACTGGCCGGTCCGTCAGAGCGGCAACTGGTGACAGGGCGGGACACTGCCAGAGCAGGAACATACTGCTGACGCAGCTCAAACACCGCCACACTGGTAGGTCAGCAGTTACAGTTAGCATATGACTGAGTGGGCTACGGTCGCGCAGAGGCCACTGCCACTGACGCGGCCGAAACAATACGGAATCAACGGCCGAAAAGGTGCTGGAATGGTGCATCGCCAGCGCCGCCAGTGTTCAGAGACTACGAAGAGCCAGCGCCGCCAGTGTTCAGAGATTACGAAGAGCCAGCGCCGCCAGTGTTCTGAGACTACGAAGAGCCACAGGCGAGCCGGACCCATCGCCCACAGCTGGGAGGTCTGCAGAGGCGGCCATGACTGACCGAGCTCGGGATCCAGCCAGCCCAGAAATGCAAACACAAAACCCTTGCACGTATCTGGCGCTGGCTTTATGACGCAATCTACGCCTGGTCTTTCTGGTGCAACCATTCCCATACGGCTTCTTGAGTGTGATTATAGCTACAGATTTTGACAAACCAGCCTTGGCCAGAGACATTCACTTTGATTTATCAATACAGATCAATGATATTTATATGAGAGAAAATAAAGGAACGTGGGACTCCAGAAGGGGACGTAAATACTAGCTAAAGCAGTTGGCGACAGGGGCTCTAATACTCGTTCGCGCACCTACCTGGGCTGGATTTGTACTTGAGGTCGTCGCGGGTTCCGTCAGTGAAGTAGCGAACACTCTGTTTGAGCTTGGCCACGCGCGTGTCGCTGGCACTCTTGAAGACGAGCGCGCCCACCTCGTCCAGGTCATCAACGGATGACAGCGCCCGGACAAAGTCCACCACCAGACCAGTCTGCTCCTCTGGAGTAGGCTAGGGAATGCCGCACGAATCAACACAAGGTCGGTAGTAGACCGACTCAAACACAAGCTGAACGACACCTTACAGCTACTACTTCATCGCATCGGTCGTTCAGCCTATTTAGCAGCCAAACGTCTACAAAAGTTGACCCGAGTAATGTCGAAATCATCGCGACAACTGGAACGTCACAAACCCATGTTTTCAGCCAGGAGGTCCGAAGCTGTTACCATTCGGCCACCACGTCCCCACAACACGATTATCAGACTAAAATCCTCCAACACTCAAATCGCACGCTAATATGAATAGCCTCGCTGACTTGTAAAGCTCCTTGACGATTTTAACACGGACGGCCACCAGTGCAGACCGTCGGGCCTGTTGGCCCCCTCCTGAACACGACCGGCCAGCTGGGGGTAGACCATCGGCTGGGGACGGTCAGCTGGGGGCATGCGGTCAGCTCGGGGCTCTGGGGGCGGCGCCGTCCCGGCCGGTCCTCTAACACGGGACCGGCGGCAGTCTGGTCCGACAGCCGCAGCCCCCGGCCGGAGCGGCCGCGGCGCGTACCTTGCTGTTGCCGGCGCGGCTGGCCAGCCGGCCGTGGAAGTCGGCCAGCTCCTCCTCGGTCAGCAGGTAGTTGCCCAGCAGGGCCGCTAGCAGGCAGAACCGGTTCGGCTGCAGGTCCAGGCCGCGGGCCACCTCGTTCAGGATGAACTCCTTCGTCTCCAGCGAGCCCTGGTCGCAGTCCACGTTATGGTTAGCCGAACCACACCAGGCCACTGGCACTGATGACAGTCATTACCAATCCCCTGACGATGGACCCAGTCAGCCCGCTGATGGTGACGGCAGACCACATCAACCTAATGACGACCAATGACATCAGCCTCCTCAGCCTCCGAGGGATCCGGCGAAGGACGGCGCAATGGTCTCCGCCGACAGCGGACTGTACCCTCCTCATACTGGCAGATCATTCCATCGTCCTCAGCTTCACAGACAGGACGCGGTCAGAGCACAGGCAGTCACCGGACAACGGCCCACGTTAGCGCCCTGCAGACGGATCACGTCCTCTTCCTCAGCTTCACCCAGCTCAGACAGAGGTGCGACGGACCGTCCATGACAACAGACCAAAACAATTCCCGCACCACAGACAGAATTAACTCCCTGTCGAACGCCCACTCAACCCCGTAACGGCGACGCCCGTGCCGCCCGGCCTCACCTTGTACGTGAGCTTCATCTGTTTAGCGGAGAAGAAACGGGGCGGACTGAGCAGGATGTACTCGGCGTCCTCGGCCAGCACGCCGTGGTAGTTATTGTCGCGGCAGAACGCCATCACCTCCAGCCGATGGTCGTCCACAGAGGAGAGCACCTGCACCTTGAGGTGGCGCAGCGCCATCCGGAGCGCGGTGCGCAGGCACGCCGGCGCCGTCCACCACACCTTGGGTGGCGGCGTCGCCTTGATGGCCACGTGCTTCAGCGCCTGGTTGATGTCGCGCCGCTGGCCGTACTGGCGCGTCACCCACTCGCGCATGCGCGGCAGCTCCAGCGCGCCCGAGAAGAAGACGGCCAGCTCCATGTTGTTGGCCTGCACCGTCTGCACCAGGATGGAGAGGAACTGCACCATGCGGTTCCACTGGCCGCCGCACACCCAGTCTGCAAAGGGGTGCACCTGGTTACGTCGGCGCCGCGGGGTCCCCGCCTGACCAGGCTGCGTCCGACCTCAGGCTGACCTCCCGTCACAGGTGCGGCAGCAGCCTACACCCGCCGGCATCACTCGGTGGTCACGACTAACGGCATCCGAGAAACTCCTGAGGCTGGGACTTCTACAGAGGTTTACACGCCACGAACACTTGAACACGTGGTCAGAAGTGTGCTGAGCTGCAGCGGTCATTGCGTCTAAGGTAAACAAAACTGTTCGGACACGTCCGGCAGCAGATAATCATCCGCAATCCTTTCCATTTTCGGCGACCAAAATTGTGAACCAACCGAGGTCAAAGTACTTCAAAGTACTCAAGTCACTCACGTCGTTATCGTCTCCACGAACTACGCGGACAAAACATGGCGTTTCAGCCGGTTTGCAGCCTTTACCGCAGCCATTGTCCGCCGGCTGCGAGATTTTATCGCGGCCGGCTGTGGCGGACAGCGCTGCAGGTGCAGAGCGCCCATTTCCCCGAACGCCGGCCGACCTTTCCCGCCGTGCACGCCCTGGTACCGTTCCGCGCCCCCTCACGACCGGCTGCGGCGCGGCCGGCGCTCCGCTCGGCACGCCGGGCCGGCGCTGAGGGGGCGGCGAACTGCGGCCACCCCGCTCCTCCGGCGGCACCCCAGCGGGCCGGGCCAGCCTGCTGCGCCGTCCGCGCCGCGCTGCGCCAGTTACCGGCCCGCGCCCGAACCCGTCCGCAGCCTCGGCCGTCTGAGCATGGCGAGCTATGACCACCGACTGGAGTACGTTCCCAATGAAATGGCTGGTTCGCTTTTCGACTGCAGGAACAACAAAGCATGCCAGCTCCGTGGCCTCGGAATATGGAGGAACTGTTTTGCTCTTCGCGTCAGACCATGCAGTTTTGCAACATGTCATAAACAAGGATGTGGCATTTTGTTATAAGAATCGTTAACAGGAGCAACTGCTATTTTTTTTCTTGGGGGGGACTCTGCACACAGAACAAAATGACTGGTGCTTCTTGACACCAACATGACCGGTTTTTCAGCCGACACCAAATTTAAACCTTTTACATGAAGAGCAAAAATCACAGAGGCAACGAAGCAGTGACCCTGATTCTGCCATCCACATGAAACAGAAGCATCAAAGAAGAAAACACCATCTCCTAGTGCTAAATTCGTCACACCTCAACAAAAGTACGGATTACCAGCAAATATCGAGCAAACGCCATAAAACTGCATACAAACGACCACTAACAGTGGAAGCACATGGATCCTCAGTTAAAAGCATGGTAGCCACAGACCCGAACATCTGAACAGCCACCGACGGACAGGCCAAGCACACTTAACTGAGGCCGTAACACGGCGGGGCCGGCCCGGAGCGCGTCCTCCGCCGCGGCGCCGCCTCAGCCGCGGCCGGAGAGCAGTCCTCACCCGAGAAGTAGCCGCCGTAGAGCCGATCGAGGCAGCCCTCGGCGTCCAGCACCAGGCACAGTTCGACAGAGGGCGGCGGCCGGTGCCGGCTGCTCGGCGTGCGCGGCCGGTGGAGGGTGACGCCGCGCGCGATCTTCAGCAGGTCGACCGGCACGCACGCGCCCGGCACGTGCGTCTCGATGAACCGCTGCAGGTCCTGGATCCCCATCTTCAGGCAATGTGCTGAGAGGTAGCTGATGTCAGGACCAAGGTGGCAGAGGACTGGAGGCTTTTGGGAACAGGTGGGAGTGTGGTCACAATTTGGAGGGCAAATTAGGGGCTGGATACCAGCAATGTACAAGGAAATTTAACAAATGCCAATCAAAAAATGATCCTGGTCCAATTTAAATGCCAAGCCCTTTGAATTATGCTACATATTGGAGGAAAAATAAAGGGAAAGTTGCTTTTTTCTCAGGTTTTCTGGCCATGATGAAAGGCTGGTTTTAGAATGCCTGGAAAACAATGCAGCAATATTAGGCTAGTGGTGTGCAAGTTTGCAAATAACAAATTCTTTGTATACCAAAAATCAGGAAATGTATACAAAGGATGTATCACTAGACAAAATGGCAAAAATAAATCACAAAATTTGCTCAGTGCTTGAAACCACCAGCTATCAAATTAGAATTCCATTCTATGAATATGGCAATGAACCAAACACTCAACCAATGCTTCTTGAAGATGCTACATCAATTCACAAACAGGGAAAAGATATATCTCAACACATCTGGTACAAATGTTTCAAGAACAGGGCACTGTAAATACAACCCACACTAAGCAGAACTTGTTATGGATACCCTGACCCTCTACTACCATGACCAAAATTTGGAATTACTGTCCTGCAGGATGTTCTGCCAGTCAGTGCTCACTAGCTGGTCAGTTGCGGTTTACACTTGGTTTTGAATCAATTCCAATGAATTCTGAATCAATTCAGTAAATTTATAATTGACAATTTCTGTCATGACACACAAAGGATTCACTTCAAAACCCATGGAATCTAAGTCAGAACCATATCATAAACCTGTTCTTACTCAATTATCATTGAATCAGAACTGAATCAATCCACTTTTTACATGCCACTGTGCATGAGAATCAGAACAGATTCCAAGGTCAGCAAACCAGGTGATAAATCAATTAATTTCAGGTGAATCACACAAAGACCTGCTTGTATCACATAAACTGTGCATTCTCTCACTCCACTGTTGCCAGATTTGCAATTTTGGGTGAAAATGCCATCTAGCCACACATCCCAATTGTGAAAATAATTACATCTGAACATCATTTTGTCAGCAAATTGCATGTGGCAAGATCCTGGCACTGTATTTCTACAGTGCAGGATTTAATCAAAATGCATCTTTTCTTCCAGGATTTTAACATACTCTAGCAATTTCTACATTCATGTACCTAACTCAAACTATATTTTTCAACATTGCAGCCATTGGTGACCTATATTTTGTCACAGGAGATGAAATATTTACATCTTTTGATTTTCTGCTGCATCTCAATGCCTAGTGCAAAACAAATTTGGCCACACTGTCCCACTGTCAGATCAGTTTGCAACAGGCTCAGTTATTGGTCCCCCAAAAGCAGCAGTTAATGGCCTGCTGAGCCCAACTGCCTTGCTGTTATGCCCAACTGCCTTGCTGTAGGGGCAGCAATCAGTGTGCTGTAGGTATGATTGATTAGATCATATTATGATAGATATTCCCTCTTTCTTGTACATCAAGATCACACAAATAAACAGTTATAAATTGGAGATCATCACTACATGCCTATTCATGGTCCACTGCAGCATCATGGGACACAAAGGGAGATTACTGGTCTGGCCACAAATCTTAGTTTTTCTGTGTGCAATATGGAAAGTGATCTAGTTGCCATAAGTCAAGTAGTTTATTTGCTGTAGATGTAATATCAGTTCCCTGAGTGCTCAGGGAACTGATATTACATCTACATATCTGTATGCAAGTATCAGTTTACAGCAGGCATGGCAACTGAGCTGCAGTTGTTTTTGTTTCAATACTGGACATAAGTTTTCTATGAGTGAAACATAAACATGATTCCCAATCATTGTTTTCACATGACTGTTACTTGTTTGGCAGAATACCTGAAATATTACATTCACATTCAGTTTTAGAAAGCAAATTTTTGCCAGGATGTTAACTATGCTCTAAATTTAGTATGCCACTGACGGATGCAGGTAAGGACTGAATAGTCAAGAAAATGCATTACTTTGAATCTCTTTATATCACAGTCCTTTTTTGGTAGTTTTCATCAGTCTGAAACCAACCCCCTGCACATTAATCCCAAACACTGTCAAACCCCTACCAGATTCTTGAATGCCAAACAAGCCCTATACTTTCCATCCATTTATTCTACCCCAGCCTGCGCATGGCCGTGCCCTTGCACCTGTTCTCATTCCCTACACCTTGAGCTATTAAAATACCTATCAAGTCCAAGGTACGAAAGAAAATTATCACACACTACCCTGCCATCCATTATGACTCTCACAATTACCACATGTACATTTCCTGATCTGGTGACAACATGTCAGTCAAGCAAGCTGTTAGTCATATCTATTTTTTGTGTGGAGATTTTGCTTTCTTAGGTTCTTGAAATAGCATGGAATTGTGAGATACTTTTTGTGCAGTAAGATTTATACCACATATAGTAATGTTACACATTGAGTGAACTTGATGAGTAAGTAGAAGATTGCTCGAGACATATTTAACACTCATATCCATTTCCTACCTATGACTCAGTTTGATGAACATCCAAACCACTACAAACTACCATCTGCGGCATGCACTTCATCGGCAACTGTCATCAGAAAAACAAATAATCGGTCCACACAATCAACAGTTCTCCATTCTGGCCCAAAATACATGACAGATATGTGCTTACCGCCGCGGCTGACATAATTTAGCCAAAAAAACTGTGTAGAGGGTCCCCCATGCGGGACAACGCCACGACCGCCGCGGCTCCGAAAAATGAATCTAGTGACGTGACGTGGCTATCGATTGACTTTATCGATTGCGAACCTTAACATACGGAGCAAGAACGAGGCAGATCATTATAACATTACATTCCAATTTTCACTCGGGTAATAGGAAAGAAATTCAACGTACCATTTCGGAAAATTTTCGAATTTTTAGACATAGATTCCAGAAATCGTCAATCATCAAAAGTGTTTGTGCGTGTCCAACAGCCAACTTCTGCACGTTAGTCAACGCCACTACTCCGGTCACCAAAACTACGGCAACCCATGCGACGGCTGTGCGGAGACATCTGCAACAGCAGAGACTGCCCGAACTACTCAATGTATAAACATCTATTCAGACTCAGATAAAAGCTGTGGTCAACAGCAAGGATAAAAACCGGGGCACCAAAGAATATTTATGGGTAAAAAATAATTATATCACTCCAGTAGTCATCGTTTGACCTTGAGATCCAGTCAGGTCGGATTCAGACCATGCGCTAAACCAAGGGCTGCACAAAGGGAGGGGGGAGGGAGGAACGGTGGAGTGGGCAGTTGCCGCTTCCGACAGGCAGAGAGGAAGAATACGTCTTTGCCCCCCCCCCCCCAAAAAAAAGTGAGAGGCCCCTTTTACCCAAACTGAAGATTTTGAAGTATACGTTTTATCAAAATTCAGATCAATATCCCACATAACTGAGCTGATGGACTCAGGGCGCCCTTTTCCTGCATAAAAAGTCGCTTTTTGGATCAGGAGAACAAGACAGCCCCTGATCGGGATCAGAGGCCCTGTTTTGTGTTCAGGAGGCACTCCTGCTGGCTTGGGAAGATGCTTACGGATCAGGAGGCCCCTGTTATGGATTTAGAGACATCCTCTATATATTAGGAGGCTCTTGTTCTGGGGCAGGAGGCCTCTTTTACGTATCAGGAGGCCCCTGTTCCGGATCAAGAAGCCTTGTTTTGGGATAAGGAAGCCCTTTGCTGGACTTGGAAGCCTTCTTTATTAATCAGGAAGGCCCCTGTTCTACAATAGGAAGTCCTGTCTATGTATATCAGGAGCCCTGTTCCGGAACAGGAGGCATTATTTCGGGATAAGAAGGTCTTTTGATGGATCGGGAAATCGCCCGTATGAATCAGGAGACCCCTGCGAGGAAGCTCCATTTTGTTAAGAGGCCCCTTGGAAAATTTTCCCCCACCTGAAAGTCGGTGGCGTCGCCCAGGGGCGCTGCCAGGATTTTCTTATGGGGAGGCCGCAGCTCAGAGTGAGCTGAGATCATACGAAAACTGCATGCCGGGAAGGCGATGTGCAATGGTTTTCGCAAAAACTGCGGGCTTAAGGGGGGCCCCCTTGGCTGCGCCTCTGGAGCCGCCCCTTCGCTAAACTGAGGAAGAGGAGGAGGGTAGGGCCAAATCTCCATCGGTGATATCTAACCTACCCTTAACGCTCATATATATATATACATATATATATCCATAAACATATATACACATATATATTGACGGTTATGAGGTAACTGAGGTGATGTGAAAATCTCCGGCACCGTTTTCGCTCCGATCACGGCTTTTGCGAGTCGTTGTAACCCATTCATATAAAACCCAGGGCAAGGGTGGAATTGTCCAAATCTAATTTGCGGGTGCTCTCAGGCGCCACGCCTGTTGTGCGGAAGGGGCCGGCCACCCTTACCCTTGTCAAAACCAAAAACTCCTCGGATTTTGGTCACTTTGTTTTCAGATTCCAGAAATTTGGATGTTTCATTACTTGGACAAATGCAAAAATCTCGGATGCACAGGAGGCCCTGGTCCTTTGGGTGCGTCTACATATAGCGAATATCCATGCCGATATGTATGTTTTGTACATGTATGGGCCGTCCTGGGTTATGACAGAGTTCATGTATTGTTTTTGGGGTCATAAGTTGTTCTTCGCTTTGTGGGTGCACAGGCAATGTTTATGGGTGCATGTGCACCCACAGAGAAATATGAAGTTAGGGGATGCTGTCCAATTTGCGCCACATTTTCGAAAAACGGGCCCTGTGATTATGATTTGGGAAAAATTGTCTTATTCCTTTCTCGTGTACCTTCTCTCGACTTTTCGCCACCACAATCTCAGTTGTTTTAAAACTTCGGTCTTTGCCTACTATTTGTTATCCGGTTTCTAGCAAGACGATGCAAAAGGCGCAATTAGGGCAACCCTGTCACATTTGCATCACATGATGTGCTTAACCATAAAAATGATACGGAGTTCCAGGTACCTTGCGATGGCAAAAGAAATAACTAACCGCTATCTGGTCTACCATGAACGGTTTCACTTTTATTCTTTTCGCCAATACTTGCGAACAGGTGTGGAGAAGTGTTCAGGTTCCGACAAGATGCTGGCCAGCCCCACGAAGGTGACTACATAGGCATATCCAGTGGATTTGGGGTCCATACCCTCTTGTGATTTGAAAATGTCCCCCTCTTAAACCTGAAAATAAAATAGTCCTGTACTTCCGAACTGTCGAAGTAAGACGTACGAAATCAAAAGGGTTTTGGGGTATGAAAAAGGGCGCATTCTTCCCCTTCAGGGTCCATATAAGCTCGCCAATTAGGGAGCAGATTCCTGCAGTGGCAGATAAATCCTCCGATGAAGAAGGGCACAGCAAGGTCACCTGGCTCCTAAGGACACAGTGAGCGCGGCCAGCGGCAGGGGCGGACCCAGGATTTCGCCAGGTTGGAGAGGCGAATGGTCAACGCAGGGCCCCCTCCCGGCCGGCCCCTCTTTTTTGCTCTTCAGATATGAAAAAACGTTGATTGGCTCGAGTCCAGGCTGAAATATTTGATGGAATTTTGCGTTTTTTGAAGCAACCGGAAAATTCGAGCGCGTCATGTCATTTGAGAAAATTTGGCGTTTTGTTCCCCTGCAAAGTGGCCGAAATATGACAACAACGGCGGGATTTTAGGCGGCTGCGTCCCTCCCTCTACTTCAAATGTTGTGGCCCTATCTGGTTCGGAAGTCCCTCTGCCCCTTATGGCTTCTGGAGACTTTTTTGCTAACTTTTTGGTGGTTACGGGCCGTCTGCCGTGTCAGGGCCCTACATAATGGTCTCAGGTCCCTTTTACAGTTTCACGTGTCCCTCAGGACGTCTCAGGCGCTCCTTTGGCAGTTCCAGGGGCACCTCGGGCCTTGGCAACTTCAGGGACACTTAAACCATCTTGGGTTCCCTCCTGTCGTCCCTGGGGAATTTTCGCCGTCTAAGAAACCCATCCGGCAGTAACAAGGGTCTTCTATAAGTCTCTCTCTGCCGTGAGAAAGGCACCTCTGACAATGATTTAGGTCCTTTGGCTGTTTCGGGAGCTGTCTGGATGTCTCAAGGCTTAGTAGTTCCGGGGCCCCTCTGGTTGTCTCAGTGACCCCCTGTTCTCTTACGTGCCCTTCTTGTCGTCTCTGGGGAACACTTTGGCCGTCTCAGGGGCCCCCTGGCAGTTACAAAAGACCTTTTGGCGATTTCAGGGCCTCTCTGCATTGTCATGGGGCCTCTGAACGTCTCCGGTAGTCTCCATGGCTGCATCAGGGGTCTTTCTCTGTTACACGGGGCATATCCGGCAGTCTTAAGGTTCTTCTAGTCCTATCAAGGGCCTCTGTTGGCGCTTCAGGGATCTCCCTGGCAGTCTCAGGGGGCCTTTTCTGTGCCAAAAGCTCGCCTAACACACTCAGAGGCAGGGACGCGGTCAGCCAAAGATTTCGGTGGGGAGGGGGAAGGGAAAGGGTCCTCGCTCAGCGGTGGGCCCCCTCACTTCATGTGGCCCTCCTGGACAAAAATATGAACATAGCATTTTACAAGAGGCTCTCCACAGCCGTCAGGGGACCTCTCTGCAGGCCGTCAGGGGGCTCCTCTACACGCCAGGGGCATTTCCACAGGCCGTAAGCGAGCCCCTCCACAGGCCGGCAGGAGTCCTACAGGCGGCAGCAAAGGCCCCTTCATGCCGACAGGGGGCCAGCTACAGGCAAGCAGGGGTCCCCTTCGGACCGGCCAGGCGCCCTTACAGGCCGGCAGGGCCCCATAGAATAGCAGGAGTCGTTCCACAGGTCAGCAGGGGGCTCTACAGGCGGCGGCAAGGGCCCATGCATACCAGAAGGGGCCCCTTCATGCCGACAGAGGCCAGCTACAGGCGAGCAGGGCTCTTTCCGACCGGCAGAGGCCCTTGCAGGCCGTCAGAACCCCATAAAACGGCAGGAGCTTCCTCCACAGGTCAGCGAAGGCCTCAGAAGGCTGGTAGGGGCCCTTTAGGACGGCAGGTGCCCCCACAGGCCGGCAGGGGGTCCCTACAGGCTGGCAAGGGGCCCGCATAGGCTGGCGGGTGGCACTACAGAAAGGCCGGGGGTCCCCTACAGGCCAATAGGAGTCCCTCGATGGGCTTAGATCTCTTTAAGCTGTCTCGTGGACCTTTTGCCGTCTTGGGCCCCTCTTGAGGTCCCCGGTACCTTTGGAGAACTTCAGGGACTCTTCTGTCCATCTTAGGGGCCGTCGTACCGTCTCAGGTTCTCATTAGCCCTCCCGGAAGCCCTCTGACTGCATCAGGAGCCTTTAGCTTTTCACACAAGTCCGTGAGACCCATTCGGGGCCCCTGTACCACCCCAGGCGCCCCGATGCGGTCCAAGGGACTCAGTCCTCATCTTGGCCGTCTCAGGAGCCCTGTGACTCTTCTGATGGTCTCAGGGACAATCTGCCGCGTTGGGGCCCTGCTGTGGTCTCAGGGGGATTTGGGAGCTTCAGCGTCCCAGGGGTTATTAACCCTTCCAGAGCCCCCTGACTGCATCAAGAACCCGTCACGTTTTCATTGAAACCCGTGGAACTCATACTGGCCCCTCCCGACTCCTTTTGAGTACGAGAGGGCCTCTTTGGGGCCGGCCCGAGAGGAGCCCCTTCGGGTCCCCTTCTCATGCCTCAGGGGGCAATCTCCCCATTTCCCCCCTCCCCACCGGATCTGCGCCTGGTCAGCGACGAGCCGCCCCCTCTAAATGAATTGTGTAAAATCTGAAATACATTTACCAACAAGACTGATAGGAAATCCTCGTTCCTAGGGTGTCGCCAGGAATCTCGGCCTGCGGGCTGCTTGCAAGACTTGAGGCGCTGATTACATGGTGAATGAGAAAAAAGATGCTTTACATTAGTTTCCGCGTCCAATGGACGGCGGGGGCTTCACGGGTTCCGCGAGGAGGGAGAGCTAACGGCTGTAGCCCTTCGAAGAAGATTCTAGCAACATTTCTACCTCACTGTTAAAGTGTCCCCTCTACAACCGAACTCTCCCCGTGATGATCGCTTTAAATGGCTCCCAGACACATGCGAAACACTGGAGCAACTATCAACGCACTGTCAGCTAGTCCTGCTCGACTGTGCTACTGGCGCAATGAGGCCCGGTAAATGGTGGCGCGAAAAGGGCAATGAGTCTACCATAACAAGACTAGCCGCGGATGGAAAACCCACGAAAGTATCATCTCTGTGCTGGTCAAATGGGAAGCGTAATTCCACAACGGAGGCAGAGTAGGGGAGACCGGGGTCAAATGTTGCATTTTTTACCTTTTCGATCCTGGAACGAAAATATTTCGGGTTGGAGAACATTTTCTCGGGTTTTCACAAACTTTGATATTTTGCCTTTGTAGCGGATATGACAAGATCCCGAAATAACGACTTTAAGGTATCGAAATTACTGTTTCAAAAAGTCACTTCGGCTGTTACAATTAACCCCAGGTACGGGGTAAATTGTACCAGCACCTACGGTCAAATGTAACATGCTAGCGAATGGTGTAGTGGTGTAGCGAAAGCCACTTTTGTCGAAAACAGCCTTTATTGAACAACATTGTCTCTTACATCCTGAGCCTTTCATGAATTAAAATCACAGCTCCAATACAAAAATACGATTTCGCAACGGCGTAAAATTCAAGTATTTCAGCAGCTTTTCCTGAATTAAATAACAGCTCTACCTTTATCAGGCCAATAACCGACGCTTCATCAAAAGCAGAAGACTTCTTCATCATCACTGCAATTTTCCCTGCGTGCTGTCTTCCGAGCCCTCTTCCCACCAGCCGTCGTCTTCTTCTCTTCATGCTTGTCCTTGTCAAGACTGAGCTTTTTTGATGCTTGTTTGCAATCCTTTCGACTCTCTTTTAGCTCTCTCGCTCTCTTTTCTGGAGTGTCAGAATTGCAGCCTTTCGCTTTCGACCCGCACGGCTGTTTTTTCTTGAACCTGCCTTGGGTAGCGGCCGAATACGCTTGAGGGGTGAGCTGCTTCGAGGCGATCCCCGATGGACAAGATTGTCCGATCCCCGATGGACCAGGCTTGTCGATCCCCAATGTGTCAGCCTCTGCAGGAATGATGCATGATATATATCATCCATGATGCATGGATATAATAATGTATTTTCAATGTAACATTCAGAGGAAGACAAATTAAACTGTATACAAATGTCCCATACTTCCCCCAGAAATATCCAAATGAAGTCAAACTAGAATTATTTAATCGATAAAGTAATCAATAAATAAAATAATAAAGTATCTTAATAAATCTGCTGTGAAGGTGAAACATCTACGGTAAGACGCAGTGACTAGCCGCCAAGAACGTAACCACGTCTTAAAATTAAAACTGACAAAACAGCACCTAAGAGATAAATCAGGGACTGGTGACAATAATACCGTAAGTATGATTTTTGAATGATATTGATATTGAATTTGGGGACAAAATTGCATGTTGGTTAATTGGACTGGGCATGTTTCCATAGCCTCCGCCCCCAGTGGTTACATTTATGCCAAGTGCATTGATATTTTACATAAATTTAGGTTTAATGGTCTGGCCATAGGGGTCAACTGTAACACTGTTACATTTGATCCTAGCAAAAATGTCACAATTGTCCCCGACACGCCACGCCATCTTTGAGACAAAAATGACGCAAAGCAAGGCGGAGTGGGCGGCAACTGATTTATTTGAATGAAAAGAAATGATGGAAACTTATTTTTTGACCAGGTACCCCCACCCACCCCACATAAACTCTTAAACCCGTGTCTAGTAAGATACGTGAATGAGCTGATCATATTAAAAAATAAGCAAAGTTACAATACACTCTAAAAAACACAATGGTGAACAGCACAATCGACTCACCCGCCGCACGGGCCTGAAACCCCGTGAGGAAAAGGAACAGCTTACTGCGCATGTCCAGCAGTGCCTCCAGCGTCATCCATTTGTAAGTTTCGAAGTTAAAGCGTCTGTTACAATTGCCCCGTGTTACATTTGACCCCGGTCTCCCCTATAGGATAAGTTTTGCTTCACGGTATTAACAGCACAGTTATACAGGAGTAACACAAGGCAGAAAATTACCTCAAACCAGTGGCGGCGGATCGTATTTAATCATGGGGAGCAAAGCAAAATTTCGAGGCCCCTTGATCCTGAGAAGCCCCCTTTCCTACGAAGCGTCCTCGTCCCCCAAAAGTTCATGTTTCACTTAACCCTATTCCCGGCAGGGGGGGGGGGGCGGAATCCGCCCCCGTCGGGTTTTTTGCTTGCCAATTCCAAGCTTTTTAACGCAGCTTCACGAAACTAGGTGACTTTTCCTAGCTATTCTTTCTACGTGCTGTGACAAAATTTCAAATTTTTTTTTGATCAGGAGCGGAGCCAGGCAACGTTTCTGGGAGGCACCTCATGCCATTTTTGGCCATGTTGGGGGTAAAATGAAAATGTCTGCCAAAAACAGAGTTTTAAAGCTAAAACTTAAAACTTTATATGGATGTATAGCTAAATAGTTGGGCAATGTGCAGATGTAATTTTGTTTATCTGAGGTCATTTTACAAGGTCAGGTCAAGGTCAAAAGTCAAAATTTGTTTTTCGCTATAATTTCGGCGCCGTTTTTTCAAATGCCAAACCCGGAATATATATATGACGTAGAACGATGCCTTCTACTTGTGTACCAAGTTTCAGCTTGATATCAGGTCGGGTCACGGAGATATGACCTAAAATGTCAGTGCGCTTACACTATATCGCAATAGCCATAAAATGAAATTTTTGAAATAGAGTGAATTCAAATGATTGAAAACGTTAACAGATAATATTAAATGCACACGAGATCATTCCAAGTGGCCTCAAGGTAACTGGATGTCATTTAAGGCCAAAGGTCACAAGTTGATCTGAGAAACGTGTGACCATGACAGTTCCCCCTTTTTCATGTCCCTGGCACCGCCTATGCTAACATTCTACAAACATTGTAATGCGATTTGTACTTCTTTAGTATAACATGACTAGCAGAAGCCAAAAAAGGGTGTTTGCCTCTTTTGTTCACTCAGTTGTTAGAAAACTAATTCTATTTTTGAAACCTTGTGAACGCCCATGAATTTTCTCAAAATTTCAGGTTTGCGGACCCATGGTAAAAGCCCTATCCATAATCTCTCGATTTATGCCAACTTCATCGAAATCGGTCGATAAACAAGGGAGTTATAAGAAGTCCAAAAGTACCGCCCATTTTAACATTTTTGCCCCTCTGTATCCACAAATTTCAAAATTTTGAAAGTTTCTTTTTAAAAAATGTAGTTCACGTCACGGCAAATCGATTGCCGTTTGTTGCGATGAAATCGGACAAGTAGTTCTCGAGATCTCAGGGGGGGGGGGCCGAATCCGCCCCCCTGCCGGGAATCGACCATACCGTCTAGCCCTCCGGGAATAGGGTTAATGGGAGTCGTATTTCATCCGACCGGGGAAGATAGGTCCACGATCCAGTCGTGCGTTGTGCGAACTCTGGCATTCAGTCGTTAAACTCGGCAGGTGCGGCACAGCTTGGTCCCACCGTGAACTCCTGACGTCCACAGCCAGACAGGTGGTCAGAAGTCGAGGCAACTGGCGCGGTGGCAATAGAATCCAAGTCCAAATATCTCGCGACTTGATACAAAAATTAAGAAAACCCTTACATCAGCTGAGGACATAACGCAATGTCCTTGCGTTAATATTTTACGACACATAACACAATGATGTGTTGTATATGCTAACATTGTACTGACTGGGCCCTAAGAGTCATTGTGCAGAGGAGCCTCCACGAACCAATACAATGTTAAAAATGGAGGATGACGCAAACAGATCAGCTTCCGCTCTCAGTGGAAGCCGGGGGGGCCGCCTGACATGGTCCGAACTCTGACAGAGGCCTGCCGGGTACATTCCGCGAGGCCCCTTCAAAGCTGTAAGTTCCCGGTCTCCGGGCCACTAATTCGCGCAATTCGCGCAAGGCCCTCTAACGGACGGATGCTGGGGCACTCCCCAAGACCCGGACTGGCTTAGCGAAGGCCTTCTGGGTCCACTCTGTGAGGCCTCTCAAAAAACTGTAAGTTCCCGGGCCCTGTTTTGCTTTTGAGTGGTAATCGATACGAGGCCCTCTTTCGGACCTAAGCCGGCCCCCTAGCATGGTTTGAACCCTGGTTCAGCGCAGGCCAGCCCTGTCGATGAATTCTGCGAGACCCCCTGAAAATTGTGAGGTCCTGGTCGCTGGACCACCTTTGAGTGTAATCGGTACGAGGCCCTCTCTCGGACCTAAGCCGGCGCCCCCTAGCAGGGTTCGAACCCCGGTTCATCGCGGGCCACCCTGCTCCATTGATGCTGAGGCCCTTGAAAATTATGAGTCCTGGTCGCTGGACCACCTTTGAGTGTAATCAACACAAGGCCCTCTATTGCATGGAAGCCGGGCCCCATAACAGGGTCAGAACTGTGTGTCGGGATAGGCCAGCCGGGTCCATTCCGGGAGGCCCCTTAAGAATTGTAAGTTGTATTGAGATATATAAGTATATAAGAATTGTAAGAAAGCTAAGGCCCCTAACAAAGTAAGACTTGAAAGAACACGCACGCCATGTGCCTGCTTCCTTGCCTGCATAGTTGCATTTTCCTTTCCTTTTTTGGTTCCCAGTGTGTTCCTCGCCTTTATCCCCATTTTCTTTCTTTTTTAATTTCTTACGAGGACTTCCAGGATCATAAATGGGGGGGGGGGGAGGGGAAGGGCAGAAATATAGTTTTGCCCCAGACTCATCGCAATTGGGCAGGCGAACAGGGCAGCTGTTCCCCTGTCCCCCTCGCTTCCGCCGCCCTTGTGTCAAACTTACACTGCAACTTCGCGGACCCACCACACGTCTGTACCGATGACAGAGAGGAAGAGGAAGGGATCGAATCTGCAGACATGCTGTCTCTCTCAGAAAATGTCCTTCATCTGCCAATCATATGTCTCAGTTAGAAGATAATGGGGGGTGGCGCATTTATGCAGGGTGGCGCCCACTGGGCAGCTTCTCCTTTACCCCGGACCCGAGGTACCGAACAGGTAATTCCCACGAATTTTGGATGGCACAAATCACAAAATTTTTCACTCGAATTGAGGCCATTACCAACGATACAGCTTTGTACCTTCAATCACGACGTCTGGTAGTCGTCGTCATGGTCTCCGTCATGTATTTTTGTAAGGAGGCAGAGGGGCAGAATACATCGTGAAAGATGTCAATTAGGGTAATGTGGGTAATCGCATAGTGTCTTAAGGTTTACATGCTGTATACACACAGAAACGGGATCCAGCCATCATTTACGTCCGCCATAGTACGTCCGCCTTGAGGTTTACGTGCTATATGCCCACGGAAACGGGATCTACACATCATTTACGTTCGCCAAGTTAGCGACGACTTCTGCAGCATCGACGACATCCGCGACGACATATAACTTGAAAACCACTCAACGCATAGTCCTCAAACGATAGTCAAACGAAAGATCTTCCCAACACTAAGCGTTGGGTGTGGTTCACGTTCCGCTCCAAGTCATCGTTTGAACGTGACCTCAGGTCGAAATTTAGGGTATCGTTTTTCGCCCTGATCACAACTTTTGCGAGTCGTCGCAACCATTTCACACGAAAGCCAGGACGCCAAAGACAAATAACGCAACGCTTTTCGGCTGACACAAGTCATGGCTTGGCTTCAGTAGTCTTTGGGCCTGATCTCAAGGTCAGTTTACATGCAATTTCTGGAGGGCACCTTTGCGTAATGTATCTTTGGCACCCTGGCTTTCTTATGAACAGGTAGCGATGACTGACGAGCGTTGTATTCAGTGCAAAAAATGGTGCGTCAGATTTCAACCTGAAGTCAAGGTCAAGCAGTGGTCTATATCGCCCGAAAACCCTTGTGGAATTTATCCTTGTCGTCCTGGCTCTCTAAGGATGGTTGTGACGTTTCTCAAAAGTAGTAACAAGGGTGAAAAACGTTATCCTGCATTTTGACCTGAAGTAAAGATGGAATGAATTAAGATAAAACACTAACAGGTATGTCGGCCAATAACTCTTGCATAATTCATCTTTGGAGTCCTGGCTTTTTTATGAAATGGTTACAGCGATTCACAAAAGTCGCAGTCAGGGCGAAAAACGGTACCTCACATTTCGGCCTAAGATTACATTCAAACGAGACCTTGAACGAAATGTGGTCCCCACCCAGGGTTTGGTCTTGAGAAGAGCTTTCGTTTGCGTTTGTCGGAGGTCCGTTCGTTGGGTGGTTTTCAAATTATCTGTCGTCGCGGATGTGGTCGCACATGTCGTCGCAGAAGTCGTTGCTAACTTGATGTACATACATAATTTCTCCTTTTAATATAGTGTCTAGACTTAATCACAACTTCATCACTTCATCATTTGTTTCAACTTAATCACGCAGTTTCTATTGAAGCCGTTATAAATCAGATACCAGTGGCACCTTGATTTGAATATGTTTATCTTCATGTGACTACGCAAGCAGCTTTATTTTTAAGTACTTAAGGTACCTGGGTCTGTTCATTTGTCGTCCCTCTTTCCAAGCGCTTCAACACTGACAGAGCGGCTATATTTATCCCTTGTCATTCATGTGAGACTGCATGGAGAGGTGTAATAAGTAAGTCAAGTGATCGATCCGCATTCGACATCGTAACGCTTCCGAAGCACTGACGCTGCGCGCCTGGCGTCCGTACCAGACGTTTCCAACGCAGGATGTCAGAAACGAGGTTTGGCTTCGAAAGGGGGAATGACTTCGAGATGTTCACAACAATAAACAGATAGACTATTTCGTTTGCTTCGTTGTAGAAACACTCATCACACAAGTAACACACTCACCCAAACCAGGCAGCGTCAAATTCACCGTCAGTCTAATTGACGTCCGTTGTAATTAACACGTTTCACAAGGGATGTCGTTTTCTTCTCTTTCGCTCGACCTTGGGTATCAGGAAAATGTTTTACGGCGCCGCAATAGCCAGATATGTCGGTGTCCAACATATTATAACATGCGTGTATTCAGGAGTATCGATTTCTGTAAATGATTGGGGCGTGGGCCGAAATGAGGACCCGATAACCTCACCTTCTCCCAAATGTGGGTTTCTCAACGGATTTAGCTTACTCTATTTCCATCATCAGAAACTTATAAGTCTTTTGTTATTATTATTGAAATAAAAGATTGGAGAGAGAGAGAGAGAGAGAGACAGACAGACAGACAGACAGACAAAAGATAGCAAGGTAGAAAGATACTTCACTTTATGGTTTTTTTATATTTTCCTCTATGCCTTATTTATTGCAGCCCTTCCTTTCCTTATGATTGCCCATTTCCCTTAAAAACAGGCAGAAAAGTTCGCGGGAGGGGCAAATCAACATTGCAGGGGCCCCAATCAGCAATGGAGGGTGCGGGGCAAAACTCTCTCAAAAGCATACAAATCGGCCCCTTGCATCGATTTAAATGTTTCTCTGACCTGTGTCTGATAACTATCAGTCTAGCGTCAAAAACACAACTGCATCCAAGCTCATGGCAAAACTGGACGGATACCGGTCATGACCATTTTAACCGTGGCCCACTGAGCATCTAATTCACCGAAAGAACTGTGTCACAAACACACCGAGCACACACAATTAATCATATTCGAAAGGCTTCGACCCGATCAAATGTCACAAAAAACCTTTGGTGAATGAAAAGGGCGTCCAGTGATGCTACACGACTTTGGTTTTTTTAACTTCCTGGAAGTTCGACGACTGGTTTCTGCCAAGCAGTAAGCTGTGCCAGTGATCTGTGTGGCATTGGCAGTTTCCTTGCTTTCCAGTTTCCTTCTTTCCTATAATCAGCGAATTAGAACAGGACGTAGGAACATCCCGGAAAGTGTGTGGGGGAGAGGCACAGACGTTTCATCTGATAGGGCTAATGCCAAATTTCTAAAAGGTGGGGGGCCACGGCCCTCCCCTTGTTGCTACGCGCATGAAGTAGAATATCCTCAGCCGATCGAAAGTAGCAACCATGGATTTTTTTCGCAACGGGCGCAACGCAACCGACATCGGTTCCGGTTAAGATGGGCTAGTTTCTTGTTGACCGTGCAGCCTGCATGAACTGTTGCCCGTGTAATTTGTTGTTTCTGCCAATGTTTTCCCGGCGGTAGACTGACTGCTCCCTGGTTGTGATGCTCCGCCGTATTGCCTATCTTTTGGAGACTCCGTGTATGCTGGCGCGAGAGATCCTGGACACAGCCTGTCGTCATCCCCAGTCTGCACAGAGCCAATCAGACCTGTCTTAAAGTTGTACCAAAGCCATCAGCACTATTAGCAGTGCAAAAGAAGAGACGCAAGCTGGCTGGGCTCTTGAAACGTACCAAGGTAGTTAGGTCTCGGATCCAAGAGAATGATCTGGGCTATGGAAACATTCTTAGGTAAAAGACTCCTACAGTCCCTAAGGCAGGTATCAAATTCATGCTTGTCAATGGGGACCATTCATTATGCAGCTTTTTTAGATATTTGGTGGCAAGTTTGCACGAATGCCGCCTGCGGGTGAAGACAGAAAAGAGACGCGCTTCAAACAAGACTGGCTACACCTATAAAACTAGGTCCATGAAATCTGACACATTGCTCGAAATGGTGTCAATGTCATTGCCAATATCATAGAAATCTGGATTTGCGCTTTGGACGCACGTATGCCTGGGTCAGAAAATGGAACTGCCGAGTAAACCCGATCAGCTGCTTCACCCAGTCATCATTTATCGTCACGCAGCACAATCTGCCAACCGTCCGCGCTATCCATGCCGCCACTCGCCATTATGCGGCCATAAACACGGAGACCCAAACCGAGTTCCTGGCGCTGGTGTATTGCCACCGCCATGACACATGGTCACCACTGGACGCCGCGGGCACCAGTGCCCCGCAGCCGCCGTCACTGCTCGCTGGCCCGGGCAAACTGGAAGAGCGACTGGACGTTGACGTCCTTCAGGTGGGCGGTGATCCAGTCGTAGTAGTCGGACACCTTGGTGTACACGGCCGGCACGTCCTGGCCGCAGCCGATGCCCCACGAGACGAGACCTGGTAGCACGAGTCACCAACATCGGCGGCGAACGATCGGCCCTGCACTCGTTGCCACAGCACATGGCTACAAGTGGTCGCAATATTTTTTTTTTTTGGACGCTTTGAAGAATAACATACAGCCAAGTGTCCCACGCCATTTGGTTTGTCCGGACGGGGGAAGGGCAAAGGCGTCACAAATCCTCAAAAAAGCAAGTAGTGAAAGGAAAACTGCGTGGAAGCAACATTGGACTTTATGAACTTTATGGTCTTTATGGGCTTATTTATTGGACTATATTTTTAAGCGGGAAATGCAAGGAAAGGTTTTAGGATACTCTTGGATAAATTCATTCATGCATTGCTGCCAAAAGTTACTTCATCGCTTATACGTCTGCCCGTCTGCCAAGTTCCCAATCGGCTTGACCCCTCCCTAACAGCCTTGTCGATCTCGCTTGTGACTTCTGAGACGGCCTGGTGTATTCCCGATCTGTCCGGTACTCTCTGACCCGTTCCTTACCCTCTATGAATGAACTCCTGTTCTACGCCTTCAGAGCTGCGTCATGTCCTGGAACTGCCTAATGCCCTGTCATGTCTAATGTCCTCTGACCTGCCCGCTACCCTGTGACCACCCTGCCCCTGACCTGCTGCGTAGAGCGGCCCGTCGGGACCGTCGTGGCTCAGCGGACAGACGAGGGCGCCGCCGCCGTCGCCGAAGCAGGCGTCGTTTCCGGCGCGGCCGGCAGCGCACAGCGCGCCGTGGCTCGGCAGCTGGTAGAACGGCCCCAGGTGCGTGGTCCGCAGGTGGCTCTGGCAGGCGTGCGGCGTCACCACGGCCAGCGGCGCCTCGCGCAGCACCCAGCTGTACGAGCTCGTGTCGTGCACGGGGCCGGACACGTGGCGAGCCTGGCCCCAGCCGGGCACCCAGCAGTGCTGGTGCGTGAAGTCGGCCAGCGGCGGCGGCAGGCAGGCCGGCTGCACGTGCGGCAGCCCCTCCACCGGCGGGTCCAGCATCAGCAGTGCGATGTCGTTCTGCAGGTTGCCCGCTTAGTACTCTGAAGCGAGGGTGATGGACGTCAGAGGACTGAGCTGGAGGTGAACGCTGCCGCTGACGGTCATTGATTTCCAACAGTTTTCATAACATGGGCGCCGAGACTCTCAACTGCAGCTGCATCGACGGCATGATCTTATAGAGTGCGATGAAGATAAACTACTCAAATGCCAAAAGTCTTTTTTCTAATAGTTCTTTAGGCAAAGCGGAAGCACCCAGACCCACTCTTTATACTCATACGCATAGGTGACGGAACGTCTGAAGAAAATGGAGGGTGCCAAAGCCAATTTTGAAGTAAATACTTTCCATGTATCGCCATAGGGTTAATGTTCAACATTCTCGGAGAGTGGGGGTGTCACGGCACCCACGGACCGTCTCGTTCCTACGCCTATGCCCATACACAACCCTCACGTATCTCAGAACCCCGCAAGGTGCCTCCATCCTTTCCCCTCCCCGACAACCACAAAGTCCCGGCGCCAGCCTAGGCCTCCCCCCAGTCCCCAAATGTGTAGCAGCCCGCAGGACAACTTGGCGGCGGCATCGTGAACTTAAAGTGATTTCAACGTTAGCCGTGCGGTGCAGCATGGAAGAAAATCGTTAGAAAATCGCTCCGGCCCATCAGTTTTGAAGACATCCCTCCACTGGCGCCAGTTCCGGCCAGCATCCGGTCCTCACCAGGGTGGACGATCGCCTGGACCACCTCCACGTCGTAAGCCGGGTAGAGCTCGCCATCACTGGCCAGGTCCCAGTCGCCGACGCGCGCCACCAGCGGAGCGCCAGCCGGCAGCGCCGCCACGCAGTGCGCCACGGTGAGCGCCAGCCGCGGCGCCACCAGCACGCCGGCGCACAGGTACGTCAGGTCGGCCGCCAGCACGCCCACGTGCCACGGGTACTCGCCGTAGCCGGCCGCGCCGTCCTCGCCGCGCTGCGTTGTGATGCGCGCGTGCAGGCCCACCTCGCTACCGCGGCAGCAGAGCGTCGCCGCCGACAGCTGAAACGGCGGTGGGCGTCGTCGTCGCTGGTGTGAATACTCATCAGTGGCACACATACAGCGTGACAGTTCCAGACGAACGCCTTTTGACTGCCCGGTCATTCGTTGACTTCGTGCACAAGCATAAGGCTCAAGAACACATCATAATATTTCGCGATATTTGAGACCAAGGTAACGAATATGCCGGGCTTCTGCTTACCAATCAAACGGGCAAATTTTCAGCTCTACGTGTTCAGACGTCTGGTTTTGGTTTGTCACCGACTGCCATACTCACGTGCGATACCGCGTGCTGCTGGTCAACATGAGGCACGTCAAACCGAGACGGCTTGAAATGCTGCGGATCCTGGTGCGGTGGCCTCACGTGCTGTGAGCCTTGGTAGGGCGGCCTCACGTGCGAGGGCTGCTGGTGGGGCGGCCTCACGCCCGCCAGACTCTGGTGGGGCGGCTGCATGTGCAGAGGGTCCCGGTGGGAAGGCTGAAGGTGAGGAGAGTCGTGGGTGGACGGCACCTGGGGCGGACACCGTGCAGCGGCGGCTGGGAGTGAGAGGCGTCTGGCGGGGGAAACGGCGGCCGCCCACGGGCCGAGACAGCGGCGGCCGGCCGAAGAACTCGCCCCGCTCAGACCTCTGCACGTGGTGTCTGGAGTCGGGCCCGCCGGGCAGGCTGTCCAGAATCTGGCTGAGGATGCTGCCGGAGGCCGGCTCCTCGGCGGACGCGGCCGACGTCCTGCCGGTCAGATCGTCTCCTCTCCACATCTCCACCGCCAACGGCTTGACGTCTGGGTTGACGGGCGAGGCCACCGACCGCGGCGTAACGGAAATGGACGTCGCAGGCTGCGGGATCACTGAAGCGGGAGGCGCAGGCGACGCCGGAATGGATGACGCCGCCTGCGACGACGGCGAAAACGGCGGCGGAGGCGGCGGCGGCGGCGGCGGCGGCGGCGGTGGAGTCGGCAACTCGCGACTCACGTCCGACTCGCTAGATGACGCCCGCGCCGGCGGCGTCAGACCGCCCAGCTTCACCCTGCCGGCGGTGCCTGCGGGCGTCAGGCGGCCGCCCAGGCCCTGCCCGAGGCCGGGGACGGCCCCGGCCGAGCCCGCGGCGCTCCTCAGCCGCTGCCGGGCGATCTCGGACGGGTAGATAACCTGAGCGCGCGGCGCGGCGCTGGCCACCTCCCGCCGGCGGCGCTCCGGCAGCAGCGCGGCGCTCAGGTAGTGTCCGCCGGACTTCGCCGGCTTTTCCGGCGGCGGCGTCGGCGGGGGCGTCGGTGACGCGGTCGTCACGGCGCTGGGAGGCGGCGAGAACAGCGAGAACGCCTCGGCCAGCCGGTCCAGCGGCAGCAGCGGCTCCACGGCGGGCGCCTCCTCGACGTCGGCGAACCGGCCGGACGTCAGGCTGATCAGGCGGCCGCAGCAGACAGACATCTCAGAGTCCTCCGTCCAGTCACACAGACAGTCCTGCCCGACCGACGCGTCCAACGACATAAACGACATAAACGCATAGGGTCCTTCAGGTAAAATATGCTGCAGGTATGGAAGAACTATAGCTCAGAGGGAAAACTACGACTATTTACGTTAAATTTTATGTCAGACACCTCAAGTGCAAACAGGTGAACGGAGATTCGATTAAAGAGCAGAGCCTCAGTTTCATGCATTCATCTGTCAGCTAGATAACGACGGAAAGGCCATAATTTCGTTTTCTCGAATTCTGCGTCCGCGTCGGTGTTATACGATAGCAACAGAGAACAAGGACGCTGCAGAACCATGTACCGCCAAATGTGAACACGTTCTGGTGAAATATAACATTTTGCCTGAGTCTCGGATGTTGGCCGATCGTCTCGTGAACTGTACGGAACAACCCCTAGATTCAAAGAGGATTATTTTTGCCATGAGCGTGGTGAACGCCAGTCTGGGCGGTGTCCCACTCGGCTTCAGGCGGCTCGATCGATCACTGACCTGTCCGTGGGATGTGCCGGCGTCGTACAGCACGTCAGGCCTCTCGCACAGGCTCCAATGCACGCACATGGACCTGAACGGGCAGATCCTCTGCGGCTCCGGAGCAGGCGGCGCCGGACGGTTGTCCTGACCCGACTGGTCCTGGTTCGGCTTTTCCTGGTAGTCGTCCAGCTCTCCCTGGTTCTGGTCCGGCTCGCTCTGGTCCTGGTCTGGTTCCACCTGGTCCTGAGCGACCTCCAGCTCCTCCTCGTCCGGCTCCACTTCCACCGTAACGTCATCGAAGTCGGTCAAGTCCTCCAAGACGTCTTCCAGCTGCTTTTCGGCCGGGTGTCCGTGCCATGGTGCTACCAGGAGGCCGTCAGGCTTTGCGGCGCCCTGACGGACAGCGGTACTCCAGAGAGTGACCAGTCAGAGCAGAGGGACGCAACATGACAGTCACAGGATGTTTACCCTATTCCCGGAGCGCCAGACGGTATGGCCGATTCCCGGCAGGGGGCGGATTCGGCCCCTCCCCGAGATCTCGAGAAATACACGTCCGATTTCATTGCAACAAACGGCAGTCGATTTCCTTTCACTTAAATAACATTTTCTTAAGAAGGTTTAAAATTTTTGAAAGGGTTGAATGGTGGTGGGGTGCAGAAAAATTCAAAATGAGGACATTTTTGGACTTGTTTTAACCCTGTTGTTTATAGATTGATTGTGATGAAATCGGCATAAATCGAGAGATTATGGATGAGACTTGCACCATTGCTCCACACATTTGAAATTCTGGGAAAATTCGCAGGCGTTCACAGGGTTTCGAAAATAGGAGGATTAGTTTTTCAAAAACCGAATTAACAAGAAAGCTAACAACACTTCTAGCTTCTGCTAGTCATGTTATGCTCAAGAAGCACAAATTGCATTGCAATGTTTGTCTAATGTTAGCATAGGCGGTGCCAGGGGCATTAAAAAGGGGGAACTGTCACGGTCACATGTTCTTCGGGCCATCTTACCACCTTTGACATTCAGTGACCTCCAGTGACCTTAGAGCCACTTGGAATGATCTTATGCACTTGCATTTTGCATGCATCATGCATCTGCGTTTGCATCATGCATCTTATGCATTTCATATCATTTGAAAACGTTTCCAATCATTTGAATTCACTCATTTCCAAAATTCCATATTACGGCTGTTGTGATATAGGGTGCGCGCACTGTTATTATGAAACCAAATTTTGGCTTTTGACCTTACACTAATCTTGTAAAGTGACCTCAGACGAACAAAATTTTATTTGTATGTTGCGCAGATATTTACCTATACATGTCTGTTGCCCTCAACAGGGCCAAAACTGGCCTGAGGTGCCTGCCAAAAACGTTGCCTGGCTCCGCCCCTGGGCAAAGCAGAATTACGAAATTTTGTCACAATACATAGAAAGAATAGCTAGGAAAAGTCACTGAGTTTTGTGAGGCTGCATCAGAAACCCTGGAATTGGCAAGCAAAAATCCCGAAACCCGAGGGGTCGGATTCAGCCCCCCTGCCGGGGATAGGTTTAAGGTGTTAGGCACACAGACGTATGATGGTTTGCGTTTTTCGTACCTCTTACCTTCTTCCCATAGCGCCAGTGCTCGAGCGTCGGGTTGAACAGATTGGGCAGCGGCTCCTGGCTCTGGCTGTAGACGAAGTGAGCCGTCTCCGCGGTATCGCCGCAGGCAGTCTCTCTGTAGCGCGTGTGTGCTGGTCAGCGGTAGTACGTGTGCTGCGCGGCAGCACTGGCCGAAATGCTTCAGTTTTCTGTGCGCTGGGCATGATATTATGCACGGTAAACACACGGAGAGTCTGAAAAATCGGTAACTTGATATGTTCTCAGTTTTTTGCTTTCAGGTTACTTCACCATCAAGGTCGTATGTTATTCATTTTCTTTCGTTAGTCGTTTTAGTCATGCTACGTGGACCATGGACACACTTTCGAATGCTTACAAGTTTTTTCATGCGCAAAAAAATTGTAGGCAGATTACCACAAGCAGGGCACTTCGCGGCCCATCGGTGGTGTGCTGAGGCGTAAAACATATTTAACAGCAACACCGGTTGTTTCCTCTTTTACAATCTGTGTTATCGAGATGAGAACCGGGAATCCCGTTGTCTAGAAATGTTTCTGTTACTCAATGACATCTATAATGCTTTCGGCCTCTGTAACGAGTTGTCAGGACGGTCACGTCTGTGCCGATAAAAATGTGACAGGAAAATGTAGCCGAATAAAAAAGCAAGCACTGTAATTCTTGGGCGATAGCTCAGTTCATACAGATGCATGACATTGCACAAGTGTCGCGTTTTTTTCAAGGCTGACCTGTTTGACACAGACGTCGTAGACGAAGTATTGGTGGTCGCAATATTTGCCCAGCACGCACCAGCTCTGAATGGGGCACGCTACATCTGACTCTGCTGGGTAGGACAGACATACGAGGCAAATAATACATTTACTGTTATCTTATCCGTCGTAAATGTGGCAACTATTTCTCTGTAGTTTAACGAAAAACGTTTCTCCAAATTTCTTAGAGTCATAGATAGATATCACAATGACGCTTCTAAGCATTTCTCATAATAAATGTCAGTTGTGACAGTCAGTCATAATAAATGTGATGAGAGATGGGATGTTAAAGTAAACTGCTCCAGTTTAGCTAATCATTTCGCTTTGCCCGTGCGAGGCACCAGTAGAGTTTTCTTTTTTACCACAGCTCGGTCGATCGAGTGAACCATTACGAAGCCTTGAGACGCGTATGACTGTGTGACTGGTGATATTCGTTCTCCGACAGTAACGGTCGTAATTGCAGTTTCGATGTCGTAGTTTCTGCTCTGCACGTGCCCTGTGAAACCTTCGATCAAGGGAACCTCGTGATCACACCAAAATGGTGAAAAGCTCCATTTTTTGGAGGCCAGAAGCCTAGCCTCAGTTTTCGTACGGGAACTCCAAAAACTATGTTCTGCGAAGCGTAAGATATTGACTAAACTCACCCAACCATTTGTTTTTCAACAGAAGTTTCTATTCATATCCCTCGACCATATTAAGATAGATATGGTGTTAAGGTATATACTTATGTTAGGTTACATACACATGTTATATATTAAAATTATACGTATGGTATTATGCGACGTGATCGTGATCGTCTCCTACCACCACCACCAAGGCTTGTTCAACAGTCTGAATTTTCAAAACAGTGGCTCACATGGACCGTACCTTAAGTTTCCTCCAGATTTTGACCCAACCTGTTCCAGAAATTGGCGCTGAAGTTCAAATGGAGATGGATAGAGTTTCACCGGAGTGAAGCAATTGCTGAAATTGTCGAGAAAAATTAGGGCAAGTAGGGTTTGACACCGACAGTAGACAAGGCAAACACACACTTGCAGTCACTAACGCGTACACAAGAATAACTAACATTGGTGGCGGAGTAGATTTGGGGAGAGAATGGCTGGGAGCGGCGTGGCCCGAGGTGATTCTAGAAGAAGTGTAGAAACCATGGCATTTAACGTAATTGGGTGTCACGCGCACGGAAGGGCACTCTGCCTCCACGTTAATGGATAGGGAAATTTAAAAAAGCAGTTGATTTTTTAATACTAAAAATATTAAACGATAGGGAATTAAAAAAGCAGGAAATGTTTTAATGCTCTACTTTGCAATATTCCAAGACGTGGTAGGTACAACTGCGCAAATAATATTTTTCCTGATCATTTCACCCACCTCTGATCACCATTCCTGCCCCTGGAGGCGTATGCTGTGCCGCTTGAGAGGCCGCTGGCTGGAAGGCTTAGGTCATTCGGGGTCGAAAGGTCGCCGGGGGTCGGACGAAGGAGCTGGGACCACCGGCTGTGTGCGTCGACGTTTCAGGGCGCTGAGATCTGTTCCACACGAGCACAGGTAGGACGTTGCTCTATGCACGGACCAGTCTTGCGTGCGGGAAGTAGGTCTACTGTTCCATAGCCCGTGTTTGAATGACACTCATTTACTTGTGCATTGTTGGTCCAGGCACGCGCGTGCCGCATATGAACTTCAAATACCCCGGGCATGATTGCACAATGGATCATTGAAATAATGTCTGGCCGTGTTGAACCGACTTGCATTGTTCCCTTGAATGCCTTCTCGGACATTGCTCCCATTTCCCAAGCCGACCACGAACAAACTAGCCCATATCCCGACCCGAAGGAGCTTTGTTAAAATGATCGTTCAAGTAACGTGTCTCCCCCTTTTCTGATGGCTCCATTCGAATGCGACGCTTCATCGGGCACCCTGTGTGTCGATATGAGCACAATCGGTAAATTCTAGGCGATGCGAGCCTGAGGTCTGAAGACATTTTCAGAAAGTCTGCTTATACATGTATTTTATCCTTAATTGGCCTTAAACTATGTATGGATGGCACAGCATACGGCGCTAATGGTTGAGGAAAGGGGAGTCAATGGCTTTTGTCCCGAGAGTCTCAATATGATCAAGGGATATGAATAGAAACTTCTGTTAAAAAAAAAAACAAATGGTTGGGCTAGTTCAGTCAAAGTCTTACACTTCTCAGAGCATATTTTTTGGGACTTCTGGTCCCCCTAAAAAAATGGGGGTGTAATCACGTTTTGGTGTAACCACGTTGGTCCAAGCTTTCACAGGACACGTGCAGAACGGAAGCTGCAATTACGACCGTTACTGTCGGAGAACGAATACCACTAGTCACACAGTCATACGTGTCTCGAGGCTTGGTAATGGTTCACTCGATCTACAGAGCTTTGGTAAAAAAGAAAACTCTACTGGTGGCTCACACGGGCGAAGCAAAATCATCAGTAAACGGGAGCAGTTTACTTTAACATCCCATCTCTCAGTACAGTATCGACATTTATTTTGAGAAGTGCTTAGAAGCCCCATTGTGATATCTAGGACACTAAAAAATTTGGAAAAACGTATTTCGTTAAACTACAGAGAAACAGTCGCCGAGTTTACGGGGAATAAGATAACAGTAATCGTATTATTTGCCTCGTATGTCTGATCTAATTTGTAATTGCTCGTTCTTCAGATGCTTCGGTGGATCGTATCTTTGCTGCTCCTGGCAGTACCGATGCACTTGTACCCAGCAGAGCCAGATGTAGCGTGCCCCATTCAGAGCTGGTGCGTGCCGGGCAAATATTGCGACCACCAATACGTCGTCTATGACGTCCGTATCAAACAGGTCAGCCTTGAAAAAAACGCGACACTTGTGCAGTGGTGTGCATCTGTATGAACTGAGCTATCGCCCAAGAACTACAGTGCTTTCTTTTTTATTCGGTTACATTTTCCTGTATCATTTTTATCGGCACAGACGTGACCGTCATGATAAATCGTTACGGAGGCCGAAAACATTACAAATGTCATTAAGTAAATGAAATGTTTCTAGACAACGGGAATCCCGATTCTTATTTAGATGCTAATAAATTTGTTTTGCGCTTCAGCACACCAACAATGCCCTGCGAAATGTCCTGCGTACAATGTTTCTAAACAATGGAACTCCTGGTTCTTATTGAGATCATACAAATTGTAAAGAGGAAACAACCGCTGATGCTGTTGATTTTGTTTTACGCCTCACACACCACGAATGAGCTACGAAGTGTCCTGTCTGTGGTAATCTGCGTACAAAAATTTTTGCGCAAGAAAAAATTTGTAAGTGTTCGGAAGTGTTTCCGTAGTGCACGTAGCATGACTAAAATGCCTAACGAAGGAAAAATGAACAACGTACGACCTTGATGGCTAAATAGCCCAAATACGTAAAACTGAACCCAAGTCAACGATGTCGAGCTACCGATTTTTCAAACTCTCCGTGTGTTTACCGTGCATATCATGCCCAGCGCACTGAAGCATTTCGGTCAGCGCCGCCGCGAAGCACATGTACCACCGCTAACCAGCGCAGACGCGCTTCAGGGGGACTTTGCCTGTGGCGATACCGCGGAGACGGCCCACTTCGTCTGCTGTCAGAGCCAGGAGCTGCTGCCCAATCTGTTCAACCCGACGCTAGAGCACTGGCACTATGGGAAGAAGGTAAGACGTACGAAGAACGTAAACCATCCTACGTCGATGTGCCTAACACTTAAACGCCCTGTGACTGTCATGTTGCGTCCCTCTGCTCTGACTGGTCACTCTCTGGAGTACCGCTGTCCGTCAGGGCGCCGCAAAGCCTGACGGCCTCCTGGTAGCACCATGGTACGGACACCCGGCCGAAAAGCAGCTGGAAGACGTCTTGGAGGACTTGGCCGACTTCGATGACGTTACGGTGGAAGTAGAGCCGGACGAGGAGGAGCTGGAGGCCGCCCAAGACGAGCGGGAACCAGACCAGGACCAGGGGGAACCGGACCAGAACCAGGAAGAGTCGAACCAGGACCAGCCGGGGCAGGACAACCTTCCGACACCGCCTGCTCCGGAGCCGCAGAGGATCTGCCCGTTCAGGTCCATGTGCGTGCATTGGAGCCTGTGCGAGAAGCCTGATATGCTGTACGACGCCGGCACATCCCACGGACAGGTCAGTGACCGATCGAGCCGCCTGAAGCCGAGTTGCGCACCGCCCAGATCGTCGTTCATCACGCTCATAGCAAAAATAATCCTCTGAATCGAATGCTTGTTTTATGCAGTTCGCCAAACGATCTGCGAAAACTGAAAAACTCTGATTAAATATTATATTTCACCAGAATGTGTAAATATTTGTCCGTACATGGTTCTCCAGTGCTACTGATCTCTGTTGCTGTCGTGCAATACAGACGAGGACGCAGAATTCGAGAGAACGGCGTTTATGGTACTCAGCCTTCCCGTCGTTATCCAGTTAACAGATGAATGCATGCAACTAAGGCCGTGCCCTGTATTTGGATTTCCGTCCACCTGTTGTACTTGTCGTGTCTGACGTTGTTGGCGTTAATAATTGTGGCTTTCCGTTTGGACTATAGTTCCTCCATACCTGCAGTGCATTTTCCCGAAGGGCCCTATGCATTTACGACGTTGACGCGTCTGTCGGGCAGGACTACCTGTGTGGCTGGACGGAGGACTCTGAGATGTTTGTCTGCTGCGGCCGCCTGATCAGCCTGACGTCCGGCCGGTTCGCCGACGTCGAGGAGGCGCCCGCCGTGGAGCCGCTGCTGCCGCTGGACCGGCTGGCCGAGGCGTTCTCGCTGTTCTCGCCGCCTCCCAGCGCCGTGACGACCGCGTCACCTCCGCCGCCGCCGCGCCGCCGCTGCCGGAGGAGCCGACGAAGTCCGGCGGACACTACCTGAGCGCCGCGCTGCTGCCGGAACGCCGTCGGCGGGAGGTGGCCAGCGCCGCGCCGCGCGCTCAGGTTATCTACCCGTCCGAGATCGCCCGGCAGCGGCTGAGGAGCGCCGCGGGCTCGGCCGGGGCCGTCCCCGGCCTCGGGCAGGGCCTGGGCGGCCGCCTGACGCCCGCAGGCACCGCCGGCAGGGTGAAGCTGGGCGGTCTGACGCCGCCGGCGCGGGCGTCATCTAGCGAGTCGGACGTGAGTCGCGAGTTGCCGACTCCACCGCCGCCGCCGCCGCCGCCGCCGCCGCCGCCGCCTCCGCCGCCGTTTTCGCCGTCGTCGCAGGCGGCGTCATCCATTCCGGCGTCGCCTGCGCCTCCCGCTTCAGTGATCCCGCAGCCTGCGACGTCCATTTCCGTTACGCCGCGGTCGGTGGCCCCGCCCGTCAACCCAGACGTCAAGCCGTTGGCGGTGGAGATGTGGAGAGGAGACGATCCGACCGGCAGGACGTCGGCCGCGTCCGCCGAGGAGCCGGCCTCCGGCAGCATCCTCAGCCAGATTCTGGACAGCCTGCCCGGCGGGCCCGACTCCAGACACCACGTGCAGAGGTCTGAGCGGGGCAAGTTCTTCGGCCGGCCGCCGCTGTCTCGGCCTGTGGGCCGGCCGCCGTTTCCCCCGCCAGGCGCCTCTGACTTCCAGCCGCCGCTGCACGGTGCCCCGCACCAGGTGCCAACCACTCACGACTCTCCTCACCTGCAGCCTCCCTTCCGGGACCCCCTGCATCTGCAGCCGCCCCATCAGAGTCTAGCAGGCGCGAGGCCGCCCCAGCAGCAGCCCTCTCACGTGAGGCCGCCCCACCAGGGCTCACAGCACGTGAGGCCACCGCACCAGGATCCGCAGCACTTCAAGCCGTCTCGATTTGACGTGCCTCATGTTGACCAGCAGCACGCGGTATCGCACGTGAGTATGGCTGTCGGTGACAAGCCGAAACCAGACGTCTGAACACTTAGAACTGAAAATTTGCCCGTATGATTGGTAAGCAGAAACCCGGCATATTCGCTAGCTTGGTCTCAAATATCGCGAAATATTATGATGTGTTCTTGAGCCTTATGCTTGTGCACGAAGTCAACGAATGGCCGAACAATCGAAATGCGTTCGTCTGGAACTGTCACCCTGTATGTGCGCCACTGATGAGTATTCAGAACAACGACGACGACACTCACCGCCGTTTCAGCGGCCGGCGGTGACGCACTGCGGCCGCGGTAGCGAGGTGGGCCTGCACGCGCGCATCACAACGCAGCGCGGCGAGGACGGCGCGGCCGGCTACGGCGAGTACCCGTGGCACGTGGGCGTGCTGGCGGCCGACCTGACGTACCTGTGCGCCGGCGTGCTGGTGGCGCCGCGGCTGGCGCTCACCGTGGCGCACTGCGTGGCGGCGCTGCCGGCTGGCGCTCCGCTGGTGGCGCGCGTCGGCGACTGGGACCTGGCCAGTGATGGCGAGCTCTACCCGGCTTACGACGTGGAGGTGGTCCAGGCGATCGTCCACCCTGGTGAGGACCGGACGCTGGCCGGAACTGGCGCCAGTAGAGGGATGTCTTCAAAACTGATGGTCCGGAGCCATTTTCTAACGATTTTTTTCATGCCACACGGCTAACGCTGAAATCACTCTAAGTTCACGATGCCGCCGCCAAGTTGTCCCGCGGGCTGCTACATATTTGGGGACTGGGGGAGGCCTAGGCTGGCGCCGGGACTTTGTCGTGGTCGAAGGGGGGGAGGACAGAGGCATTTTGCGGGGTTCTGAGACACGTGTGAGTTGTATATGAGCATAGACGTAGGAACGAGACGGTCCGTGGGTGCTGTGACACCCTCACTCTCCGAGAATGCTGAACATTAACCCTATGGCGATGCATGGAAAGCATTTACTTCAAAATTGGCTTTGGTACCCCCATTTTTTCAGACGTTCCTTGTTCTATACGTATGAGTATAAAGCGTGGGTCTGGGTGCTTCCGCTTTGCCTAAAGAACTATAAGACTTTTGGCATTTGAGTAGTTTTTCTTCATCGCACTGTATAAGATCATGCCGTCGATGTAGCTTAAGTTGAGCGTCTCGGCGCCCATATTATGAAAGGTGTTGGAAATCAATGACCGTCAGCGGCAGCGTTCACCTCCAGCTCAATCCTCTGACGTCCATCACTCTCGCTTCAGAGTACTACGCGGGCAACCTGCAGAACGACATCGCACTGCTGATACTGGACCCGCCGGTGGAGGGGCTGCCGCACGTGCAGCCGGCCTGCCTGCCGCCGCCGCTGGCCGACTTCACGCACCAGCATTGCTGGGTGCCCGGCTGGGGTCAGGCTCGCCACGTGTCTGGCCCCGTGCACGACACGAGCTCGTACAGCTGGGTGCTGCGCGAGGCGCCGCTGGCCGTGGTGACGCCGCACGCCTGCCAGAGCCACCTGCGGACCACGCACCTGGGGCCGTTCTACCAGCTGCCGAGCCACGGCGCGCTGTGCGCTGCCGGCCGCGCCGGAAACGACGCCTGCTTCGGCGACGGCGGCGGCGCCCTCGTCTGTCCGCTGAGCCACGACGGTCCCGACGGGCCGCTCTACGCAGCAGGTCAGGGGCAGGGTGGTCACAGGGTAGCGGGCAGGTCAGAGGACACTGGGCATAGCAGGGCATTAGGCAGTTCCAGGACATGACGCAGCTCTGAAGGCGTAGAACAGATCAGAGTTCATTCATGGAGGGTACGGAACGGGCCAGAAAGTACCGGACAGATCGGAATACACCAGGTCGTCTCAGAAGTCACAAGGGAGATTGACAGGCCTGTTTGAGAGCCGATTGGGAACTTGGCAGACGGGCAGACGTATAAGCGATGAAGTAACTGTTGCCAGGAATGCATGAATGAATCTATCTAGGAGTATCCTAAAAACTTTCCTTGCATTTCCCTCTAAAACATTTAGCCCAATAAATAGGCCCATTAAGTCCATAATGTTTATAAAGTCCAATGTCTCTTCGACGCAGTTTTCCTTTCACTACTTGCTTTTTTGAGAATTTGTGACGCCTTTGCCCTTCCTCCGTCCGGACAAACTAAATGCCGTGGGACACTTGGCTGCATTCTTTTCTTCAATGTGACCAAAAAGAAATATTGCGACCACCTGTAGCCATGTGATGTGGCAACGAGTGCAGGGCCGATCGTTCGCCGCCGATGTTGGTGACTCGTGCTGCCAGGTCTCGTCTCGTGGGGCATCGGTTGCGGCCAGGACGTGCCGGCCGTGTACACCAAGGTGTCCGACTACTACGACTGGATCACCGCCCACCTGAAGGACGTCAACGTCCAATCGCTCTTCCAGTTCGCCCGGGCCAGCGAGCAGTGACGGCGGCTGCGGGGCACTGGTGCCCGCGGCGTCCAGTGGTGACCCTGTGTCATGGCGGTGGCAATACACCAGTGCCAGGAACTCGGTTTGTTTTGTCGGTTTGAACTCTGGTTTCTGTGTTTATGGCCGCATGATGGCGAGTTGCGGCATGGATAGCGCGGACGGTTGGCAGATTGCGCTGCGTGACGATAAATGGTGACTGGGTGAAGCAGCTGATCGGGCTTGCTCGGCAGCTCCATTTTCTGACCCAGGCATACGTGCGTTCAAAGCGCAAATCCAGATTTTTATGATATTGGCAATGGCATTGACACCACTTCGAGCAATGTGTCAGATTTCATGGACCTAGTTTTATAGGTGTAGCCAGTCTTGTTTGAAGCCCGTCTCTTTTCTGTCTTCACCCGCAGGCGGCATTCGTGCAAACTTGCCACCAAATATCTAAAAAAGCTGCATAATGAATGAATTGTCCCCATTGACAAGCATGAATTTGATACCGGCCTTAGGGACTGTAAGAATGATTTGCCCAAGAATGTTTCCATAGCCCAGCCAGCTTGCGTCTCTTCTTTTGCACTGCTAATAGTGCTGATGGCTTTGGTACAACTTTAAGACAGATCTGATTGGCTCTGTGCAGACTGGGGATGACGACAGGCTGTGTCCAGGATCTCTCGCGCCAGCATACACGGAGTCTCCAAGAGATAGGCCGTACGGCGCAGCATCACTACCAGGGAGCAGTCAGTCTACCACCGGGAAAACATTGGCAGAAACAACAAATTACACGGGCAACAGTTCATGCAGGCTGCACGGTCAACAAGAAATTAGCCCATCTTGAACCGGAACCGATGTCGGTTGCGTTGCGCCCGTTGCGAAAAAAATCCATGGTTGCTACTTTCGATCGGCTGAGGATATTCTACTTCATCCGCGTAGCAACAAGGGGAGGGCCGTGGCCCCCACTTTTTAGAAATTTGGCATTAGCCCTATCAGGTGAAACATCTGTGCCTCTCCCACACACACTTTACGGGATTCTCCTACGTCCTGTTCTAATTCGCTGATTATAGGAAAGAAGGAAACTGGAAAGCAAGGAAATTGCCACATGCAACACAGATAACTGGCACAGCTTACTGCTTTGCAGAAACCAGTCGTCGAACTTCCGGGAAGTTAAAAAAAGAAAGTCGCGTAGCATCACTGAACGCCCTTTTCATTCACCAAAGTTTTTTATGACATTTGGTCGGGTCGAAGCCTTTCGAATGTAATTAAATGTGTGTGCTCGGTGTGTTTGTGACACAGTTGTTTCGGTGAATTACATGCTCAGTGGGCCGCGGTTAAAATGGTCATGACCGGTATCCGGCCAGTTTTGCCATGAGCTTGGATGCAGTTGTGTTTCTGGCGCTGGACTGATATTTATCAGACACAGGTCAGAGAAACATTTAAATCGATGCAAGGGGCCAACTTCTATGCTTTTGAGAGAGTCTTGCCCCGCACCCTCCACTGCTGATTTGGACCCCTCCAATGCTGATTTGCCCCTCCCGCAAACTTTTCTGCCTGTTTTTAAAGAAAATGGGCAATAATAACGAAAGGAAGGGCTGCAATAGGTAAGACATAGACAGAAAATATAGAAAAACCATAAAGTGGAGTATCTTTCTACCTTTCTATCTTCTGTCTCTCTCTCTGTATATATATATATATATATATATATATATATATATATATATATATATACATATATGGGGATGCATACAATTTTTTATTTGAAAAATAATAACAAAAGACTTATAAGTTTCTGATGATCAAAATAAAGCACGCTAAATCTGTTCAGAAACCCACATTTGGAGAGCAGGTGAGGTTGTCGGGTCCTCATCTCGGCCCCCGCCCAAATCATTTACAGAAATCGATACCCCTGAATCCATGCATGTTATAATATGTTGGAAACCGACATATCTGGCTATTGCGGCGCCGTAAAACATTTTCCTGAAACCCAAGGCCGAGCGAAAGAAAAGAAAGCGACGTCCCTTGTGAAACGTGTTAATTACAACAGACGTCAGTTAGACTGACTGGTGAATTTGACGCGGCCTGGTTTGGATGAGTACTGTGTTTCTACAGCGAAGCAAACGAAATCGTTTATCTGTTTACTGCTGTCAACATCTCCAAGTCATTGCCCCTTTCGAAGCCAAACCTCGTTTCTTACATCCTGCGTTGGAAACCTTTGGAACGGACGCCGGGCGCGCAGCGTCAGTGCTTGGTAAGCGTTACGATGTCAAATGCGGATCGATCACTTGACGTACTTATTACACCTCTCCATGCAGTCCCGCATGAATGAGAAGGGATAAATATAGCCGCTTTGTCAGTGTTGACGCGCTTGAAAAGAGGGACGACAAATGAACAGACCCAGGTACCTGAAGTTTTTAAGAATAAAGCTGCTTGCATAGTCACATGAAAATAACATATTCAGATCAAGGTGTCAATGGTATCTGATTTATAACGCCTTCAGTAGAATGCGTGATCAAGTTGAAACAAACGATGAAGTGATTAAGTTATGATTACGTTTACACACTATATTAAAAGGAGAAATTATGTATGTACATCAGGTTAGCAACGACCTTTGCGACGACATGTGCGACCACATCCGCGACGACAGATAATTTGAAAACTACCCAACGAACAGACCTCCGACAAACGCAAACGAAAGCTCTTCTCAAGACCAAACCCTGGGTGGGGACCACATTTCGTTCAAGGTCTCGTTTGAATGTAATCTTAGGCCGAAATGTGAGGTACCGTTTTTCGACCTGACTGCGACTTTTGTGAATCGTAACCATTTCATAAAAAAGCCAGGACTCCAAAGATGAATTACGCAAGAGTTATTGGCCGACATACGTCGTAGTGTTTTGTCTTAATTCATTCCATCTTTACTTCAGGTCAAAATGTGGGATAACGTTTTTCACCCTTGTTACTACTTTTGAGAAACGTCGCAACCATCCTTAGAGAGCCAGGACGACAAGGATAAATTACAGAAGGGTTTTCGGACGATGTAGACCACTGCTTGACCTTGACTTCAGGCCGAAATCTGACGCACCATTTTTTGCACTGAACACAACTCTTGTCAGTCATCGAGACCTGTTCATAAGAAAGCGAGGGTGCCAAAGATACATTACGCAAAGGTGTCTTCAAAAAACTGCATATAAACTGACCTTGAGATCAGGCCCAAAGACTATTGAAGCCAAGCCATGACTTGTGTTAGCCGAAAAGCGTTGCGTTATTTGTCTTTGGCGTCCTGGCTTTCGTGTGAAATGGCTGCGACGACTCGCAAAAGCTGTGGTCAGGGCGAAAAGCGATACCTCAAATTTCGACCTGAGGTCACGTTCAAAGGATGATTTGGAGCGAAACGTGAACCCCATCGAAAGCTTGGTGTTGGGAAGATCTTTCGCTTGACTATCGTTTGAGGACTGTGCGTTGAGTGGTTTTCAAGTTATATGTCGCTGCGGATGTCGTCGATGTCGCAGAAGTCGTCGCTAACTTGGCGAACATAAATGATGTGTAGATTTCGTTTCCGTGGACATATAGCATATAAACCTCAAGGCGGACGTACTATGGCGGGCGTAAATGATGTCTGGATCCCTTTTCCGTGCGTATACAGCATGTAAACCTTAAGAAACTATGCGATTATCCACTTTGCCCTATCCACATATTTTACATCGTATTCTGCCCCCCTCTGCCTCTTTACAAAAACACATGGCGGAGACCATGACGACGGCTAACAGACGTCGTGATTGAAGGTACAAAGCTGTATCGTTGGTAATGGCCTCAATTCGAGTGAAGAATTTTGTGATTTGTGCCATCCAAAACTCGTGGGAATTACCTGTTCGGTACCTCGGATCAGGGGTGTGGAGGAAGTTGCCCAGTTTGCGCCACCCTGCCTTACTGCGCCTCCCCCTATTGTCTCCTAATTGCGACAGATGATTGGCACATAAGGGATAGTTTCTGAGAGAGAGAGAGAGAGAGAGAGAGAGAGAGCATGTCTGCAGATTCGATCCCTTCCTCTTCCTCTCTGTCAGCGGTACAGACGTGTGGTAGGTCCGCCAAGTTTCAGTGTAAGTTTGAGACAAGGGCGGCGGAAGTGGGAGGGGGGGTGGCAAGACTTGACTTGACGACGGACCCTGACCTTGTTCTGTTTGGTCGTGAAAGTTGTGAATGGTTCCCGTCTTTGGTGCGATAGCTCATTTTTACATTTTGGTGCAATATCGGCGGCTGTGCTTGACTCCATCATGTTACCTTGATTATGACCTTGACGACGGATCTTGACCTTAACCTTTTGGATCGCCAAAGTTGCGGATTATTTTCCTTTTGGTCTGATACTTCATTGTTACACTTTGGTACCATAGGTCGGCGACTATGCTTGTCGCCGTCCTTTGACCTTGATTAAGACCTTGACAACGGGCCTTGGCCTTGATCTACGGGTCGTCAAAGTTGCGAACGGTTCTCCTCTTTGTCCTGATACCTCAGTTGTACAATTTGATGTAATAGGGCAGCGGCTATGCGTGTTCCCGTTCTTTTGCCTTGATTAGGACCTTTTTCAACGGACCTTGACCTTGACCTTGACCTTAAGGGTCGTCAAAGTTGCGGACGGCTGCCCTGTTTGGTGTAATGCCTCATTTGTACAATTTGGTGCCACAGGTCGGCGCTTGTGCTTGTCCCCATCCTTTGTTCTTGACTATGCCCTGGACAACGGACCATGACCTTGATGTATATGGGTTGCCAAAGTTGCGTACAGTTGCCCTCTTTAGTCTAATACCTCATTTGTACAGTTTGGTGCCATAGGTCGGCGGCCATGTTTGTCCCCGTCCTTTGACTTTGATTATGACATTGAGACGGACCTTGACCTCGACTCTTTGGGTCATAAAAGTTGCATACGGTTCCCCTCTTTGGTTTGGCACCTCATTTGTATAGTTTGATGCCATAGGTCGACGGCTATGCTTATGCCTATCGTTGACCTTGAATTATGTGGTATTTGACCCCTATTGATTGAATAGGCAAACTTAGAGCAAAAAGAACAAGAGATTCGGAAATGGCATGAGCAGATCGATCAACCAGGATAATTTGGACGAAACCTTGTGGTGTGTGCTGAATGCGATTATGAATTGGTGTGCCAAGTTAAAGAATATCTTTTCACAAGGAAGTGTACCTAATTCCTTAGTTTTCGAAGAAATTTTGCGAACGCACATTAATCTCTCCGAAACTGGCGAAGCAATGTGACCGAAATCCGCGAAAAAGTCAATAGCTGGGGTTAGGTTGAGTTACACGGGTTGAGATTTGATCCCCTTTGCTGCGCACATGTTCTGGATCCGCCCTGATAAGAACAACGTATATTGTGAAAAATATCCCGCTCGATTTCAGTTGAACAGAGTCTGGAAAGCCTCGAGTCTGTTTTAACTCACTGAATTACTTAAGGAATTTCCCATCAAGGTTATTATGATGTCTACACATGAGTCGAATTTAAGTGCATTGTATCAGTATTCATAACAAAAACTTTTCAGTTACATAGAGGTTTCCTAAAAATACTGCAATTTGATCGTCTCTGTTTTTGAAGACTTTTCCAAACTCGCTAAATTTGGCAGCAACCACAAACGGCTTGGAGAGTTTGTGAGTGCCATTTGTTTGACTGAGCTGCGACAGTCGCGCGTGTTAGGTGGTAGCGGGGCGTGTGGATTGGGACCAGCGCTGTCTGTGTGCGCTCTGTTCTGTTTTATACACAGCTCATTCCGTGAAGTTCAACTTCCCTCGCAGTGACCAGTGTTTTTGAATCGGTTGTTCCTGCTAGTTTGAGTGTGAAGATGGACATGGAAGGTCGAGCATGCTGATGGTTGAAGACTCCTCTTAGTGTTGTCGATCTAGTGCGGACTGTGGGCTTATGGATCTTTCTTCCAGTGCGTCTTGCGTGGTGATAAGTGAAGTCTGTTGATGTGGTCATTCCAGAGTCGCTGGATTCGGTCTGCTGATAGGGACCAACTGACAAACTGCCTGTAAAGTGAGCAGCTTTGGGTTTGGAACTAGTCGTAGTCTGGTTCTCACTGAAATAATGCATTTTGCGATGCACTCGTGCTACTGAGCCAGTCCAGTTTTTTGAAAGTGCTTGAGAACTGGTCAGCATTTCAAGAACTCAACATGGGAAGGCAGTGTCTGCTCCCTCTGGAGTTGGCGGATTGTCTTACAGACAGCCCACACTTCCGTCAAAACCTCCATGCCTATGAGAAGGAATTGGAAAACACAAATGCATCCATCAAAAGTTTGGTGAAAGACATCAAAGAGGTGCTGGATGCTACTAAACGTAAGTGCCTTACTTTGGTAGCTGGGAGGTTGTTCCAGCCATCCATCACTTGTATTCCCATTGCTTTGGCTGCTGTGGATTCATGCTTCATGTCCCATGCATTGTTTGAATGCTCATATTTGACCCAATGGCATAACTTCATATACCTTTGGTATGTGGCTTTCCATTCCAAAGGAAGTTATTGGTATGGAATTCCATGACAGTATTTTGACCTGTTGAGTTGTTTTCTTGTTTTATAAAATAAATTGCTTTAAGTATGCTAAAAATGCCACATTTCAGTACTCACTGATTTTTTTCCATACCATAATGTGTCCCAATTTTACAGCCATGATTTCACCATTGATGTCCAATGGATAGCAATGCTTATTAAATATGTAGCTTTGTAGTAGGTTTTGTATTGCTCTTCCCATGGTAATCCCTAGTCACTTGGGTAAACAGTTGAGATTGTATGTTACTGTTTTTGATAGTGTATGCCTCTGCCTTTGTGCCCAAATGTGCACCAGTTCCTGTTCACTGTTATTTCTGTCCGCTATTCCCAGTAAGTCAGTTTTAGTCTAACTATTTGGATTACATGGTGTTTTGATTGACTACATGGTGCTATGATTTCCTGACAGTATTATCTGTATATTTTTTCTTGTTTGATATTTTTTGCACTGTCAAGAATTGAGATAAATTAACTGAGAGTGTAAAGGGTACTGAGAATGTAAAAGCAGTGATGCATTTTGCATATATCACATTGCTGGAACTCTGCAGTGATGCAGGCCAGTCAACCTAAGATAGGCAGTATCTTTGTCTAGGTCCTAAGTTACCATCCCAGGTCACAAACAAGTATATGCCTGCCAAGTATCTACCACAAAATTTTTCATTGATACCAGGGAACCAGCATTCCAGCCTCAAAATGTAGTTTTGACTCATGTCTAGATCATGTTTTGTATGTTAAGTGGTAAACAGGGGTAGAAATTCAATTTTTGGTTCCTGACACCAAAGCATAAATTTATTTTGTAGCTCAGAATCTTGTAAAGCTGCAAACAGAAGATGTGTATAAATTGTCTTCCTTGGTCAAATCAGTGAAGGCACAACTGCTTTTTGCTGGATGGAGATGTCATTTGATTTGAGAGTTTTAGAAAATGCTTGTAACATAGCCTGTTCATGAAAACAGAAGCAAACATTTGGCATACAGGGTGCTTTTGGATAACAACTCTTTGACATCTCTGTAAAAAAAACACCTTTCAAGTCTGGTGATATGAAATATAGTGTATAAGTGCATGGTTTTCATATTACAAATCTTTTAGAGATGCTGCTACCTGAAATCTTTTTTTTCAGATTTGGGACATTTTTGTAATGCTTGTATAGTCTTTCAAATCCTGTTTTCTTCTTTGCTGGTCATGTGCTAGTAACTGAATGTGGTTGTAATGAATGTAGTAGTGAGTCATACCATATACTAATGGTGAACAGTGTGCAGTAATTATTGATCAATAAATGCATAATAAGTTTTATACTTGAATTGGTGCACTGTCATGGAAGAGTATGGTTGAATATGTCTTGTAGGTAAGACACTTATGATCTAATCAAGCAGTCTGTCATTGAACACAGTGAGTTAAACAAATTGATTTTGTACATGATACCAGAATATCACTGAGTTGGGTGCAATCAGAATGAAAAACCTTATCTTATGCCGAGTGTCTGCAAAGTTTGACATAGTCGTCGCATTTCGTTTTATAGTTTACTGAGCACAGTTTAGTCTTTTCTCGCCAAATTGCCCCGTTCATATAACCACATATGGAGAAGTTTTGAGAACTTGATTATTAATGCGCTTATGACAGGACACTTTGTCTTTCGTAGCTTTGACCCAGAAATCAGACCCCAAGGTATCTTCCATTTGTGTTCATTTCCTCGAAAGCTGCTTGTGAGCGTGATCTTTCACGAAAGCTGTGCGGCGTAGCATCCAGTCGGGATCCATCCATCAGTGGTGTCAATGTCTGCGCGTGTGCATGACATGCCGAGGGCCACCAACTGCCCTGAGGCTGCTCCTGTGTGCCGCTACTCTGCGTACGAGCCCCGACGGCACTGCTGCCTGCTGACCGGGCGGTTGCGCGGAGGGAAGGGGGACGGGGAGCCCGCAGTTGTCGGCTGTTGGTTGGGCGCCGCCAGCTGGTGGCACATATGTGCTGACAGCGACGGGTGTGCGAGGAAGCGGCGCTGGACCTCGTGCAGGACGGGACCGGCCCGGGCCTCGTGCAGGACGGGCAGGACTGGTAGAACCGGGGCTGGGCCTCACGGACAGGGACCGGGCCTCGCGGAGGACGGGCCAGACCGGGACTGCCCGGTCATGCGGGAACTCGCAGCGCGGGGAGTCCGACCGCACGCGCTCGACGGAGGCGCTCGGTCGGCAGCCCTGTCTAGCCTCTGTCGAATGGCCGGCCAACTGGGGTCTGGGCTCCTGGGCCTTCAGCAGTGTAGTCCTCGGTCATTGTTAACACCAGCCGCGGCCGCTGCGGCGCCCTGTGTCTTTCCTGGGCATAGAGCCGGTCCAGGACAGAGCCGGTGCCCGTCTGTGTGGGAAGCCCGTCCGTTCCGGGAGTCGCGTGCTGACTCGAAACGGAAGCGGCCGCGATCGGCCCGCGGTGGGCGCTGTGCAGCGCCTGTCAACGGCGTGCGACGTGCCGTGAGTCACCCTTCCGGTGGCGCTGCACTGAGCGGGCCGGCCCGTCCTGCGGCGCCGTCTGCACGCTGACACAGTCTCGGAGTCATCCGCGAGCGTGACGCGTTTGTTTTGTTTGGGCAACCGCCGACGTGCGCTGGAGCTTGTCGCCGTTTCATGTGGGCCCGTTCCCGAGGGACGGGGGTGCTCCGAGTGAGGTCGTGTTTTCGTAGTCCTTTGCTCGTTTGGTACGAGTGCCGATGCCGCGTCGGTGAAGTGGAGGTGGGAAGTGACCCGTTCGGAAACGTTCGAAACGCCGGTGGACTGTTTGCCGAGTCGACCGCCCTCACCATCTTTCAGAGGCACACAGTGCAGATAATCGCAGCTCAGGCTATGGTTACACGACTGTGAAATCATAGATTAGTCCGTGAAACTCAGGCTGGCTTGTAGTAGGGCTCAAAGCCCACGAACATCAGCACCTCAGCGAACCCTATTCTAAAGCATGACAATTTTTAGTTCCGGGGTCGACGGGGCCGTTGCACTTAAACCATTGAACTGCAAGAGACCTTTGTCCAGAACCTGGACGTGACGTTTTCCTTTATCCTGATGAAATACGGCTGAGTCCTAGCCGAGTCCAGCTGACACGGCAGGGGCCGGCCGTTCCGTCCGGCCATTGTGTGTGACGCGCGGGACGGCTGTTCCGCAGAGCTGTCGCGCTGCCACCGGGCGTTCGCCAGCAGCCTGGACAAGTTCCAGTTCCACTGCATCGGGGGCTCGCAGACCGACGACGAGATCGTCATCGCCGGCTCGCTCAAGCAGTTCGCCGCGCTCATCAACCAGATCGAGGAGGAGCGGCAGCGCATGGTGAGTGCGGCTCGGCCGGCGGCGGGGTGGGGAGGTGGGGGCGGGGAATATTGGGGGGGGCTTTCAGTCGCGGCCTGAAACACTGCCGTGGACTTGCGCGTGATTTAGGGCGCATGCTGTGTGCTGTGTGTGTGCATGTGCGTATCCGAGCAAGTGCATGCCTCGAAATTTGAAGTTCAGCGTGCCGTTCAGGAGTTGGATGCCTTGTGTCTTTCGAATTACGATCGAACTCGGCTTGTTGGAGGAGGGAATTGAATGGAAATATCTCGGAGATCAAGACACGCAAAGATCAAAGCCTTCACGTGACAAGAAAATCCACAGTTTCATGACAGTTGGAATGCCAGATAAATGATAATAAATGTAGAGATCAGAGAAAACGTGTTTCCTCGGACGAAGCACAACAAAAATCGTCTCACAATTCAGCATTTAGACTGGACGGTGAAAAGGGTGAGTTCTGTCCATGATGGATGGAACTCAGTTGGGAAATCCCGATGTAAATTAAAATGGTATTGTTGTCACATAGTCACGTCTCAGTCAAAGAACAATCACAGACTTCCCGTATCTCAACTGAAACGAAGTTGGACGTACGTCAGGATGCTGGCTGGTTTGAAGCCTGACGTGTTTTCTTGACCGTAACGGCCTTTTGCGATTAGTAGATCTATTTGTGCACTTCGTTTGTGCAAAACCCGAAGGACAATCAAGGCAGCGGCCGTACCAACTTCGATGGTTTGAACATAAACACTGCGGTGCTGCATGGAAGAAAATTGCCTGAAATTGGTGTCAACCGTATCAGCTTTAAAACTGTTCTCATGTCTCTGCGGATGCATCATGTGGTGCGAAACGACGTGAGGAAACTGAGAACCACGTGAAATTGGACTTTGCAAACCTGCATGTTTATAGACTACTCGTGAAATGAACAGTCCCAGTTTTTTTCGGCTTGGGTGTTAGTTTTTCCTTGTTCCTTGCATCTGGTAAATACTGTCGATCGAATGATCCCGATAGATACTGTCGATCGAATGATTCCGGTCGGGTATTGAAAGGCGCGCGAGGCGAGCAGTGCTGGAGAACAGCTTGGTAGCCGACGTTGTTTTGCCGGGTCTCGCCGGCGGACGTCGTCGCCCAGCCTTGAGGGAGCCGGGGAAAAACAGCCGGGCGTGAACGGTGACCTCCGTCACAGGACGTTACGAGACCGCCGCGTCCGGCGTTCGCTGGCGTCACACAATGGGGCCGTGATTATCATCTGGGCCGGTCTGTCGCCGGGAAACAGGAGCGGGCAGCGTCTCGTGTTGCCGGTGGGGCCCGAGTGACCTGAGTAGGACGCCCCGCGGGGACGCGGCGGGCGTGTGCTTCTGTTCGGGGCGACGTCTCGAAAGGCGGTGTTATGTTGCGCCGTTGCCGGGTAGGCAACACATGTCGCAGCGCGCTATATCTGGAGCTCCGCATCAGATGAGTGCTCGCAGAGAAAGCAGGGCTCACATGTACATCAGCCCACATTTGGCAGATAGGGCAGGGTCCCTACCAACCTGGCGGCGGCGCTGCCAACGTTGATTGATTAACATTAGCTCTGAGGTTTTGCATGTATGGAAATTGCCGAGAACTAGATATGGCTACATCAACTGTGAAATCGCTCTCAACTAATGGGAAGGTTCGTGCCGCACGAACTGGCGTTTGTGTAGAACAATTGTGTGTTGAAATGTCTGTGATTGCCTTGACTTATTCAGTCTCAAAAACATTGCAAAAATTAGCAAACGTGGTCAATAAATCACGCTGAAGGCCAGTGGGTGGCGCGCATGTGATGGTCTTAATAGTACTTGTTTTTGTTGCATTTTTTTCGGATTGTTCTTTGATCTGTTGCACGGGTGGTGACAGGCGCGGGTTTTTGTTTGGGGCGTATCGATTTCAGTCGCCTGCCGTCTGATTGGAAGGCGTCAGTTCTCTGACAGGTGATGAGTTTATCGACGGTCTCCGCCCCGCCCATCCAATTAGAGATGAGCTCATCTTGCAGAGGTCAGAGGCCAACGTTGGCGGTTCCTGGGCGAAATTCTTGAGACCCACGGCACAGGGCCTGTGTCGGTGTGACCCGTCAGATGCTGTGTCGGTGAGAGGTGCAGCGGACCGCGGATAGCACAGGGTTCACCGGTTCTGTGCCGGTGAACCCTGTCGTATCCCGCGGTTCGCTGCACCTCTCACTGTTTGCCGTCACCGCGGCCGACATATCGGGTTACGGAGTCCCCTCTGTGGCGTTGAGGTCCCGCTGTGGGACCGTCCTGAAGAGCCACGCCACCTCACCCTGTACAGTGCACGGCCGGTAACCGGTCTCCGTGTCTGCCGGTGTCAGCTGCCGCCGAGCCGGGCCGGGCCGAGCCGTACCCTGTCTGCCGCGCGATCGAGTGCCGTGGGCAGCGTGGTGGTGGTCGGCGCCGGCCGGACGGTCCACAGGCCGGGCACTCCGCACGGAGAGCCGCTCAGGCTCCGGCGTACACGCGCGTATCGATACCCACCACACAGGACACACGCTGTTGTGTGCACGCACAAATGTTCCCTCATTCGCTCACGGTCGACGGTCGTTTAACCACACAGACGCACAGTTTCCACTGGTGAATCGATTTGGTCCGTTGTGTTGGAGCTAACGCGGTTCAGTAGGGTCTGAACAGTGTAAGTAAGCTCGTTATATGCCAAGCGGTAATTTTTGATGTGCTGTTCATCCAGAGCATCGTTTAATTCAGAGGCTTCATTCGTTTAGCACGTCAGGGAGCCGGTTCCGGCTTGTTATGTGCACGTAAGACGCATGATCCGTGACCTGGAAAGACGGTTACATGTTTTGGGCAGGTGATGTTTAAGCGTAACCTGCGGGTCTTCCAAGGAGTGCCGACGTGTTATTAGCCGATGATATGCATTGACCGAGACGCAACTGGACCATCGTATCAGGCTATGAATTTTGTCAGGTCGTTTTCTACCCACTTCGCATTAACAAGTGACCATGCATGCTCTCATTCCTTTCCATCACGCTGCACAAAGACAACTTTAGCACATACACTTCATTAAGTTTGTTACTCGAGTAACACATTCACTAAACGTGCAAATAGCTCAACAAGTGGAAGGTCGCGGAATTCTCGGTTAGGAAAAGGAGCAGCAAATTACTGTTAAACTAGTCAACGTTACCATATGTATCGCCTGTAAGTCCCTTTGGACCTCCGCTCTCATGCGAGAACACTAACGTTGTCCGCTGTGGCGAACCTTTTAACGCACGGTACACGTCTTTGTCGGACCTGTTAGCGTACCCGTTTTATGTGCGTGCCGGACGTAGTGGCGCTCGCGTTACAAGCGTGTTCGTTATCTGTTTCAGCTGGACTATGGTCACAAGCACATCATCGGGGCGCTGGACAACTTCAGGAGGACGCACATCGGCGCTGCCAAGGTGGGTCAGGACAGCCGGACTGTATGTCTGTTTGTAATGATCGGGCGCCTTGGTCGGACTCCAGTCCCACCGTATGACGGGTGGGCTGTCTACAGCCCATTTTGGCTGCGCTGTTTCGATTGGACCCTCCGGGTCGTGGGCAGGCCCCTTCACGTTATGACCGGATTCTCTGAGCCGTGTGTGGGCCCCACCCTGTTCCGCCCGGCTGGCGGGGTCTGGGCGTGCTGTGAGCTCACCGCGGCACACAGTGAGCTCATCATCGCGCGCCCAATGTGACCGGACGCGGAGCGTGGCCCGGCTCGGCGGCGTGACCGTGAATCAGCCGGCGGTTGGACTGCGGACGGCCGGGCATCGCAGTCACGGCTCCGGCTCCGGACGATGCGGGACCCCTCCCCCCCCCTCCCGGCCGCCGCGGACGGCCGCGGTCACTGCCGCGAGCGGCGGCGGCGGCGAGTGATGACGGCGCTTCCGACGGCGGCCAGCCGCTGCCGACGGCGCCGACGGACGCGGCGCCGCGCGGCGCGCCGTGACGACGTCTGGCCGTCTCGCCGCCGCCGCCGCCGCGGCCGCGGCCGCGAGACGTTGCTCATCTGGCGCGGTTGACTCAGCGCCGCTCCGGGCCAGGCGGCCGGCGGCCGGTAGAGCGGCGGGTACGCCGGCAGCCCGGCGCGGACGCGGCCGGCAGCCGGCGTCGGCGGGGGCCGCTCACTCGCAGGGCACCTCCGTCCGGACCGCAGAACCTGTCGATTCGCGGCCCGTCTCCGGTTCCGGCTGTGCAACTGGTGCTGATTGAGGGGTCTGGTCTGCCTGTGGTGACCGCCTGTCACGGGGTCTTGGTCTTCTGTGTGTACCTGGGGTTTTATAGGACGCAGCGACCACGAATGATCGTATGACGTCCGGGTCCTGGTCTTCCCTGGTGACACTTCCCATCACGTGGTCCTGGTCTCTCGGGACGACGACGCGTCACGCGGTCCTGGTACGCTCGGGAGGACGTCCCGTCATCATCTGGTCTGGGACAGAGCGGACGCCGGTCGCTGACGAGGGTGACCGGCGCCGATACGTTCTTTCCGGGCGATTTATCGCACTCGCGTTTGCTCGCCGCTTGACGTCTTATCGTGCCGTGCACCTGCAGTACTCCCCCCTCTCCCCCACTTGCCGGTACACACCGGCCGGCGTTTGCTCGCGGCCGGTTGTCTTATCGTGCCGTGCACCTGCACGATCCTCTCCCCTCTCCCCCTCTCGCCGGCTTCCGCCGGTACACACCGGCCAACGTTCTGGCCGTGTGCCCAACACCGCCGCCAGGAGCCGGCGCGGCGATCGTACGTCGCTGTCCCGACCGACCGCCGCCAGTCACGTGCCGCTCTCCCCGGCCGGCCGTGCTGGAATGCGAGCGGAAGAGTGGGGGGGGGGGGGGGTCTGCGCCCGGCCGACCGGGGAGCCGTAACTCGGGCACCAGTGAAGGCCGCCCGGCGGGGGTCGGCAGTGGCCGCTGACTGACCGGCCGGCACGGGATCACGACTGGACGCGGCCCGGACCGGAGGGAGCCCGGCCGCCGCGGGGCGCTGACCGCCGCACTCCGGGCTACGGGGCGGACTCTGAGGGAGGGGATAGTGGGGACCAGCAGGGACCAAACTTGTGTTTGGTTCCACTTGGCGGTGATCGTGTGTGTGTGATTGGCTCGGGGGGGGGGGGTGAATGAGTTCCGAGTCCAACTCATGGAATCGATTCTGGTTCTGACTCAACTCGGCTTTCCAAGACGGAATCGACTCTGATTTCGACTCGAAAGGAAACGAATCGATTTCGGAATCGATTCCAGCAAGGTGCATGGCATTCGATCAAGCTGTTGAAATCGATTCCTGTTCTGCTTCCTTAGACAACCATGTGATACAACTTCGGCCGTGATCCCAGCGATTCTCAGTAGAATCGTTTCCGATTCTGACTGACGGGAACGGAATCTATCCTGATTCCGATGGAATCGACCCGAAGTGTGGCAGGGATTCTGGTGTTTTTTTGAGACACAGCCGGGGCAATTGCACGGTCTCAGGCAGGACCAGTATGCCAGAGTGTGCCGGGGAGGCTTTACTGTCGCAGACTCTGTCGAGTCACAACTGAGTCTTGGACTCTGGACAGGAGGACGGCGCTGCTGGAGGGAATACCTCCGATCCTGTCGGCCTCGCCGCCGGTCTCTAGGCGCCGGGGGCGTCACACGTTGCGTTGCGCGTGGTGAACTGAATCCCTTCGACGATGAAGGTCACGGGTTGATTCCCTGACTTGTGTTTGGCGGTGGGCTTGAACCCAGCTTATCGCAGATGTCGTGAATGTATATGCAGCTGGGTGTGTCATGAAAACGGAACGCTGATGATCCCTGGCGTAAACACTCGGCGTCGGTCAAGGCCACCCAGCGTCAGAATAGTGCTCACTGAGCAGGATGACTCACAGGAAATGTGACACTTTCAGGAGGGACGGAAGAAGTTCGAGAAGCAGACTCAGAAGTTCTGCGCTAGTCTGGAGCGCCATCTGAACCTGTCGACGAAGAAGTTGGAGGATCAAGCCATGAAGGAGGTGGGTCTCTTGCTGGCGTGTCGAAACCTGTGACCCCTGGTGATGAAGCATCCCATTCTGTGCCCACGCCATGTTTTCTGGCTTTTTCGATCCGTGTGGTTTTGTGCGATCGTCTCGATCCGTCATGCCCTGTTGGTCTTCAGCGATTATGCCTGAAGGTCAGCGCCCTCGACAGGCGTGGTGGCCTCGCTTATCGCTACGGATGCCTTTGGATCGGACCATACTTCTCACTGCTCGTTTAGTTCGAATTGAGAGGCAGCACTTGTCGTATGTCGATAACGGCATTAGCCGAGGTGGCAGGAGCGATGAGGCGTTTACCTTTCAGCCACAGAGGAATTCTAATGCAGCCATTGCCGTAAGTTATGCGAGAAAAACAGGCCCAAGGTCATCTAGGTCAGCTGAACTCAGAACTCAAAGCAGTCGGATGGAACATCGTCTCCTGTTGGCATTTTATGCGGACATGACAAAACAAGGGAGAAATATGATTCGGCGGTGCGCGGATATGTGGGCGCGTCCCGTTCTGTTTGACTTCTGGACGACTGCTGTGTCTCCGGGCACAAGTATAGCTGTGCTCTCGTCGCCCCTGGCGCCGCTGGTTCCGCTGGGACCTCGGGCCAGGGGCCGCCTCTCCTCCCGCCGCCTGTCAGTGCGGCGACCGCTGCCGCAGCCCGGAGACGGGCGCTGCGTCTCGGAGAGGACCGGCCGGGCTCGTCTCGCCGCCGGCTGCGGGCCGTCGCGGCGTCCGGCATTGCACAGCTGGCGGCCGAGGCGAGCTGCGCGTTTCGGAGCTGCCGGCGGCCGCGCGGCCCGCCGCCCCGTCCGCCGGCGGGGCGTCTCAAGGCCACGGCCGGCTCAGAGCGCGCTGCGCCGCCGTCCGCAGCTCGGGGATAACAAACACGGCGGCGGCGCCGCGTCAGGCGTGATTGCCGAGGTATGTGTGAGGTACGCCGACCACCGACGTTGGCGGGCCAGCACGGCCAATACGGCCGGAGCCTCACCGGCTCTACGTCGCTGCCGGGGTCGAGAGACGCCCTCGAGGTCACGTGTCGTGGCGTCGCACGCCCGGGCCGCCCGGCTGGGTGTCAGTCGTGCGGGTCACCCGAAGCCGGGCCATCCTACGGGACCGCTCGCTGTTGGATTTCTTTGGGAAAACCTGGAATGCGGGCTCACTGGGTCTTTCGCAGTGTTACCTGGCAGCTATCGGCCGAAATTTATCGCCGGGTGAGCTCGGCAGTGCGTCGGCCACAGCGTCAGAGGCGCACCGGACTCGCGGCCATCCTGAGCTTGGCTTACATGCCGACACTTCTGCGGTCAGGAGGCCCAGATCAGGAACAGGGTCGCAGTCGTGTGGTCACGTGTGGTTAGTTCGGTCCGAGTCGTGATTTGCCAATGGCGGAGAGAATCGTGATATGCCAGGCGTAGTGGAATGCTCGCCATCTGTGCTGCGACGTGCCATTGGCTGCACGGCTACGTCCACGCTCCTCGTGCATTCCGTTCATCTCTGTCCCAGCCTGAGATGGCCAAGCCCGATCGGGGACCCTGTGCAGAGGACGGACGAGCATGACGGGTCCAGCGACGCAGGCGGCGCCGTGCTGCGAGGGGAATTCCGCCCCACTCCGTCGCCAGTTTCGTAAGGCTCTGACATCTAGCTCTAGCGGTCAATCATTCTCCGGCACGTCCACGGCTTCTGCTGCGGATCGTTCGCCAGACAATCTCGCGGCTTCAGTTTATTTACGTCGCAGCTCGGCGGTAACCCCGCGAGGCCGTCCCCGCTCCGTGACCGGCCGGCTCGCACGGCGGCGGCTCGGACAGGCGTAGGCGGCACCGCCACGTCAGAGCCGCTCTCAGGTGTCGGCGCGCGCCCTCTGCGGCTTCCCCTGGCCGAGGCGGCGGCGAATCTCGGCTCCCCCTCTCCGGCGTCGGCGGCGGCGGCGGCGGCGCAATCAATGACGGCCCGGCCGGCCGCCACGCAGCGACGTCGTCGGTATCGACCGGACAGCGCCGGAGACGGCCGGCGCCGTTCGAGCGCGCCCCGCGGCCGACCGGAGACCTGGCACGGAGCGGAGCGAAGTCTGTCGCCGCCATGCAGCGCCCCGGTAAGTCGGCGGCGTGTGGCGCGGCGCGGCGCCCGGCCGCACTGTGAGAGATCCCGGGCGGGGCGGCGGCGGCGGCCGCCGCTGACGTGGCCCAGTGCCGCTGTGTGCACCGGCAGCCGGCCGTGACAATGGGGCCGACGCGCAGCGGGCGACCGTCCGCGCGGCCGCGACCGATGACAGGTGCTGCGCCGCATTGTCCGTCGCGCGGGCAGGTGGCCGACGGCAACCCTTTCGTTGCCTGTTGAGTCGTCTTTCGGCATTGTTCGAATCTGACCTCGTAGTATTAAGTGTTGATCCGGATGCGGGGTTTCCGATGCTGTTTGTTCTCTCGTTGCCCGGAAGTCGTCATTTCCCGGTACGGCAGGGAGCCGCCGCGGCGCGCCTCGTACCCGTGTGGTCGGTCTGCGGCGCTCGCCGTCACCGCCGCCGCCGCCGCCGCGGCCGGCTGCCGGATGGGCGGCCGGTCTGCCGCCGGCCGCCCGCTCGTCCAGCCGCTGACCGCCGCCGCCGGCCGCGGCGGCCGCCACAACGGCTTCGACCGGTGAAAGCGCCGGCGGCTCGGCCGCGCGCGCCGCGAGTGCGGCCGTTTTCTCCGGCGTTTGCGGCCCGGGGCGGCGCCGGTCCCGGCCGGACAGACGGCCCGGCACTGGCCGGCGCTCGCTCCATTCTCTGCCCGTCCCCGCCTCGGTGTCGCCATTGACGCGACTGCTGACTGCCGGCGGACATTAGCCGGCGGCTCGCCCGAGCGGTCTTCGCCCTAGGAAGGTTTCTCATGCGGTTGAATGGCATTTTGTCGTCCTATTGTTCGCCAGTGCCTGGCTGGCCGTCGCTGACGTTCGTGTGGTGGCGGAAACACCAAGATGCTGGTTACTGCTGGCGAGAAGGCGGCGCCGCGTGTGCTGTGCGCGACCCTCTGGGGCTGACCTTGCGGCTGCAGGCGCCTGTCCGGAGCCCTGTTTCCCCTGTGCTTGGGATCAGTCGGCTGCGGCGGCGGTCATGCCCCCGGTCCATGGATGAGGACCGGACCATGCCGTCGTTTGATAGATGGGGACCGGACCACGCCGCTCGAACGGCGCTCGAACGGCGCCGGCCGTCTCCGGCGCTGTCCGGTCGATACCGCCTGGCCAGAGGTTAGGGCCGGACCGTGTCGCCGGTCCAGAGATGAGGACAAGACCATGCCACCGGTCTAGAGATGGTGATCAGACCGTTCCGCCGGTCCATTGATGAGGAACGGACCATGCCGTGGGTTTATAGAGGAGGACGGAACCATGCCACTGGTCCAGAGGTGATGACCGGACCGCGTGGTCGGTCCAGAGATGATGACCGGACCGTGTCACCGATCCAGAGGTGAGGACCGGACCGTGTCACCGGTCCAGAGGTGATGACCGGACCGCGTGGTCGGTCTAGAGGTGAGGACCGGACCGTGTCACCGGTCCAGAGGTGATGACCGGACCGCGTGGTCGGTCCAGAGGTGAGGACCGGACCGTGTCACCGGTCCAGAGGTGATGACCGGACCGCGTGGTCGGTCCAGAGATGATGACCGGACCGTGTCACCGTTCCTGAGGCGAGGACCGGACCGTGTCACCGGTCCAGAGGCGAGGACCGGACCTTGTCGCCGCTCTGTGGGCCGGTCCGTCCGTCCGTCACCGCTGAGCCGGCGCCTACAAAACGTCGCTCCGGTGTCGGCCCGATGGTCGTGATAACGCGGCGGCTGCGCTCTAATCAGTCACGATATCGCCCGGTCGGCGGTCGGCCCGGCGCGCCGACCGCCCTGTCCCGCTCCGGCCCGGCTCCGGCCCCGCAGGACGCCTGGGACGCCCGTGTTAAAGCGTGCGGCCGTGCGTTGTGAGGACGGCAGCGCGAGTACGCGGATCGGTTCCCGCCTCAGGAACCAGGGCACCGTCCCGCCCGCCGACAGGCGTGGTGCCACCTCCTCTGCCGGACAGCGTCTGGAGAGGGCCCGGCCGAGACGGACGGACGCAAGGTGAAGCTGTCTGAGTTTCGATCTGGGGTCGCCCGCGAGCTGGCGTGCCGTTGGGAGGCGGCCTCTGGCCAACGCCTGGTCTGCGGCGGCGTCTGGTGGTCGTTAGAGGTCACCGGCCGGGTCCAGTGGCCTACAAAGGTCATCTCCGGCCGGGTTTGGCTTGCAGAGGTCACCTCCGATCGCCTCGCACGAGGCGATTGGGTCCGGACGGCTCATATTAGGCCGTGTATGGAGCCGTGGTGATCGGGCCTGTCCTGAAGGATAGGCCCGGAGTCTTCAGAGTCTACAGATCCGGAAGTTTTTAAGTCAGCAGACAGGAGCGAACGTATTTGAGGCCGCAGCAGCGATGCGGTCTTGGGATATCTCTGCCCGGTCTTGTTCAAAAGTTGGGATCTTCAGACCGTTGCAGCTGTACGGCTGCCTATCTTTGGCGCCATGGCCATTGTAATCGGGCTCGAATTGATGGCGGTGTCGCAAGATACGCGAAGGTTCGCTGCGGTCGCGGACGTCGCCCTGGGGTAGGGCCTCTCGGAGGTCTCTCAATATTCAGCGGTTCCCGCAGCATGTTTCGTGTGGCCGACATGCGAAGGCTGATCTCAAACCACGGCCTTGCGTGTGCTGAGGCCGTTTGGCGCCTCTCGCCGGCGACAGTCACCTCGACGTCTGTCACAGTCTTCTCGTCCGAGTGCCTTCTTTAGGACACTGCCGACGTATCGGTCGGGCCGCGGCGACTCATGGAAGGGACAGCACGCAGCGCAGGCCCGGCAGGCGCCTGCCGGTCGGAGCCGGCGGTCGCCGGCGCAGCGTGCGCGGCCGGCCGGCCTCGCTAGCCCGCTGCAGGCTGACTTTCCATTTCTGCCGGCCGGCCGGCGGTCAGCGGCCGCCCGCCGCTGCCGCCGCCCGAGCGGCGGCGGCGGAGCGGCGGCCGCGGATGTAGGCCGGCTCGCGCCGCCGGGCGCGCTCCGACCGTCACGGCCACTTCACACGCGCCGCCCGGCCGTAATGGGCCCTGGCGCCCCCGCCAGCCGCGCGGCCGCCCACCGGCCGGTGACGCGGACGGCCCGCCAGCCGCGCGCCGGCCCGGCCCGGCCCGGCCTGTTTGTGCACAAGTGGTCCCCCGCGATTACGCCGGGTCTGTGTGCGTGCCGCGCGGCGAGCGCTCGAACACGCAGCCGCGTCGGTCGGCGCCGCGTTTGTTTGTTTGTAGACGCCGTTGGCGGGCCGCGCGCTGACGCACCTGCCGCCCGCGCTGAGAGGCGCTGCCGGGTCGGCGGCGCGGTGCGCGGTCCGGTCGGGGCGGGGGCGGCGGCGGGGGCGGGCGACCCGGGCCGCCGCTGGATCCGGCTTGGACCGGCTCGGCGCGACCCTGTTGCCGGGCCGGTCAGCGCCGCCCTGACGCTCATGAATACGGCAGGGCGGCACTGGCGGGCCGTCCGGCGTCACGTGTCCTGACGCGGCGGCGCCGGCCCCGGCCGATGGCCGCCGCGTGTCCTTGACGGGGCGTCGCACGCCGCCGCCGCCGCTGCGCAGGGCGCGGGAGACGGCAGCGGCCGCTGCCGGCCTCACTGGGTCGGCCCGGCCCGGCCCGGCCGATACAGGTCAACTCCCACGGTCTGCCGGCCGGCGGCCGCCGCCGCGTCCTCCCGTCTGACGTCACTGGCCGGCCGGGGCCCGCCCGGCCGTGCTGACCTGCAGGCGGTCTGTGCGGCGTGCTGCACTGTGCACAGTGCACGGTTCGCACGCTGCTCTGCGCGGCGTGCTCAGTTGGCTGCACACGCCGTCCGGTGCCGGCGCGGAGTGGTATTGTCCGGGCCGATGGTGGGGCCTGTCGGCAGGAGCCTCCGCCCAGTCCGGCCCGGACCAGTCCTGTCGCAGTCCGTCCGCTGCTCGCTGGCCATTGTCACTGGACTCTGCCGCCGACCAAAATCCTGCCGGCTCTGGTGGGTCACAGGCCGGCTGTGGGGACCTGCTGGGCGGATGGAGGTCGGCAGCCGTGCCGCTTCCTGAGGCAGACACCGTCCCGGCTTCCCGGTTTCTGTAACGTGATGGTCAAATGTCCCTGGACTTCACAGTCCGGTCCACCGAAGTCATGAGGTACACTGACGCAGTCCTAGCTTTCATAGCCTGATGAGTACACGGTGTACTGAACAGTAGCATGAGGAACGCGTTTTACCGATTGCAGTCCTGGTGCACCGCCGCGCAGAGTACACGGTGTACTGAACAGTAGCATGAGGAACGCGTTCTACCGAATGCAGTCATGGCACACCGCCGCGTAGATTTGCAGTACGCTGCGTGATGGGCGGAATGGAAGAGAGACACCCTCGGGGCCTCCACATCGGTGGACTCAGGTTACTCAGTTGCTGCTGAATCTTATGCAAAGGCGTACCGTAGCAGGTGTTCCTGCGACGTAGTGGCGACGTAAACGTTGGCAGACGTTGACAAACGTTGGCAAACGTTGACGTAAACGTAGGCAGTGACGTAAGCATCACTGCCTTGACTCACACTATCTTGACGAGATGTGAATTCGTTCTGCTTCTGTTGTGTGCGCGCGACATGAGATAGGATTTATGACACAGACATTGGTGCCTGGCAAGTTGGTGTGGACGAAGGCAAGCAACGTCTAGTTGAAACAGCCGGATTGACGGGAACATTACACCAGACCCCGTGAAAGCATTCGGTTCAGAGCCGGTTTTTCGTAACGTTTGCCGTGTCAGATGGCTGGGATGGGAGGACCTTGCGACTGTCTGAACTCTGTGACCCCTGTGACGACCCGTCTGACCCGTTACGGGAGAGGTCACAGTCGCCATAATTGCACGATCGGAACGCACCCTCACCGACACCAAGCGTTCCCATGTCTCGAGTTGGTATCGTTTCCGACGGCGTCCCCAGTCGTACTGGGAACTGTAGCAGGAAACTACTGCGCCGGTCGGGGCATTTCACTCGACGCCAATCTTTCCCGATCGAATCCGATGTTTTATAGCCGGCCGGTGGTGGACGAGGCGGGATCAGCTGTGACAGAGTCCCGTCCCCTCGCGGCTCCGGTCGTCCCGAATTTACCGCCCGCCAAGCCGGACATTGTTACGGAAGAATGACCGACACAATTGGGTAACCTCTTTTCCCCGCGCCAACCGGCGAATTGTCGGAAAGCTTGACCGCCTTAAGCCGGGCCTGGCGCGCCGAGCCGGTCCAGACGGGGCGTCGGCGGATGGCCGCTGTGGACAGCGCGCCCGCCGCCGGCTGGAGACTGATGGGACGGCGGCGGGCGGCCGGTCGGGAACGCTCCCGGTCCATCTGCAGTCCCGGTCCCGGCCCGAGCCCCGCTCCCAGCATACCTTCCCATCCCTGTCCCTGTCCCTGTCCGTGTCCCTGTCCGTGTCCGTGTCCCCGTCCCCGTCCCCGTCTCAGTTTCAGTCCCGCTCCCTGTCCCCGTCGCTGTCCTTGTCTCTGTCTCTGTCTCTGTCTCTGTCTCTGTCTCTGTCTCTGTCTCTGTCTCTGTCTCTGTCCCTGTCCCCGTGTCTGTCCATCACCGCAACCCCGTCTCTGTCCTCGTCTCTGTCCATGTCCCTGTCCCTGTCCCCATCCTTGTTCCCATCCTTGTCCCTGTCATTGTACTGTCCTCGTCCTGTCTTGGTTCTGTCTCAGCTCCTGTCCCTATGCTGCTCCCCGTCCCTGCCCCAGCCCCTATCCCTGTCTTTATTCCTGTCCCCCCCTCCCGGCACGTTCTTCCGCTCCCTATCTCTTTCTTCCTGTCCCTGTTCTTCCTCCTTGTTCCACTCGCTGCCGTTGTCCCGATGCCTGAGTGACCCGATCCGTGTCCCTGTCGCGTGACGCTGTGCCTGTCCGTTGTCCATGTGCCGCCGATACTTGCGGAGTGGGACGGCCTGCCGTGTGTAGCCAGGCCGTGCCGAGGCGTGGTGTGTCCGCTCTCTTCACCGTGACCGTCAAGGCTGCCACAGACCCGCCCCGGCCATTCGGAGGAAAGCGCCCGTGACGCAGATGCCGCGTTGCATCATTTTTACGTTTGTTCGTGTCCCACGCGGTTCCATTGTTCGTTTGGTTTCGGCTGCGAGGACGAATGTTTTTCATTGTTTTTACTCGTTCTACAATGTTATCATCTCTCAACGTTTTCCACAGGCTTCTCTTCTCCGTGTTAGCATGATGTGGCTTGCGATGTGTGTCCATCATGATTCAGACACATCGAGCGTAATATCCGCTATCCAGTGGAACTGAGGAGTTCGTTCTTGACTTCGCTGTGACTGGACAGTCTGCAGAAAAGCGGCTGCAGATCAGGTTTGAGGAACTTTCTGAAAATACTCCGCGTCTTAGTCGGCCGGCGGCCCGGGCTGGTTTTCACCGCCGCACCGTGTCGTCCAGCCGTCTGGGGCAGCGGCGACGGTCACCTGACCCGGCCCGGCGCGGTCTGGCCGAGACCGGATCAGGGGCCGCAGCTTCCTGTTCCGACCGAGAATGGAGCCGGGATCACAGCTGCCTGTTACGACCGACAGTGGACCCGGGATCGCAGCTTCGGAACCCAACCCAGACTGGACCATGGATCACAGCTTCCTGTGCCGACCCAGAGTGGAGCCGGGTTCACAGCTTCCGGTCTCAGCTCAGGCTGGACCAGGGATCACAGCTTGCTGTGTCGACTAAGACCGGACCCGGCCAAGACTGAGGCCGGCCCATTCCTCTGCAGGACCAGCGCCTGCACTGGCCCCAGGGTCGCTGATTCTCGTCTCCCAAGGAGTTTGGCGGCGCGTGGGCGGGCATTGTCGTGTCCACTCTGGCCAGCGCGGCTGCTGGGGCGTACGGCCGGCGTGGCTGCGGTTTGTTGGCGCATTGTCGGCCGCGGCGGAGGAATGCCTGCCTGCGCGCGCGGCCGCTGCAGCGACGTCCGGCCGGCCCTGGACCTGGCCCGGCTCCAGCCAGCAGCGTGGGAACCGTCCTCCGACGCCGTGTCGGCCGCCGCCAGCTCGGCGCCCGTCGCCACTGACGCGGTCCGTAGGGGGTCCGCCGTCTGCGGACGGTCCAGACGAGTTCCGCTGCCTGTGAGACGGCCTGTGCGAGGTCTGGCGTTTGTGAGGTGTTCTGGACGGACGGGGTGCGCTGTCTGTGGGACGGTCTGGACAAGGCCTGCTACTATGAGACGGTCTCTGCGAGGCCTCCTGTCCGTGAGACGGTTAGACAAGGTCCGTTGCCTGTGATGCTGTCATGATGGGGCGTACTGTTGCCACTGGGATAGTTTGGGCGAGTTGTGCTGTTCCTGAAAGAGTATGAGCGGGCACTGGGCGAAGTTACTTTTCTGTTACTGGGTAAAGCGACATGTCTCATACTCCGTGCACGGAACCCGCGGACACCGCAACTGATATTAATTGCGCAGCCACCTCATTCGCCACGTGCCAATTCACTGTAGTAATTCTTCCGTGGAGCAGAATCGAGCGTTGTCATGCCAGCGGCTCGTGAGAATACCATTTCGATTTGCCTGCTTCACTCGTAACCGGCGTGACGGGCTCCCCAGCGGCAGTTCAACACGGTGCTGCCGTCGGATATTAAGCATTTGTACAGTAGCTCGCATTCATAATCGGTGACTACGAGTTGCTGGCACGGAAGCCGGCTTAAAAGCCTGCTTGCTGTCCCACTATGGATCTTAGACAGACTTTGTAGATGTTTCAGAGATAAAAGGGAATACGGTTGGTTTACGCTCATGGTCTTATGCCAGAGACAGCCTTGGTTTTGTGGGAAATGGGATTTCGAACCTAATCCATCTTGCGACGTTGCAAGTTAAAGTAGTAACCACGGGCTGACCATTCAATGCGTCGAATTCATGTGTTTATCCTTGGAACGGTGTGCCACGGCCTGATGACACATAAGACGTTTCAGAATAGTACATTGCTCAGGCATCGATTTGCGCACCGTTTCTGACTTCTCTCTGTGGGCTGAGTATTGGGCGCTTCGCGACTTTGTAGCTACGGCAGCGTGATCCTCATGTGGGGCCCTGGTGACGAATGGTCTTGCTTGGAGGGAGCCCCTCGCTTCTTGGGAGGCCGCCTCTTGGATTCTTCGGACGGGACCACCAGTTCCGGTCCTGGCCCGGGTCCTGGTCCTTGCCCTCTCGGATTCGTGGGACAGGACACCAGTTGTGGTGCTGGTCCTGTTCCCGGTCCTCACCCTCCCGGATTCTTTGGACTGGGCCGCCAGCCCTGGTCCTGGTCCTCGTCCTCGTCCTCTCGGATTCTTCAGATGGGACCTTCAGTTCCGGTCCTGGTCCCGGTCTCCGTCTCTGCGTCTGCTGTTCCGCGTCGCCTGAGCTCACCTGAGCACCGGCATGGCCTGTCGCCCGTCTGTTCCAGCATCGTTCCAAACTTCGCCCGAACTCTTAGCGAAGCTCCTGACTGCAGATGCCTGACGGCGCTTCCGAAGATCTCACGCCCAGTTATCTGCCATCATCCCTGCCAGTGCTCATGCAGTCCAGGTGCGCTCTTCTTATCGTGCGGTCGTGAAGAACTGCGGCATGCATGCCGTCTGCGGCAGCCATGCTGCGGTCGCCTCGCTGAGCTTCCCGGCGGCCGAGTGACGTATTTACTGCCGCCGATTCGTCCCGTGCCCGGCGAACCGGCCACCCGGCCGCGGTCCATCAGGCCGAGCGGGACGAGCTGGACCGAGCCGGCTGGCCCTGACCGACTGGGCACGCCGGGCACGAGCGGCCGGGCCGCCTCCTGCAACGGTCGTCCGCCCGGCGGCCGGCCGGCCGGCGTCCGGCCGCTTTCACCGGCGGCCGTGTCGGGCGGCCGGTCACTGCGGCCCGGCCAGCGGCGGACGGACGGCCGGCCCGGCGGCGGCGGCGGCGGCGGGCGGCCGCGTGTGTTTACCGGGCGTCCGGCGGCCGCCCGATACGGCCGCCCTGATTGGCCAATAGCCGTGACCCTGGCGACCTCTGCGGCGATCAGCGCGCCGGGCGATGGCGCAGGTTTGAAGAGCGAGCGGCCGGCGGCAGCCGCGATAACAGGGGCCCGCTGGGGTGTTTCAGGGCGATTAGGGCGAAATCAGCATGTGGCTGCGAAATGTATGAGTTGGGTCCGGCGGGAGATCCTGTGGGGTGACGTCAGCGGGAGAAGTACTGGTGTTTCACGGGGCGCTGATGCCTTGGGTGCGGAACCCTGGACCCCTGCCGCAGGCTTTTGCGGCAGTTGCGCCGGATCTGGTCCCACGCCGGCCGCTTTCTTTCGACGGACTCTGACAGCGCGCCGCGAGTGTGCTGAGCTGAGCTGAGCTGAGCTGAACTGAGCTGAGCTGAGCTGGCTGACGTCAGGATCAGTCCCGGTCGTGCTGGGTCCGGACCGTTCTGGACTGGACTGGGCGGGGCTGGGCGGGCTGTTTTGGCGCTGGCCATACGCGGCTGGACCGCTGCGGCCCGCAGCGGTCTGGCCGCACACGACGGAGGAAAACCGTACCGCCGACGGCCGCATCGGCCGGCGGCGTCGGCGGAATTTTGTACGACCGCGCCTTCGGAGTAGAAGCCTTCGTTTTCCCCGTGATTGTTTCGTGTCGAGGCTTGGGCGACCACTGGCCCCGTTGTGCGGCCGGTTCCCACCGGACGGCCGCCGCAGCCACTAGCCGGCCGCCGGCGGCGCCGTGCCGAGGCTGTCTCGAGCGTTCATTGACGCGCTGCCAGCGTTCGCGGCGGCCTTCAGCCTGGGACGCGGCTGCGGGCCGGACCGTTCCCAGCCGGGCTATCGCCGCATCCATCCGGCCGCCCGGTGGAAGGTGACCCACATCGCTAAACGCGTTTTGGACGCGTCGAGGATGCCAAACCTGTTGTGACATGCGATCGGTCCGCGGCTCCTGCGCTGTCAGGCAGAGTTCCGAGTGGGTAATGATGTAGCGCGCCCGGAGCTCGCTGCGGCCCACAGCCGGTCGATCCCGGCGATGTTGTATCGGGTTTGGCTGCACACCGCGAGCGGCGCGTGCAACCTGTCGCCAGCGGAGCGTGTTTCGGCGTTTTGGCGTGTGGGGCCGTTTCCGTGTCCGCGGCCCTGCCGAGCTGCTGTCCCGCTGCTCTCGCCGCCGTTCATACCACACTGCTGTGTCTGTCGTTTCCTTTCGGCCGTCGCCCGGCGGCCTGCTGCACCGCGGCGGTGACTGGGCGGTGCGGTCGGGCCGCCACGCCGTTCCGCCGCCGCCGCCGCCGCCGCCAGTCCACCAGCCGGCGACGACTCGCTCCGTGCTGGCGTTTTTGCAGCGCGGCTGGTCAGCATCGCCGGGGCTCGCCAGACGCGCAGTCGACCAGACGCCCGGCCGCCGGCCGCGTGTCGCCCGCACGCGACGGCGGCGGCGCCGGAGCCCGGCTCTGCGTGCCTGCACAGCCGCGCGCACTTCCCGCCCGGACCGGCTCTGGGGCTCAGCGGAGCTCGCTGCGTCGGAGCCGGCCGTGGTCGCCAGCGGGCGCGGGCGACGCGCGGCCGAGCCGGCCCGGCGACGCGCAGAGCCGGCGCTATCTGCGGCAGCGGCGGCTTTTTCGGCGCGCGCCGCGGTCGATCACCGGGCGGCGTTTTTGCGGGCGCGCCGCTGCCGCCGCGGCGCGTTTTTCGGCCGCTCCGTGCGACACGGTCACGTAGCCGTGAGCACACAGCCGGGCGCGGGTAAGCAGTCGGGCCGGCCGCCGCCACGCCGGCGCGGACGTGAAAATTGGGCCGCCGCGCCGCGCTGTTGACTGGGCGCCGTTGAGCCTGCCCGAACGGCGCCGCGCCGCGGCGGTGTGCGGCTGTTCGCCCGGCCGGAGTCCGGTAACAGTACGCCGGATCTCTGCTGCCTGTCGGCGGCGCGCTGGCAGGCCGTGGCGGTACGGATCGTTCCGTGAAGGCGTTCGCGGCCTCCAGCGCTGCACGTGCCAGCCGCTGCGCGGGCTCGGGGAGGAGGCGGCGGCGGGGCGGCGGTGCCGGTCGGGACCTCGTCATCAGCCTCGGCGCGGAGACGGACCGGCCGGCGCCGACAGCTCCGACAGACACACGTGTCGCCGGCGCCGGCCGTCACTGGCGGAGCGGGTGTCGGCCGCCCGCGGCGGCGACGGGCCGACTGTTTGCGTTGGCCGTCGGCCGGGCCACCGGGCGGCGCCGTCTGCAGCGTCCGGCGCCGGCCGCCGGGCCGCGTCACTGCCGGCCGCCCAGCTGCGGGCCGACCTCCCGCCCGCCCTCCGGACCGACTCACTTCCGGCGGTGCAGGACTGGCCTGATTCTGGTGACGGACTGCTGACTGTCGCATAGGCAGACGACCGACGGGCTGTTTGTGACCGGCGACTGATTCGAGTCCGGTGACCGGTGACTGGCTTCCGGCTACAGACGATCGACCCGCTTGTGGTGACAGATGACCGACTCCGTTCCGGTGACTGGCGACATGATGACTTGGTGACTGATGATGCTTCGCTTCCTGAAACAAGCGACTGATTTTTCTCGGCAGCACGCGACGGACTGGCCGCTGGCGAGGACGACTGGCTCGGTTTCGACGACCGATGACTGACTCGCTTTCGGTGACCGATGACTGACTCGTTTGCGACGACAGTGATTAATTTGCTCTCGGCGACAAGCCGCCCTCCCTGCTTCTGACGAACTCATTCATCCATCAGGTGAATTTCATTCATGATTCTGGCGAATTCCCGGCGGCGTTGGGCTGGCTGGAAAGCGATACTTCAGTTGCGGTTCACGAACGTGAGACCGGACTGTGAGCCAAAAAAACTTCGTAGTTGGGTCCACAGTGAGCTTAATCAGAACTTGCGGAAACGCGGAGTTAAACCTAAGGAAACGAGGAGTCAGGACCTACAGAGACGCCGAGTCGTGTCCACCTAGATGCAGAGTCAGACCTACAGAGACGCAGAGTCAGGCCTACAGAGACGCGGAGTCGGGCCTACAGAGACGCGGAGTCAAGCCTACAGAGGCGCAGAGTCAGGCCTACAGAAATGAGGAGTTGGGTCCACAGAGGTGCGGAGTCAGACCTACAGAGGTGCGGAGTCAGACCTACAGAGGCGCGGAGTCGGCCTTCGGAGACGCGGAGTCCACCGAGGCGCGGAGCGTGCGTCGGCCAGTGCTGACCGGTCCGCCCGTTTCCCGGCGGATCCCGAGGCCGGTGCCGCGGTCGGCGGGCGCGTGCCCCGTCCGGAGCGCCGGCGGACCGTCGGAGCGGCGGTAACGGTGCCTCCGGCGGCGGCGGCCCGGCCCGGCTCCGACCGGCGGCCGAGCGGCGCGCCGTTCCGACCGGGCGGCGCGGCCGCTTTTTGTCGGCGGCCCGGCTGACATTGTTTGTCGGAGGTAATTGCCACCGTGCGCCGCGGAGCGGGCGCGTTTCACGGCTGTGACGCGCCGCTCAGTCGCGCTCCTCGGCCGGCGGTGATCGATGCAGACCGCGACCGAGAGCGGGCCGTCTCTCGGCTCTGTCGCAGATGACATTATGCGCCAGTCCGCACCGCGTGCCTGCTCCCGCGCCCTGCTGCCGGAAAAGGCGCTCTGGCTTGTTATCTGCCCGGCGAGCGTGAGATATTCTTTTGATGCGGCGTAATGAATGGGAGGCCGCGTATTCTGCCGGCAGCGAATGGGCGCTGATACGCCGTCATGAGTCGGGCGACATGTCAGCGGTCAGTTTGCTGGGGCAAGCAGAATCCATCGAGCCTGTGTCTGCTGATGCCCGGACTTCAGTCGTCGCGGCGGTGTCAGACAGCGGGTGCCGTGAATGTCTGGACGTCCCCTCCGAGCGGCGGCGGGCCGATGCCGCGTGCCCGGCCCGCCCGCCTCTGCCCGTCCCGGGGCGGGCCGTCGCCGGCCGCCGCCGTCCGCCGCCGTCCGCCGCCCGCCGCCCGCCAGGCCGGTCTTTATCGAGATCGGAGCCGCCATTGAGTCGGCCCACCTGCATTCGTCAATGAGCAGGGTGGCTTGGCCGGCCGTTGGCGGCGTTGTCACGCGCTCCGGTGGCGTCGCTGGCTGGCCTGGGCCGCGCCCGCTGGTGGACTTTGTCGTCCTCGTAAGCTGAGGCGACTCCTGCGAGTGAGGCGCTGAGGGGGCAAGGTGGACTTTGGAGCTCGATCGCTCCTGGCACGTGGACTGCCAGGTCTGAGTGGTCTAGAGGATCCAGCGTGTGATTGGCCTGTCGAGGTCCTCGGAACGCCGAGTGGCCTGTCGAAGTCCACCGAACGCTGAGTGTACCACGTACCGAAATCCACTGAGCGTGGAGTGGCCTACCGAGGTCCACTGAGCACCGAATGACCGGACAGTTTACACTGAACGCTGAGTAGTGTGCCGGGCTCTGTCGCGCTGCACACGGCACAAGACTCCAGTGTCTCGACTGGTATCAGTTTCTTATGGGATGGAAGTGATCCCTTCTCCTCATGCCGGGCTCAGAGTGCGCGTGGTCGACCATACCGCTGCCGGCCGGGGCGACTGGGTTAGGTCCTGCGCGGCTCAGTACAGCGCTGTGACGTCTCACGGCGGCAGTCAGGAGACGGTGTTCGGCTCCGAGCCGGTCGTGGCGTCCGGCCCGCTGCCGTATCGCCACGCTCCGCCGTGTCACGGTCGGCTCTCCCGCTGGCTATTGGGTGATGATGGACTCACCGATAGAGTGATAGCTCTGGCGGTCAGCGGAACGTGCAAGTTCACGGTCCGGCCGCGCGGCAGCAGCCGCAGGTGTCTCTTACCGAGCGCCGGCTGTCACCGGCTCTGCTATTACGGCGCTGGCCTCCGCTGCGACGTGATGAAATGCATGCACCCAGTCATCCCGCATAATAACCATTGGCCGTGTATGCAGACGTGACCGGGTGCAGGGCCGTGTTGTGGCAGCGCGCGGGGCCGCACCGCTCGAAGGCACAGCTGGGGCCGGCCGGGGCGGCTCAGGTTGACACGGAGCCGGCCGGCGGTCCCGGGGCGGCCGAGGCGGGTGGGACAGCTGAGGCTGGGACGGCTGAAGGTGGCCGGAGTGTTGATGCTCGTGGGAATAACTGACTGGCATTTTGGGATAACTGAGGCCGGCGGCGTGGGACACTGAGGGCGGTGCGATCACTGGGGCCAGCGGGACAGCTGAGGCTGGCGGTATGGGACGACTGAGGGCGGCGCGATCACTGGGGCCAAAAGGAAAAGTGAGGGGGGGGGTTTGGGACGACTGAAGGCGATGCGATCACTGGGGCCGGCGGGACAGCTGAGGCTGGCGGTGTGGGACGACTGAGGTCGGTGCGACCACTGGGGCCAGCTGGACAGCTGAGGCTGGCGGTATGGGACGACTGAGGGCGATGCGATCGCTGGGGCCAGCGGGACAGCTGAGGCTGGCGGTATGGGACGACTGAGGGCGGTGCGATCGTTGGGGCCGGCGGGACAGCTGAGGCTGGCGGTATGGGACGACTGAGGGCGATGCGATCACTGGGGCCAGCGGGACAGCTGAGGCTGGCGGTGTGGGGCTTCTCCGGCCGACGGGGAAGCTCGAGCCATCCCCGATGGCGTTTCTGTCGGCCGGTATCGGTCTGCACCGGCCGGCGGCGGCCTGTACCGGCCGCTGGATGCCGGGCCGGCCGGCCGGTCTGCCGGGTCGTGGGAGTCGGCCGCCACGCTCGCCCGCCCCGCCTAACACGGCGCGCAGCGGACGCCGGCCGGGCGCGCTCCTCCGTTAGCCGGATCTAATGAAGAGGTGACGCCGCCGGCGGCCATTATGTCATCAGGGGCACCGCCAGAACGGGCCGCGGTCGGCGGCGGCAGCGCCGGCGGCCCGACTACAGGACTTCCGGCGCCCGACGCGTCGGCGGCGTCGGCGCACGCGGCGCTCCGGCCGGCGATAACTCGCTCCTGTTGTGTTGCAGGCGGACGCGTCACTGGACATGGAACAGCGCTACTTCGTGCAGGCCAGTCTGGACTATGTCTGCATGCTGCAGGAGGTGCAGGAACGGAAGAAGTTTGAGTTCGTGGAGACGGTAAGGCCCGAGCGTTGGTGGAATTGGGGTCGGACGTCATGCCGCCTGCACGGCTCACGACAAATTGCACACGGCGCGTCGTAATTGGATTGCGCCGTCGCTGGCTGCACCCATGCCTTGTAACCGCGCGTTTCCCGAGCGGTGCTGTTAAGCCTGGCGTCAGTGTGACTCGGCGACCCGGTGCTGACCCCGGGCGGCCTTTTGACCTCTTGCCGGCGTCAGTGGCGGCCGGCACGCTGTGGAGCGCCTGCCCTGCACTGGCCGGAGTGGTCGGAACTGATGCCGCTTCGTTCGCCGTGCTGACGGCGCGGCGGAACGTCAGAGGAACGGTCGATAGTTGGGACCAGAGTAGAGAGCGATCGGCTCGGCCGATGGCAGCGCCTGCTCTGAGCCTCCCAGAGGGAGATGTAGGTGGCGAATGTCTCGCTGGAACACCCACCAAAACGAAGACGCCCGGTCGTGGTCCATCCAGAGGCTATCGCGGGGGTGCTCCTTCGCCACCTGTCGGCAGCGCCTGAGGAAGAATCCGCGACGGTGCCCTCAGAAGCATCCAGCCGGCGCCGCGCGCGCGCCGGCCGCGCGCTGTCAGGAGACAGCCGTGACGGTCGACTCTCCGGAACGCCGGTCTCGGCCGCTCCGGAGGCCGGCGCCGCTGGCCGGAGATACAATCGACTGGACAGCGCGGACGGCGCACTTCCGTCGGCAGACCATTGTGCCGGGCGGCGGCGGCGGCCGGTTCCGGCCGCGCCGGCCGCGCCAACGGTGCACGCGCCTGGCCGTGTGTGCATGACTGGCGCGGGTCGCTGGCCCGGCGCTGACGGACGCTTCGCACGGCGCGCGAAGGATGTCGTCGGGTCGGGAGGGTGTGGACAACGCGCGGGGGATGTGGGGTTGTTGGGAGGGTGTAGACGACGCGCGGGGGATGTGGGGTTGTTGGGAGGGTGTAGACTACGCGCGGGGGATGTGGGGTTGTTGGGAGGGTGTAGACGACGCGCGGGGGATGCGGCTGTGCCAGGAGGATGTGGACGACGCGCGGGGATTTGATTTTGTAGGGGCGAGGGACATGGACATTAGGTGGGACAGGAGGTGGATTCAAGAACTAATGGCCATGGTGACCCACGAAAGAGCGTGGACGCGCCGGATGGTCCGGGGGTTACGGCGGTAGTCGCGGCTCGCTCAAAAGGGGCCGACGACCAGAAATACGCCGCATGGCCGTGGGAGACCGGACCGTTGGTCAGAGGAAGTCTGTCGGTTAGCATTACCGTCGGCTGCGTCTGGTGTGTGGCTGCGCGCCGTTACACAGCTGCGAACCTGTCGGATCGAGCGGCCGGCCTCCGGCCTGGGCGAAAATTGAGCCGTCCATCTGGCACCTGATTGACAGCCGCAGTGTTTGGGCGTAACGGACCGGGCGTTGCCGTGTGGTTACCGTGTGTGGTCTGTGGACTGGGTCTGGCCGAGCGGTCAGACACAGCGCTGTGTTTGCTTTGTCTCGTCTGCGGACCATTCGTGGTTTCTGTGCATGAGGGCGCAGATCCTGTGCTCCAGAACCAGCGTTTTTCCTGGTTATGATCTTCCCTGGCCAATCATACCACGCGAAGTATGGTTCTCGGGGGTGACATTTTCTCGGACGCATTTCCTGATCCGTCCTCGCCGGTCGTCCGCGTCGTGACGCTCTTGTGACGTCGTGACGCCCTGTTTCAGCTGCTGGGCTGTATGTACGGCTGGCTGACGTTCTACCACCAGGGACACGAGATGGCCAGCGACTACAAGGGTCAGATGACCGACCTGCAGATGCGGCTGCAGAAGGTAAGCGGGCTTGGCCGGGCGGTCCGCCGCCGGTGGTTGCCCGCTGTGGACCCTGAACCTCCCTTCCAGGCCTTGCCGGCGCTCTGGCTCACTGCGGGCTCCGTTTGGACGCATGTCTCATGGGCAGTTAAGATGGTCGCGTCTGACGTCAACGGAAGCCACGATCACTGAGGCGACTTGACCTGCACGATGATGAATCGGTCCACGCCCCGTGAGGGTGATCGACTCTGTGGTCTCTGACAATCCCCCCCCCCCCGGCCGACAGACCCGCGAAGAGTTCGAAGCCACGCGCAGCGAGGTGGAGTCGCTGAAGAACAAGATGATGCTGGACGTGCGGCAGACGGTACGTCTGGAGGGCGGTCTGGGGCAGGGTCGTACCGCCAGCCCGGCTCGGCGTGCTCTGGGTCCCTGTCGGGCGATGTCAGGCCGCTCTGGCACTGTGTGCCAGCTCTGTTAGGACCCTGCAGTGTTGTAGAATGAATGCTCGGTTTGCTGCAAAAACGGCCCACGCTCGGCAACGCTTTGTTTGATTTCATCCAAGCGGCGACTCTGTTCCGTGTATGGCTTCGAGACTTCACTTGGTATGGCTTCGAGTAGTGACGTCCATTCCGTGTTTGCTGCCGGTACACGGACCCGCTGTTTCCCGTGGCGTGATACCTGATAACACTGTTTATCCTGTGCTTGAGCTTCAGCCGGCAATCGCAGCGCCATGCATGAGTCATTTTGTTTGAGATATCGGGAGGAATGCCTTTGAAAACCGTGTTCTACATGGAACGTTCAGAAAATGACCGCACCGAGGCGGCCACCCGTTTTAAGCCTCGCGCGGCCCCACCGCTCGCGTTAGCCGCAGGCGGCTGAAGCGCGGACGTGAGGCGTTTTTCTACTTCGGCCTGTGTTTTCGGCCGGATATCGGCAGTTTTGTTGTGTCGACCCGTGATTGTAATGGCGCCTGTGGCCGTTTCACGCTCCAGAAGTCGATGGACGCCGGCACGAGACAAGGGTACCTGTATCTGATGGAGAAGAGTGAGTAGCAGGGGCCGGCCGGGCCGGCTGTGGCCCCGCGGCCGTGCGCTCGACTCTTGTTGCATCGCCGGCGATCTTGCGGGGAAAACGCACCGTGCGTTGTGTCCAGTCAACCGTGACCTGCGCGGATTGCAGCGGTTGTGCGGTGCGGGCGTCAGCCGGTTTCTCCTGCCCACATGGAACTCTGAAAGCCTCGCTAACGAGCTCTCACCTGTGACGTTCAGTGCCTGCGGTTTTGCGCCAGGCGCGTAGGGAGCTGTAGCCACCGAGCTGGTGGTAAATGTCACACCTGTGAGTGGCACAGTCTGCAATTTGCCACTGCTTGTTTGGCGTGGTGACGGCTTGTTTAGCATAGTCTGCAACATTGCCGTCACGACTTGCGGATCCGCTTTGTAGCTTTGTCAATAGCAGATCGGACACTGTTTGGTAATACACCAACGGTGTGACTGGCGGTCGCCGCGCGATTTCAGAGGCCTTTGGCACGACGTGGACGAAGCACTACTGCAAGTACGACAAGAAGACCAAGAGCCTGTCGCTGATTCCGTACAACCAGCTGACGGGAAAGCTGGTGAGTCCGTGCGCCTAGGCTGCCGGCGGCGGCGGTGGCGGTGGTGCGTCCCGTCCGTCTCGTCTCGTCTCGTCTCGTCTCGTCTCGTCTCGTCTCGTCTCGTCTCGTCTCGTCTCGTCTCGTCTCGTCCCGTCCCGTCCCGTCCCGTCCCGTCCCGTCCCGTTCCGTCCCGTCCCGTCCCGTCCCGCAGACCGCCGCGGTCCTGTGCCTCGTTACCGGCGGTGCCGCGGCTCGCCGCGTTAATTGGCTGACGGCTGTCGGTCATGTTTGCTGCGGTGCGCCGCCTGCGTTGTTGTTTGGCCCTGCGCCGTGCCGTCGTCACCGTCTCAGAGACATCGTTTGTCACGCGGCCGGACCGGGAGTGACGTGCCGACCTCGTCCACTTGTGCACGCCACGTGACGGCCGTCGGCGACCCTGCGATTCCGTGCGTCACGTCACAGTGGCGCGGCGCGCGGCTCGGAGGGCCGTCCGCTGTCCGGCGTCGTCTCCGTTCGGACCGTCAGGGGCGCAGCTCGGCAGGGTTTCAGCCGCGGTCACGTAGACCGGGACGTGACCACGTGACCTGAGGCGGGTCGGGGCTGCCTCTGCCGCCTCTGACCGCCGCTGGTTCTGTCGGACGAAGGTCGTCGTCCCCAGGCCGTGGAGGACGCCGTAGGCGCTTCTGTACAGTTTTCCTTAGCTGTTTCCTGTACTCGCCTGCTGTAGACCTTCCACTATTGTAGAGCTCGACGGACCAGATGATGTTGAAGTCGTGCTGTTGCTGCAGAGCTCTACGGTGCAGGTGATGCTGAAGTGGTGCCGTTGTTACAGAGCTCGTCGGACCAGATGGTGCTGAAGTCGTGCGTGCGTCGGATGTCGGAGACGATCGACCGCCGGTTCTGTTTCGACGTGACGGCGGAGGAGCGGGACGGCCAGGTGTACACGCTGCAGGCCATGTCCGAGGACGACCGCCGCCTCTGGATGGACGCCATGGACGGCAAGGAGCCGGTACGGCCCGCCGGCGGCGCGGCCCCGCATAGGGAGCGGGAGGGTGCCCGGTCTGTTCCTCAGCAACGGCGGAGTCGGCCGGCCCCTGCTCAGGGGCGGGAGAGTCCCATGATCCTTGTTCAAGAGCCGCAGAGGTCCCTGATCTCTGCTCAGGGGCGGGAGAGTCTTCCGACCCTCGCTCAGGGTCGGGAGGGTCCCATGACCTCCTGTTCAGGGGCGGCAGAGTCCCGTGATTCCTGTTCAGGAGCCGCAGAGGTCCCTGATCTCTGCGCAGGGAGAGTCTTTCGACCCCTGCTCAGGGACGGGAGAGTCTTCCGACTCCTGCTCAGGGACGGGAGAGTCCCATGATCCCTGTTCAGGAGCTGCAGAGCTCCCTGACCCCTGCTCAGGGCCGGGAGAGTCTTCTGACCCCTGCTGAGGGACGGGAGAGTCTTCCGACCCCTGCTCAGGGACGGGAGAGTCCCATGATCCCTGTTCAGGAGCTGCAGAGCTCCCTGACCCCTGCTCAGGGACGGGAGAGTCTTCCGACCCCTGTTCAGGGGCGGGAGAGTCCCCGGATCCCTGCTCAGGGGCGGGAGAGTCGTCCGACCCCTGCTCAGGATAGGGATGGTTCACTGGGCTTCTGCTGAGGGACAGCTTGGGTCCGTCGGGCCGGGCGCAAAAGACGGAGCGGTTTCTTGGTTCCCTGGTTGTCAGCCTGAGCTGTCTCCCAGCACCCGGTACCCGGGCAGACATGAACAGCAGGGACAACAGAGTAGCTGGAATTTCCATGGGATTCGTGTTTGTGTTCTCTAATGTAAGTGAGGCGGCTGGTGTAGATTTCTGCCGTGGCCTTCTGCATTAGTTAATTTTGGTTCTAATCGTTGCCAATGTATTAAATATCTAAACAAAGACGGGAGGTAGAGCATGCGAACATGAAGTCATGGCCACGTTATTCTAATTGTACCGGAGCGTCAAGGGCGAGAGGAGTGGGGAAGGGATGGGCAGGGGAGCCGCGGCCCCCAACTTTCTGAAATTTAACGTTGACTCTATTGGGCACTGACTGGAAAGAATTGACCCGAAACGCGTCTTTGTCCCCCACCTGTGAGGCAGTTCCCGCACCCCTGCGGAGCGGTCGGAGCCATTGTTGGGTTTTGTTATTGGTACAGACAGGAGACCGTCATAGTCAGCAGTGCATTGTCCTTGCTACGATCCTCTATCTCATTTCGTCGGTCGGCCTCAAACAATGCAGACATCGGATGCCTGTTGACCGTTGCTGGTGTCTGTAGAGCCACAGGTGGGCGGAAATCGTTCAGGTACGCCATTCCCGGGTTGAACCTCTTGACGGCTGGGAATGTCCTAGGGCGGTAGGCCGGCTCGTCTATTCGACGCCGCTGGCGGGAGGGCAGCTGTCGCCGGGGATCGGTCCCCCCCGGCCCCGCCCCAGGCCTTCTTGCACAGCGTCTGCAGCCGCCGTCCGTGTTTCAGACGTACTCCAAATACGGCTCGGACCAGCGGGCGGAGGAGACCGCCCTGGACGAGAACGGCTTCCACTTCATCTCGAGCCTGATCGCCCAGCTGGAGGGCCGCGGCCTCGAGGAGCAGGGCCTCTACCGCGTGGTCGGCGTCAGTTCCAAGGTTAGGTCCGCCGCCGCCGCCGCCGCCGGCCACTGTCCACTGGCCGTGCTTCACGTGGGACCGGCTGGGACCCGGGCGCCGACCGCTCGTGCTGGCATGATTGAGATGACCCCCAGCCATGGTCTTGCTTGAACATGAGAGTATCCAGAGTAGTCCAGTGAAGTGTCAGGGATGTAGCGAAAAGCACGTGCAACTCAGTATATTTGGCCCAGAAATACCCATGTCACAGTGTCATGACATGGTACGGCATGACATATCGCGTACCATATTATGTCATGCCATGTTATACCATACGATGCGACGTCATATGTCATGTCATGTCATATCATGTCATGTCATGTCTTGTCATGCCGTGCCGTGCCATGTCATGCCATGACGTGCCGACCCCCGGCATTGACCGGTGCTCGGAATAACTGCTGACGGTCGGAACACACTGCGACATAGTCGTAGCCTGGAGAGGCAGTGGTGATCGTGTGGTATGGCTGCTGATGTCTGACTTGTTACCCGAGCTGTTTACGTCAGCCGCACACCCTGTACTCAGCCCCGCTGCCGCGTCCCGCCGGCCGGCGGACCCGCTCTGTAGCCTCGCCGTCCGCAGGTCACCAAGCTGGTGCAGCTGGGGTTGAGTCGGCAGAAGTTCGACAAGCTGGCGCTCGACAACGTGGTGGAGTGGGAGACCAAGACGCTGACCAGCGCCATCAAGACCTACTTCAGAAACCTGCCCGAGCCGCTGATGACCTTCCGACTGCACCACGAGTTCATCAACGCAGCCAGTGAGTGAGCTGGAAGACTGCTGTATGTGTGTGTGAGGGGGGGGGGGGCACAGAATGGGCAGTTCAGGCAGAGTGACGACCACGTTATTGTTATACGTACCGATCCTCACGGTTGTGAATCATGCCGTATTGTAAACTGGTAATGATGAAATGTGGCCTCGCCAAATCCAAGTGTGGTGAAAAGGTCTGCTTGTTTTTGTCCATGTACGACTGATGCTGTGTTTTGTCTCATGGGTGTTCGTCGGCCCCTGCATTCGGCGTGGCATGTCGTGACCTTCACGTCGTGAGCGCCTGGTTAAGGCGGACGACTGCTCCGTATGCTCTGATCTCACCAACCCAACACCCCGCAGAGACGGACAACAGGGAGGTCCGCGTGGCCGAAATTCACAAGCTGGTGAGGAAGCTGCCCAAGGACAACTACTGCATGCTGAAAAAGCTGATGCAGCACGCGCAAAAGTAAGAGCGCCCGCAGTCATCTGGTGGTCGGTTTGGATCGTTCGCTGCTGGTGCCAAGCCTCTGCTGGCCGTTTCCTCGTCGTCCCACTGTCTGGTCGGTGGGAAGGAAATGGGCTCTGGTAAATTTGTCTGTTGTTTGTTTGCCGGCGATGGTTTGCTGCCGGCGTTTGTGTGTCTGTGTGGAGTCTGGTGCGCGGATCGCGCGTTTCGGCGCGGCCCGGAGCGGCGGCGGCCTCTGATTGGTCCTCCCGTCTCTCTGCCCGCAGCGTGAGCAGAAAGAGCGACAAAAACCTGATGTCGGTCAGCAATCTGGGTGTCTGCTTCGGGCCCACGCTGCTGCGGCCCGAGGAGGAGACCATGGCCGCCATCATCGACATCAAGTTCTGCAACACCGTCGTCGAAATCCTCATCAAGCACTTTGACACGGTGGGTGGCGGCGGATGGATAGGACTCGTCCTGTCCGGGTGGCGTTATCACCCGAGTGGCGGTGCCGGAGTCATTTTACACGACTTGGGATCTTGCTGCGAGGCTCTGTTTGCCTTCCTGTTACTGGCCGGCTCCGTTTCAGTATTTCCCTGCAGGGAAGGCCTGTAAGAGGCTGGCAAAGTCAGAGCTTCGATACGTTATCAGTGTGACGAGGAAAGTTGGAAATGCGTTGACCAAACACTTCGATGCAGTCCGTAGTTGTTCATGTTTTGCTCTGGGATGTCACAATGCGTTGTGATTACAGTACCTAACATTTTGTCATATCAAGTGTTTTAGATACTCCGCGCTTCAGTCACTCGATAGAACTGACCCACTGCCGTGGCGGCTTGTTGGCGTCCCGCCGGCCGTGTCCGGAGCCGGACGTCCTGTGACGTTGTCGTCATCTCGGCAGATATTCTCCGGTGGCCCGGTGCCGACCGTGGTGGAGTCGAACGGCCAGCTGCACTACAGCAACGGTCCGCTGTCGGGCGCGCCGGCCCCTGTCAAGCCCGGCATCATCGCTGCCACGGCCCAGGTACGTTTGACACCCGCTGTCCTCCGTCCCCGTCCCCGTCCCCGTCCCCGTCCCCGTCCCCGTCCCCGTCCCCGTCCCCGTCCCCGTCCCCGTCTCCGTCTCCGTCTCCGTCACATGCCCCCGGCCCCCGGCCGAGGTCCGTCTGACCTTCCGCGTCCCTTTCCCCGTCCCGTCCCCGTCCCCGTCCCCGTCCCCGTCCCCGTCTCCGTCACATGCCCCCGGCCCCCGGCCGAGGTCCGTCTGACCTTCCGCGTCCCTTTCCCCGTCCCGTCCCCGTCCCCGTCTCCGTCACATGCCCCCGGCCCCCGGCTGAAGTCCGTCTGACCTCCTCCTTCCCCTTCCCCGTCCCCGTCCCGTCCCCGTCTCCGTCACATGCCCCCGGCCCCCGGCCGAAGTCCGTCTAACCTCCTTCGTCCCCTTCCCCCGTCCCCGTCCCCGTCCCCGTCCCCGTCCCCGTCCCCGTCCCCGTCCCCGTCCCCGTCCCCGTCCCTGTCCCTGTCACATGCCTCGGGCCCCCGGCTGAGGTCCGTCTGACCATCCGCGTCCTTTTCCCCCGTCCCGTCCCCGTCTTCGTCACATGCCCCCCGGCCCCCCGGCCGAAGTCCGTCTGACCTCCTTCGTCCCCTTCCCCCGTCCCCGTCCCCGTCCCCGTCCCCGTCCCCGTATCTGTTTCCGTCCCTGTCACATGCCTCCGGCCCCCGGCTGAGGTCCGTCTGACCTTCCGCGTCCTTTTCTCCCGTCCCGTCCCCGTCTCCCTTACATGTCCCCGGCCCCCGGCCGAGGTCCGTCTAACCTTCCGGGCCCTTTCCCCCGTCCCTGTCCCCGTCCCCGTCCCTGCCGGCGATGCAGATCAGACCATGTTCCATTGTAACGCACCTTCCCGTTTGTCTTTTTTTGCAACAGTCAGAGTTTCCTGCTGTGCTTGATACGTTTGTATGGTTGCCTGTGCGGAAACGTGATTCTGTTGAGGATGCCGCGGAGACACCATTTTCCGGTGGTGACCCGATCACGACCGCCCCGGGGAAGCCCCACTGACGGCGTGCCGCGCCCCGTGCCGTTCCAGCCGGTGCAGGTGACGGCGTACGAGGCGGAGCAGCCGGCGCGGTCGGCGCGGCCGGCCGGCGGCGTACCCGGCTCGGCGCGGCGCCACTTCCCGCCGCCGCCGTACGCGCACCCGCCGCCGCCCGTGTACGCGCCGCCGCCCGGGCAGCACCCGTCGCCGCCGGGAGGCTCGGCGCTGCCGCCGCCGGCGGCCGCCGCGGCCGCCTCCGAGCAGCCGCTCCGGCAGAAGGCGCTGCACGTGTTCAACCCGAACTGTGAGTGGCCCGGCGGCGGCCGGCGCGGGCTGCGCTGAACGCTGGTCAGAGGCGCTGTACTGGAATGTGCCGGTGGCGCTGTCATTGGCCTTGGTGTTCAGGGTCGGATGGGCAGGTTTTTATCATCTGATAGACATTCTCTAAACACTTTTGTGCATGGGAAACATGTTTGAGTTGTTCGGTGGTTCTGAGATGTACATAATTGTGATTACTCCTAAGTATAAGCAGCGTGGACATTAGCTGGTGGGTCTGCCTGTTGTGTTGCGTTGTTCCGTTCGTCTGGACACCGTTCCAAGACGGTGCGCGTCGACCTGAGCTGCGGAGTTGTAGAGCTGGGGTAGGGCTGTAGCTGTCAGTGAAGAGCTACTTTTCTCGTGATGTTGGTATTCCCTGGGAAGGCTCACCGTGTGTCTGAAGTGTGTTCACCGTGTTTCTGAGAATTACAACTCTCTCCCTGGCTCCTTACGACCCCAGCTTTGTCTCCTGCTGCTGAGAACCTGAGCGTCGTCCCCTGCTCCTGAGGACCTCTGCTCCGTCCTCTGCGCTCCAGAGGGTCCTCAGCTCCATCCCCTGTGCTTGAGGACCACAGCCCCATCCATTGCTCCCGACACCTCAGCTCCTTCCGTGCTCTGCGACTCCTTGCTTTCTCAGCCGGCGTCCATGAGCGTCGTATCGCGGCCGGCGCCGCTCGCGGCTTTTCCGATTCTGTGAATTCCTGTCGAGAGGCGCGGTTGCGCTTGTCTCGCCGCAGCGTACAGCGAACGTGAACGCTTCGAGGGCGGCAGCCTGACCAACAACAGCATGAGCAGCAGCAACGAGTCGCTGTCGTCGCGGTCGTCGCGGGACCTGCACCAGACGACCAACTCGTCCAGCTCGTCGCCGTACACGCGTGAGTGGCCGGACAAGCTGATCGTCACGGAAATCGTGGCGCGGCTGTCACGGAGACTGGCAGGGGACGGAGATCGTCATCGCGAACGAGGCGGGAGATGGCAGCGCGGCAGTGTCCGTGCCAGAGTCGTTGACGGAGTTTGCTTCGGAGGCTTTTTGTGGAATTACTGTAGGCTATTGGACGGCGTTCTGAACTGTACTGGCGGTTTGGCACTGATATTCGGCCTCTCTGCAGTTGGTATCGTACGGTGAAAGGAAATGGTCATCTCGAATGGTTTCCAGCAGTGCTATCGAGTCTTTGTAGACACCGCAAACCGTACGTTTCAGGAGGCAAACTGGGGATCGTGTACCCGCCCAGCTACCGGTCCCAGCCGGACATGTGAGTACCTGGAGGGCCGCCAGGGGCGCCACTGTCGGTGCGGCGTCTGCCGTGCTTATTAGCGCTGTCCAGGGCCGTGGGCGGGCGCTGTGCTGGCTGCCGTGTGGCGCGGGCGACCGGTCGGACTAGTGCCTGAGCCGCGGCGCAGAAGCCGACCCTGCTGGTGGAGATGCTTAGACGCTACGAGGGACGACTACAGGCACACGCACCGTGCACGCACACGCACACCTCGTCTGCGGCAATCGTGACACCCAGAGGTGGCTGTTCTTGTCTGTTCCTGGAACTGGCTGTTGCTGCTTCCTGCGATTTCTGCGGCTGTGACGCTTTGACTTAGACCTGTCCTTGCAACGTCCAGCCATTTAGGGCTGGACAAAGCTACATGCCTGTACACTCCGTTGTTCGGCTGTGAGATGTAACGGAAGCTGGGATTAATTGGCTGATCTGTTGATTATTGGGCTTCATTTACGAAAGCTAGAGTGCGTTTTGTAACAAGGGGCCAGAAAGAATGGAAACAGCATGACTGCTATGGAAAAGACACTGCCAGTGGCGGTCGTTAACTATGCCTTATGTGATGTGATCGCAGCTTTTGGTGCGCCGAAACACTGCCGCTTTGCTTAACTTTTTTCCGGAGGTTACGACTGTGCTTCATGCGAAAATTGTTGTATGGATTTTTTTCCGATTCAGACGGCATTGCTCATGGAGATGTTTTTATCAAAACCAACTAATACGATGTGATCACAAGACATTTACGTACCAGTTATCTCCATGTAATCCTATTAGAGTACGGTTGTTATAATCGTTACATTCTTAAATTCAGTCCTATCATTAGACGGCATTTTCCTGCCATTCTGTCAGTATTTTCTCCTAACTTCCGGTGGCATTTTATTGTGGCTGGAGTGTTGTTTGCGTTAAGCCACGTGCCGGTGATGAATGCCTCGATTGTGTCCAGGTCCCCTCCCACGACTGCGTCATCCACAGCGCCACCTACCGGCCTGTCATCCAGTCAGTCGTTACTCAGGTAACCGACGATACTTCCGCTCGTATGGCACGTTCGTCGGCCATTTTATGTCTGTTTCTGCTGTAGAAGTTTCCTTTGCCTGGCATGGAACACTTGATGTATGGAAAGAAGTGTGATTGGGTGTTTGACGTAGTCTTCCGAAAGTCAGGATGCGGGTTTCATTTTGATGCTCTGTTTTTCCTTCTCTCATCGTATCTCATCTCATCGCGAGTCATTACATGGAGCCCTTTTTGGCCTAAGCTCTCGTACTGTCTTCGGTAAAATTTCAGGTCACGTTTAACTTTCCGGATCTTCGGATGACGAGTAATCTTTACTTCACGAGGTAAATCGGAATTAGGATTAAACATCAATAATAGAAGGCGATGGGACACAAAGATCCTTTTCTCTCATGCGACCATTTCATATTTGGTGTTATCGTAACGGTCTTCAAATACCTTTATGTTGGATGGAAAAGATTACGGTCATTCGTGCACCAAACATGTTAGAATCGTGCTAAAACGATATCACGCAAGGAATATTTTCGGTTTCTGTTGCATTTAAATGCATGCTTTTATTTCATTTTTTCTAATAACGCATTTTTATTTATGTTAAAAATAAGTGAAATATCGAAGAATTTATGTTATCAACTGCCGCAGCCATGCGATTTAAATTTGGTATTACTTTACGCTTTCTTGGTAAGGAAGTCATGAACGTAATATTTACTTTTGGAAATGAATAATAGAATCAGTTGCCTTTATGACTATTAAGCCGTAATAACGTTAAAAAAAAAAAATAAAAAAAAAATAAAGAACGTTAACAGCCCAGAGTTCAGTATAAGGTATCGTCATTTTTGTTTCATTTCGATGGTGGGAGATGGCGTGATGTAGCTATGACATGCAACGTTCATTTCTGTGCACGAAACCTGTCATGCAACGCCGTTACCAGCCCCACGAAACACATCACATGCACGTTTTCTACCCACTGTACATCGATAGTCGGCGCTGACGTCGGCAATTGGTTCGGCCTCGCCATTGTCTCAGGCGACGCACGCCATACATACGTCATGAAATGTGATGTTCATATGCAATACGCGCAGCAGGCATTGGTGCGAGGAGGCACGGGAATGCTTTCTTTGAAAAAAATTGGTCGCCGACCACCCGCTGATGTCGTCTGACTTTCCGCCTTCAGCTGGCTAAGCGTCAGCCGACCACGGGGCCCGCGCTGATCGGGCCGCCCGTGACGCGTCACGCGTCACCGTGCGTCCGCCGTCCGTCGCAGACGCGCGTCACCGGGCGTTGTTGACTCGAAACGTCGGCCGCCGCCCTCGCGAATACACTCGAAGCCCGATGGGACCGAGTCATCGCGGTTGTCGCGAACACTCGGCCATTCCTGTAACAACCGGACGTGGTTCGTCATATTGATAGCACCCCGGCCAAATGTTGAGCTTGGTGGATGTATGGTTTGGTCAACCTCTTGAGGCATATGTACCCGTTTGCAGTCTCTTCGTTGTTTCCGCGTGGCCTTTTAAGGTCTTATTTTGAGCCCGCATGTTGACGTATTTGGTGTGTTTGTTTATCACTGGGTATGGGGCAGACTCAGCTGCCGCCCATATCCGGGTCTGAGTATCAATGAGTGCTACGCCGTGGCACGGCTTCAGTATTGGAGAGTGCCACAGCGGCCGGGTCGGAATGTCGGGGTGTACCACAGCGGCCGGGTCTGAATGTCGGGTGTACCACAGCGGCCGGGTCTGAATGTCGGGTGTACCACAGCGGCCGGGTCTGAATGTTGGGTGTGCCGCAGCGGCCGGGTCTCAGTGTCGGGCAGTACGCGGCTGCTGGTATCTGAGCGCCTGAGTGTGCCGCAGCTGCCCCCTGCCGGCGGTGCCCGTGGCAGCAGTGTTCTGACCGAGCTGCCGTTGCAGGCGGGTCCGCACGCTGTACGCCTGCGTCGGAGAGAACGACTCGGAGCTGTCGTTCGAGCCGAACCAGATCATCACCAACGGTGAGCGCCCGCCTGCGTCGGCCCGGAGCAGACGCAGTGTTGGTGGGGGGGGGAGGGGGCGGTCTGCAGGGAGCTCCCGCAGCGAGCCCTCGGTCTGGCTGTGGTGGGCTCCCAGCGTGTCCGTCAGCGCTGGCGCTGTCCGGACTGCAGTGGTCGTCACTATGTGGAGCACCGTAGTATCCAGGACGAGCGTGTGGAAAGGACAGTTGTAACCAGTTACCTCCATGTAAAGCGGTGGACCTAATGTTCAAGTTCCAAAAAATGGCAACAACAACCCCGGCTGCCCCTGTTCTGAGGAGGCGCAAGAGGAGCCGATTGATATGGAAACGCAGTCAGCTGGTGTGTTTGGGTAAACTGGGCCTCAGTACCTCACCTTGACTGGGACAGCGTGACTGCCTTGGTACACGTCACCCAGCGATTTCTACGGGCGCAGCTCGAAGGGGGAAGGCCAGCACTTGGGTTATTGGTTAGCCCAGACCTGAAACGGACGCAGTCGTGCTGTTGCGGGCCGTCTGCGGCGCAGAGCCTCACGACACGCCCGCGGCTGTTCTCTGTCGCCTTCCGGTTAGGTACCTGTGGCGCCGTTACACCTTGTCTGTAGACACCTGACCACACGACCGGCGACTGCGCAGAGTTCAGCCTGACGTGGACTCTGATCAATGTAAACCTCGGAACATTCGGGCCCGATAGTGCGTTTGATAGCGTGCAACTCGGCCACCTTTGTGATTGATGAGCAACGATGAGCGAAACTGCGCTTTTAAGGTTGGTATGGCCCGGGCCCTTTTGAGGGCATTTCTTTCTTGCAGCGCTGTGGTGGTTATGTTAAAATTTGCGATGTTACCAGGGCCGGCGACCTGCCTGCCGTGTGAGCGCCGCTACACCTATGAACATAATTCTGCAGCCTGGTTGTATCGTGGACCGACTGCGAATGGAACGATTTGGTTCACCTGTATACTCACTGGTTAGATATGGTTAATTTCATATGGTCCGTTCGACATTGTTTGGTTATCGTGCGTGCTCGTGTCCTTGCCATTGCCGCCGGCCGAGGTTTGCTTATGGATGCATTAATATCAGTACCTTGATGGCCGATTGTGACTGCTGTTTTCCTCGAAGCGTTATTGCCATTCCCTCTGCGCCTGCGCGCGGAATCTCTTCGCACAAACAGCAGGCGGGTGGCGGGGTTTGCCGCGGGATGTTGTCTGGACCGGTGTGGCGTTCTGTGCGTGATGGTGCGGCCAGGGGACGAGACTGACCGCCCCCGCTGTGTCCGCAGTTCGACCGTCCCGGGAGCCTGGCTGGCTGGAGGGCACCCTCAACGGCCACCCCGGACTGGTGCCGGAGAACTACGTCGAGTACCTGCCCTGAGCCGGCCGGCCGCGCCTGTGACGTCGCCGCCGCCGCCGTGCCGTTGTGATCCAGCCTGTTGGCCCGCTGAGAGCTGGGGCAGGGGCGGGCCAGAGAGCTGGGGCGGGGGCGGATGTCGCCGCGCCGGCCGCTGGTTCCGGCTCCGGCCCCGGCCGGCCGCCCACGCATTCCGCCCTGTCCGCGTCCACTGCCGCCGCCGGCGGCCAGGCGGGACCGGCCGACCAGCCGAAGGATGTCCGCGGCCCGACCTGCCGTCGACGAATCGTCGCATTCCACTCAGTATTTGACGTCCGCGCACCGCGCCGACCGAGTCCGCGACGTTTTATATTGGGACAATGTGCTATAGCGCGCGTTTGTATCGAGAGAGCGTATATTCATATATACATATATCATTGTCCTTGTAGGCACTGTACAAACGGGGCGCCGCCCAACGCCTCCTGCCTTCTGTGAACGCTGAATAAAAGAACGTTATGACCGGTGACGGTTTGTTTGGCTGGCATTGCGTGATTTGCACGAAACGACGCGGCTTATCGTTTCGGACGTCCGCTGCCCTTGGACCAATCAGACGAAGGCCGAAGGCGGGGGCGGCGCGATCGAAACGGTGGAGCAAAGTGCCAAGTCTTGGCAACGGAGGGAGGGTGGTATAACGAGGAGTTTGCTTGCGAGGCGAAGCCGGAGCATTGGGCATTTCCCCTGGAAACTCACCAGCTGTAGGAGGTAAGGTCTGCCTTCGTTAACCTGGAGATAAGATGTGAAACCGACGGAGGAATCATAACTAACAGGCTGCGGTAAAGGAGGGGACTTTGTATAAAAAAAGCGTCCATGAAAGTGTGGGGGGGGAGGGTGGGCGATGAACTAAAATTCATGTGTTACGTAATTGATGGATTAGTCCACATCCAAAAGGCTTATGGCACCAATAAGAGCTCATAAAACCTTTGACTTTTGATTGGACCTGAATACGTCGGCTGGTCGCTGGATCATTTCGGGAATCAAACCTAAATGGACTAATCGTCTTCGAGGCGATCGTCAGTCATGGGGCGACTAGAAAGGAAAGAAGAACTCGTCCGAGACAAAAAAAAAAACAGCTGGCAGCCTGAGGGAGCGAGGACTCCGAGCCCAAAACTGAGCAGGATGGCGAGGGCTCCGTGGAGGCTTTACTTTCACTCGTGAAAGCAGACGATTAAGTATTTCCCTGGTGCTATGATGATTCTCCCTTGAAAATGAGCTGATCCCAACAAGACTACGTTTGCCCGAACCGACAGACAATTTTGCGTGCTCTTTTTTACCCTTTGAGACTGCGATGGTGCGCTGTTCAGCCCGGACGACCGACGGATACGGCTCAGCCAGGTACGTTGAATAGAAAATACCGATATTCACTTGGTGCAAACATTTAACTGGTTGTGTTCGTATTAACCTGTTATTTTTGCGTCGTTCCATGGCATGTAAAGTGGTGTAAGGGAGTGAAAGCTTTGGGATGTGGTTCCGAGCCTAAAGCCGAACAATAATCATTGACCCATGGAGAAGTTATTTTAGTAAATGGCATGTACCTCATGAGTAATAATGAATAAACAAGCATTTGCATAAGGCTGTCCTTCGCATTTCACCAACCAGTTACTTTACACTAAACAGCAGTTACAATGTTAAAAACATGGTGTGAAGGCCATTTTGTTCCAGTTTGAAATGTTAGGTGCAATACAAAGATACCAAAAGCTAAGAAACTCCCTCATCACAGTGCCACCAGAGACAAGTTCCACCATTGGTTGTGCAATTATGCTATGGCACATTTTCCACTGGATAGTTAATATTGGTAAGCAATTACCATGGGAAAGTGATGAGTGGGTTTGTTTTGGTATGAGTGTTAAAAATAAGTAAATGAAGTATCAGTCAACTGAAGAAAAATAAACTTTGCAGATTAAGTACAGGTAAAGACAGAAAATTCACACATTATTTATCAAATGAAAAATTACATTTATTTCCATGTATATAGGTTTGCATACAGAAAGAAAATGGAAAGATAGATAGATGCATTGCTTTAGATTTTATTCCTTATTTTCTGCCTATGTGGTATCTGTTGCAGCCATTCTTTTTGTTATTATTGTGCATCTCCCTTTAAAGTCAGCAGAAAATATGAGAGGGGCCAAACCAACATTGGGTGGGCTGAAATCAACATTTGGTAGGCAAGGATGCTCTGAAAAGAATACAAGTTGACACCCCTGGCCCCACAGCAGTGCAGAATAATGATGCTTGCATGCAGTTGTTTTGTTCGAACAGTTGGTTATCCAATAACTGTCTGTGCTAAAAAGCTCTCTGCCAAATTCAGTTGATATTTCTCCATTTGACAAATAAGCTACTTTGGTTGAAGCTGCAATAAATCACTGCATTTCTGCATGTTCATGTTGTTTTTACTGCCATGTTGGTTATTCACATTTTACTTTTTTAATTGACCTATGCTGACCAGAAATGAGTACCCTACAAATTGGAGCCACAAAAACTGTCTCCTCACAACAAAACTCCATTGCCATTTTTTCTTCCTTGCCAGTACCCCTGCTGTAGTCAATTCACCCAATAATCCCTCAAGCATAATTTGCCCTTATACTACACCATCCTGCTGGTTGTCATATGGTGGCCCTAGCCATTGCTGCTAGACAGGTGTCTGTAGGGTCCTCTGCAGATACTTTCTTTAGCTCTTCTGACTTTTCTGACTGTCAGGTCACAGGTTTCATGTTCCAGAGATCCTAATCCCACTGCATGTCAGCTGCCAACACTGTGGTCAGCTTTCCTGTCAATGCTGTGGTCAACTTTCAGAATTTCTATTTGCACTGCCAAGAATTCAGTTGCCTGCCCATGGATGTGCAGTAGTGGCCTCAACCTTGGTTACATCTGGTCCGAACTGGACTTAACCCAGTCACTGTATGGTGTTGCCACTTGGTTACTGGCATTCAGGCTGTGGACAGCCCTGTCGAGTGTAGGCTGGGGCCGCTACCGCCGGTCGACGGTCGTCTCCCATTGTATGCCGGCCGGTGCAGGTGACTAAGCCAGTTCAGCAGTTCTGCACCCCCTCACCTTCCGGTCAGCTGGCGACCGAAGGTCAGAATGGCCAGCGCAGTCGTTGACTCTGCGGACGTCGGCGGCCGCCTGACGGCCGCTTTGGGCACAAGACAGGCAACCAGACCCTGTCGACCGTGCGTCATAGAGTGTGGTGCACTGGGATGCTGGTTCTTGTGCATCCGGAAGACCCTGTCGCACGATCCTGTCGTGTCGTTTTTTTCTGTGCGTTTCTTGCCAGGATGCATGTTTGGGGCTGTTCGTAGCAGAGGCCGTGAGATCGACTGGGAAAACTCATCGTTTTCGCGCGACAGCTGAAGCGACCAAGTTTTCCTGCGTTCGCACACATTTCATACGTTCGTCCGGGGTTTAATATTATTGCGATTGTCCTTGCATGGAGTTTTTGTGTCGTGTAAAGGCATTACCTTTGGGCTGACCATGTTTTAAAAACGTATGTCGTTGTCGCCTTGCGCAGTGTGAAAAACGTTTCTGAAATCGCATTCTTGAGTATGCCATGGGTTCTCGGCCGTTCCCAAGACGGCACGGATTTCCATCACGCCGCAGTTCGACTGTCTCGACTGAACGGACAGGTCCGTGTTGTGACGGGCCAAGTCGTTGGGACGGTATCTGCCGTGGCCGTCACGCGGCAGATGAAGCGGGTGCGGCAGACAGTGGCGGCCGATAAGACTTGGCTCGCCTCGTGGCCGGCTCACCTGTCGTCGGGCGGTCCAGCGACCTGCCAAGCCCGGCGGGGTACAGCCGCTGATGTGCGATCGACACGTGTCCCGCGCCGTCTGAAGTAGGAGCCGGTACAGGGCGGGCAGGGCGGCGGTGACAGGCCAGCTGTTCCGGAGAGGAGTGATGATGGGCCTGGTCTGGCTTCTGTCAGACTCGGACTGCAGAAAAGCATTGAGCCCTGGCTGGCTGGCATGGTTTCATTTTCTTTTGTTTCGGTGTCGTTTTGCCGTTTTTTTGTAGCTCTGGTACGTCGGATAAGTTTCTGGTTCACCCTAAATTGACATTGTATTATGCTCTGGTGCACATAACGACCTACGACCCTGTGCTCTGTTGAGGTGCCTCTGTGCCATCAGAAAGCGGACCGTTTGGTGGAGACTGCTGTCAGGAACAGACCATCAGCGGATGGTCCGGGCACAGATATCCGCACGTTTTCCTGGCAACAATTGCATCTTACATTATCCAAGCCATATGGTTAAGGGAGTTTATTCTTGGGACCTCTTGGCAGGCTGACGCATACTTCGTCGGTAAGGTAACTTGTGATGATAAGTAGCCAAATTGCCAATGCTTGGGTGGAGCTCATTTTTAACGTCATGTCCTTGGTTAGAAGGGCGCCATTGGTGGTATGGTTTCTTTGCTTAGCGTCTTGACTTGTTTAGTGAGCCTGATAATACTTCATGAAATCCGTTGATTGGTGACCAGAACATTATTGCGTAATTGTGTTTGGGGCACGTTTTTGTACACTACTGATGCCATTTCGTGTTTGCCTGATGCTGAATTCCTCGCACAACATCTGCAACTACCACTGGGGATCCAGACCGCGCTTTAAAGGGAGAGGGGAGTGGTGTCCGTCCACGCAGCCTAGCCTACCTTCAAATGGCGATTTTTCCTCGAATTTCGGCCAGTTTTTTCGTCATTTTCGAACTTATCATTTGCGTAAACAAATTTTGTTTTCGAAGACAAATTATGTGCCATTTCCACCGGGAAGAGGGAGGGGCGGGGTGAAAGACTTCTTGGCCCCGGGGTTTTCTAACGGGAGGTGGGGGGGGGGCAATGACCCCAGCCCTGATACTCCTGATCCCCCTTTAGCTTTGCGAATAAAGCACAGTTTGGTTCTTCCCCTGAAGCGATTTATTTACGTCTTATGCAATGTTTCTTTTTCCGTTTTAGCTACAAGATGGCACCGTGGAAGCACCTGTACCTGCTACCTCTCTCCGTTTTTATTGGATTTATTATTACGTTCTTCACCGCGTAAGTTTTTTTTCGTGAAACTCTCCCGTGACGATCGTATCGGTTCCGTCTGTTTTGTACATTTCCTTCTAGTGTTATCGTTGATTTACACAAGTCCCATATCTCCCGTTTTCGCTGTTGGGATTTACGGGTTTGTCTCACCGTGATGGCTGGTTCTTAGGCTGAGCACCGTCGGCTAAGCGAGCACGGGAGGGGGGGGGGGGGTATTGACATGATATGGACTGTCCGAGCGGCCGTCCCTGTCCAGTTCAGCTGCCGCGCTGCTGACTGCCGCCTGATGGTGGGCTGTCGCAGGTACGCCATAGCTGTGTACCTGGGCCACGTGAAGCCGGACTTCCCGTACATCAGCGACGGCGGCACGTGCCCGCCCGAGTCGTGCATCTTCGGCCAGCTGCTCAACATCACGGCCGTGCTCCGTAAGGCGCCCGGCGGCCGCGTCTGACGATATGTAGCGCCGCTTTAGCGTGGGGTTGATGGTGTTCTTTGTGACTGTGTACTGCTTTGCGTTACAATGGGCCTGACGGTGTATTGTGCTGCTTTACAACGGGGCTGATGGTGTGCGTTGCGTGTACTACTCCGTGTTACAGTGATATGACTGTGCTCTTCTCCCTGTTACAGTGAGTGTGACGGCGCACGTTCTGACTGTGTACTGCTCCGTATTACAGTGGGCCCGACTGTGTCTTGTGTCACCCTGCGGTGGGTTGAGGATATGCGGTCGGAATGTGTACTGCTCCATTTAAGAGCGGTTTTGCACTGCTCCGTGTTACAGCGGGTCTGGCATTGCAGTGCTCCGTGTTACAGTAGGTGTGGCTGTGTAGTGTTCTGTGTTATAATGGGTGTAACTGTTTACTGCTCCATGTAACAGCGGGTCGGGCAGTGTATTACTGGATGTTACGGTGTAATACACTGTACTGACGGTGCACTGCTCCGTGTTACAGTGAGTCTGACTGTGCACTGCTCCGTGTTACAGTAGGTCTAACTGTAGTACTGCTCCGTGTTACAGTGGGTCTGGCTGTGTACTGCTTTGTGTTACAGTGTGCCTGACTGCAGTACTGCTCCGTGTTCCAGTGGGTCTGACGGTGTACGTGCGGTATAGCCTGGTGGAAGACTACTACAGCGTCGGCCGCCAGCGGGCTCGCTGGGAGCGGTGGCTGAACAAGACCGGCTTCTTCTGCGGCCTGTGCGGCGCCCTCGGCATCAGCATTGTGGGCAACTTCCAGGAGACGAACGTGCTCAGCATGCACCTGCTGGGCGCCATGATGGCCTTCTTCGTGGGCGTCTTCTACCTCTGGATACAAGTAAGTAGGGATAGAGACTTGGACGCTTTTCAACACTGCTGTTCGCTGTTGCACGTCTTTGACAGGGCCTGACTGGTCTGTGGCTAGTCTGTGGCCATTTACATGTATTTTTGGATGCCCGCTCCATATTCAGTTGCGGAGAGACGGTTACGTCAATGGGAAGGTATTCTCTCTTTAGATGTGTCTTCTCTTTTGGTCATGGGCTTCGCGTATATTCGGTGATGATTGATGCGGATGCTTGTGTGTGCTTCTTATGGGAAGGAAATTAGACAGCTCCGTTACAGGGATCAGCGTTTGATTTGCCAATCTTGGTTGGGAGGGAAAGTGGACTTTTGGCTGTTTGACTGAGCATACATCAACTGTCATTTTCAAACTGACTCTCTAAGTTAAAATAGCAGTCTCCCGCGTTCGACTGGCTTGGCCACCGCAATCGTGATGCCACTGTCTCCTGTTTGTCCGGTCTGTGGCCGGTTTGTGACAGCTGTGTCTGCTTTTACGGCTGGGTCCCCGGTCCTTGGCCACTTTTGGCGGCTGTCGTACTCCTGTGGCCGAACTGTGACGGCTGTGCCACTCGTGTGTGACCGGTCCGAGACGGCCATGTCCGCTGTCCGTGGCATGTCTGGCCGGTCTGTGACTGGTCTGTGGCGGGTCCGTGGTCGTGCCGTGACCGCTCTGCCCGTGCGGCCGCAGGTTCCCATCACGTACAAGACCCGGGCGGACATGACACACCCGCTGGTGTTCTGGCTCCGGCTGGCGATCTCGCTCGTCTGCACCGGCCTGTTTGTCAGCGGCTGGTCGTGCGCTTCCGCCACGCCCACCGAGCTCTACGACCGGCTCATGGACTCGGTCAAGGCCTGTAACGCCTCAGGTCAGCGGCTGGCGGCGGCAGGGCGGGTCTTCGGGTCAGGTTTAGGCCGTGGGGCCAGGGCGCGGTGTACAAGCCTTGTCGTGGGCAGCAGTTTTTTGACTAAAGTTTGGTGGGATGGTTCAGTTCAGTAGTCCGCGTCAAACCAGTGGCCCCTAACCGCACCATTGGTGAATTTCCTGTGTGGTGCCAGTAGCGGATATTCCGTGTGATGCCAGTGATGAGTTTTCCGTGTGATGCCAGTGGTGGGTATGCCGTGCGGTGCCAGTGGTGGGTATGACGTGCGGTGACAGTGGTGGGTATCCCGTGTGCCCGTGGCGGCTATTTCTGTGGGATGTCAGTGGTGGTGTCCCATGCGATGTCAGTGACGGGTATTTCGTTTGATGTCAATGACGGCTATTTGGTGTGATGCCAGTGGTGGCATCCCATGTGATGCCAGTGTTGGGTATGCCGTGCGGTGCCAGTGGTGGGTATGCCGTGCGGTGCCAGTGGTGTAGGTATGCCGTGTGGTGCCAGTGTTTGGTATGCCGTGCGGTGCCAGTGGTGGGTATGCCGTGCGATGCCAGTGGTGGGTATGCCGTGCGGTGCCAGTGGTGGGTATACCGTGCGGTGCCAGTGTTGGGTATGCCGTGCGGTGCCAGTGGTGGGTATACCGTGCGGTGCCAGTGATGGGTATGCCGTGCGGTGCCAGTGGTGGGAATGCCGTCCGGTGTGGGTATGCCGTGCGATGCCAGTGGTGGGTATGCCGTGCGATGACAGTGGTGGGTATCCTGTGTCACGCTGCCCGGCCGGTATCTACAGAGATCCCGGACAGTGAGTGGGGTCTGCCGCCGGACGGCTGGGACAACTACGTCTGCAGCACCGCCTCCGAGTGGATCCTGGCTCTGCTCTTCTCCTTCTTTGTACTGACGTTCGTCTACGAGTTCCGGCTTGTCTCCGTGGAAAGACCTAAGGTACGATCTTTTGCGAAACATTTGATTTGCACCGGATTATACGTAGGCTTGAGCTAAAGGGAAAGTTGTAATGCGTTGTGGGGCACAGATTTCATCATTTTGTTGTGAAGAAGTGTATGGTTTCGGTTTACTGCGTTCTTTGGGTAAAAACGGTTGACACGCGCTCTTTAGGGTACCTGCATATCCCAAATGTTGTCTGGTACGACCTTTCATGGAACGATATTTCTTCGGCACTATCTGCTACGTATCTGTATAAAGGCATGGCATTCGCCAGAGCACGCCAAATGCCATTTTCATAAAAACGGCCACGTTGTTCGGTAAGATTATTAATGGCTAGCCACGATTCACTTTTGCATTTCGGTTCTATTTAACTTAAAAACACGCACAGTAAAAAAGACGGCAGCCTGTGGTTCTGCGGCTCGCCTGGTGGCGGTGGCGGTACTAGACGTTCATTTTGCCGCCGCTAGAGGCGTCCGGGCCGATTGGTGACGTGAGCTGACGGTGTCGCGGTGGCCCAATTCTAGGTGCACTGCGGTGTGCCGAAACCGTGTGCCCCCGAGGAGGCGGCGAGAGCCTAGCCCCGGCCAGAGGCGGCCGGAAGGTGCGTGTGGCGGTGTGCGCCGTTTGACGCTTGCTTGTCCGCTCGCCAGAGTTTTTGTCGCCGAGCAGTCTTCGGCGTCTCCGCCAGCTTGGTTTAGGTTGAGATACCCGCCGCCGGGCGTCTTTTCGTCCGTTAGAAGTCTCCTGACCTCCTGTTGCTGGGGACGCTTTGTGCACGTTCATAGGCAGTGCTTATCCCAGTATTTTGTAGGCTTGCCGTTGACGTTGTGCCGTTACCTGCCTGATGTCCGATTTCCTAGCGTATCCCCCGTCTTGCTTGGCCCGTGCCCTGTGCCGGGGGTGTCGCTGTGTGTGAGGGCGGGGCACTGAGGTCAGCGGCATCACGAACACGGCTGGAGAAGAAGACTCTCCAAGAAGACTCTGGTTGGTTACTCGGGTCATCTTTCGGAATGTAATTGGGCCAGTCCTTGTCCGTTTGGATGGCGTTGTCTCGTCTTGGGTGATCCAGTCCCATTAGTAGTTCGTTTGATATTAAAACATCATTTTGCGCTTTTGTTGTGATTTTACGTTATTGGTCTTCACGGGACGGGGTGCAACGCGGAACGGTACCCTTGTCTGGCGAGGAATGATTTTAAGGAGAGTTTTTGGTGACAGCTCGATTTCGAGATGAAGGTTACAAACCCCACACTTCTTGATTTACAGATAGGTGTGATGCTTTGCTATGTTTCCCGTGGGGTCGGTTACATCGGGTGAGACAAGCGTAAAGAAATTCGATGTTGCCGTTTTCCGCGCATCGGTAGGTGGATTATTGTTGGTTGCGTTACGACTCGGTACGCTCCGTCCGTGCATCTCTGTAAGAACGTGTAAGGGAGGATGACCTCGAGCTCCGAGGCCGGGCCCGGCGACCGACAGCCACTGTCAGTCCCACCTGTGGACCCTCTAAGCCATGTGAGGGGAGGGGTTTCGTCTGACCGCCGGCCGGCCGTTCCAGCTGCTGCGCGTGGCCAGCGTGCGCCGCCGGCGGCGCTGGGTCGCCGTGGAGACGCTGCAGCCGCCGCCGCCTCTGCTGGCCCGCGGAGCCGCCGCCGCCGCCGCCGCCCCCGCCCCCGGCTCGCCGCCGCCCCGGCAGACCGAGTTAGTGGCCAGCTTCTCCGACTGCGAGGCGGCGCCCTGTGTCGCGCTGCCGGGCGCCGTGACGGTCGTCTCGTGACGCGGCGTGACGCTCGGCCCATCACGGCGGCGCGCTGCCGTCGGGGCAGACGGGTCTGCCAGGACGGTCGGCCCGGGACTGGGCGGCGAACTCGGCCGAGCCGTGGTGCTGGTCACCCGGCCGCCGGTGATGTCAGGTGCTGTCGTGGTCGCCGAGAGAATGCCGGTCGCTTTGATCGGGCTGGACACTCTGAGTAGTCCTGGAATAGTCACCTGTTATGTTTCTGGAGTTTATAGTGTGTTTAGTTTCCTCGCGCAACTGACGCGTCGGCGCGGGAAGGAGTCCGAAAGCAATAGTCGCAGTAGTAGTCAGAGCAAGAAGAAAAGTCGAAAGTAATGGTGCTGAACAGTTTTCCATCGTGTGCCTTCACGCGGTTGTGTGTACGATGTTGTTTTATGTGTTGTGCGCTGCTTTTCTGAGTTCCACTCGGCAGTCGTACGCATAAAAGAGGGTTACTGCGCGCTCTATAGTGTCACCTGTCGCGGTGAGTGATTTGTCAAAGGTGCCATTTCGCAGCATTGCTGTGAGTCCAGTACTGTTGTCTTCCATGACGACCTTGCTCGCCTTATTTTTGATGTATCGTGTGGTTGAGGGACGAAGGCGACTGGAGGTCTTCATGCGCTATGACACTGCCTGGACATTTTCAGCTTTGACGATGTTCCTCCAAAAAGTGAAGACCCTCTCGGACGATGGCGTCTCGCACCGGCCATTGTCTCGCGCTTTATTGCTTTTCTTTCCGGTAACGGCATATGACTTAATCGATTAACGGCATCTCCGAACTGATGCCGATGACTTGTTGACCCTCCGCTTCTGGGAGCTCCTGCCCTTTTCTTTCCTGAGTCATCGTCATCCCGTGAAGAACTTCTGGACGGCCGCCGATACAAAACGTTGCGGTCCTCGGCTGGCCATGGTGTTTTGTTCCTGACGATCCATAATGACGACTCTCCCGCCGCGCAGTCCGCCGGCCAGCGTGTTTAGTGCCTGATATAAACATGTCCCATAATTACGTCAAAGCGCACGTGGCTTTAGTGTTTCGTCTGCCGAAATCCCGTCACTCTCACTCTGCTGGTTTTATCTCACACCGGTCACGGTGCTGGTTTTATCTCACACCAGCTGCTCGAAGCAGCGGGCGACCCTTCTTATTTTCCACTGCTGAGTGGAGGATTCAGGGTTGCGTTATAGCCGGGAAAACTCGAGTCTCGGCTTTCGGTTCTCTTGCCTTGTCGCGAACCAGGCAAATTCCGGGGTCTCCGGGAAGCCATGCGTTCCGTGCGACACACCTCGTGAACCGTATGAAAACAGGAACTCTCCTGACACCTGTGGGCTGCGTGATTGGCGCTGTTGTTAGAGACACTGATGTTCCATAGGCCAGGACTCTTGCGACCCGCTCCGGTGACCTCGTCCCTGCAACAGCCCCCCCCCCCAACGAACCCACCATACGTGAGCCTAGAAACATGCGAAACACGCCTTGGAAACTTGCAAAAACGCCGGTCTTCGACCCCCAGCTATTGTTTCTGTTTTCGTAGCCGGCCCATATTGGAGTGTATTTTGCACCTGGCCCGCGTTACCACACCCTTGACGTTCGCTGTTGCGAGCAACATTCTCTGTGTGTCTTGTTGCGTTCAGCGCTTCGCATAACTGATGCATTTATTAGTATTGTCCTTGTTTTCATTGGTAATGCCCGCCTTCCTATGGACGGCAATGTGACATTAAATTTGCCGCGGTGGAGTATTATTAAAGAAGCTTTCGTTGAATCCTGGCTTCGAGCTCTAAGCTCCAGGTCGTTGTGGACAAATTCGAATGGTTAGTTCTTCTCGCGAGGAAAATGATTTGTTCTTGTTGATTTTTTAAGCACTAGGGAGTATTTATGTTCTGTCTGTTGCTGGATAGATGATTTGTCATTGTCTTGACATTTGACTCTGTGGTCTGCCAACGGTCTGACAGGGGAATGTGCCTTTCCCAACAGCTTGCCACCTCTCGCACTAACGAAGTTTTTTATGCACGGCGTCGGAACGCGTTCAGCGCTGGTCGCGATGGGATGGTCTTGTAAAGATTGACACAGAAATTCACCGTTGGATATGCCTCATCGTTTCACTGCCTTGTGAGTGCCTTTGAATGGTTCGATGTTTTTCAGTGCCTGCTTGCCGCTTGTGACGCGTGAGCGACGTTGGCACTTCGCGGGTTCCGAGCAGTGTTGCTGATGTCGCGATTGCCGGTGTCTGGTGGACAAAACGGAGCGTGTAAATTTGTCCTCTCCTGCCTTAGCTGTGTGTCGGACGGACAGATTATCGCATTCTTCCAGAGTTGGCCTTTTGTCTTGTGTTGACTACGTTTTACTCAACTATATTCGCGCTGCAGACATGACCGTGATGGTTGCACCGTGCGAACAAATGCAGTCAGCGTGCGCTGATATTTTAGAGAGCCAATAGAACAGGTGTTCAGCCAGGCGATGCTGTTTGTCCCGCATCATTGTATTTATACAGTTGCAATTTTCTCGCCGACCGCCCGGACCTGTCGACGACCTCCCGACGTGGCCGAATAACAACGCGGCGAGACCTGGCCGGGTGCCGGCGTTCCTCTCTCTCCCCCAGCCGGAAGTAGTGTGCCGCTGCGTGCCTCCGGCTGGTGCGTACTCGGGCCTGCGCCATAAATAGTCCGGGCGGTCACGCCCTCAGTGCTGGCCAATCGGCCGGCCCGAGACACCGAGCGGGTCACGCCGCCGGCTCAGAATAGCCAGCCTGCCTCGGCACCACCGCGCGGCCGGCAGTCGGCGAGGACGGCTTGCATCGCCGCTTGGTGCGATGGGACCGAAACATATGCTGGGCTCGATGTGAAGTGCAAACGCGACAACGAGAGCGCTCCTGACGGCGATCCCAGGTCCTGCGAAATGCAAAGGAACGGGACGTGCTCGGCATTTGCACAACGGTTTTACGTCGTTACACGAAGGTTTCTACATTGACAGACAGAATAAAAGCTTTGGGGAGAGTAAGGCAGCGCTAAACGTAGTATGTGTTCACGAAATCTCCCGGTGAGTGTTACTAAACAACGAACTTCCACCGCAAGGCATATGGTCTATATACAACCAGATCACATGCGCCAGGTCTGAGCACTCGTTCATACCAAAAACAAAAATCAGTCATCCACCATATCAAAAAATAAAGCAAAATACAAATAGGCAGAAATTCACCCTGGTTTCTTGCTTGGCGAGGGCTGTCAGGGGCTTCCTGCGGCTTCACCCCTGACGTGGATACCATAGAGGGCAGGACGGCTGCAGCCACGGCGATCGGGCGAGGCGCCAGGAGATGGTGTGTGGCCGCCGGCTGCGGTCTGCGGCGCACTGGCCCGCAGATCGCCTCGTGCTGTTCCACTTCTGGTGCGGTTCGAACCCAAGACCACCTTTGCGGGAAGCAGGCATCTGACGCTGTTACTGTAATAGTCATTCAAATGAAGGACGCAAATAGGGGCTACTTGTTCTTGCGAGGACTGTTGACGGACGTGGCACAGTTTCGATCTCCTTTGGTCTTCTTTCCTATTTAAAATGTGGAAACAGGACTTGGTCCTGCTCAGTTGTACAGCACCTATGATTTAGTTCACGACGGATTCTTTCTTCAGGAGTACCGCCCACAAAGTAGAGCGGGTAGAACACCGTCCTGTCTCGGTAATTCATCGCTGAGCCTCAGTGCCGAGGTGAAGTTTCGCCTTCCCGCGCCATGGGCCTGGACGCGCCCCTGCTGACCAGCATCACGGGACCCGCCACAGTGCACACGTTGCACAAGCGCTCCGCCGCGCTGGCGCCCAGACCCCGTCATACAAACTACGTCAGTAGTCTTACATGCAAGGCTATCGTACATGGCAGTGGGCACTGGACGGTCCGGTGTTGTGAAATGATGAGCTACGCTGCGTCAGGGACGGGTCGAGGCGGTGGACCAGCATTATAGGCCAGCGTAACGGCATCGATGTGCACTGTGCAGGTTAAGCGATTCAGAATTCACTGGCCTGGCGCTGTGCGTGAAATGGAAAAAAACCGCAGTGGAGCCAAATCAACGAGGACGAGCGTAACGGAAAAATACATACAGTAGACGCATGGTTTCCTGTCATGTCCCTTGTGGCCCGCTGAACAGGCACACGCAGGGCGTCACTGTTACGGCGTAACGGCCAAACCAAGCTCGCAGTCCTTAAGGGGAATGCGAACTTTCCACCCGAACACGTGTTTTGGACTGAATTAGCCTAGCTTGTAGTCGTAGAAGCCCGTTTATAACATACGCTGTCAATAATCTACACTTTCGGGTGTCAGCGGCGATTTCCCGCGGTTCTCTCCGTGCGCTCTGTTTACAGCTGTTGCACGATGTCATTGGCTCGCGATGGCGCGTATTGTGTCACATCGGCGGGGATTACAAAATAAAATTAATAAGTTAATACATTTTCTGGAGTTTCTTGAAATTTCCAAGACAAAGGAGTACTGAAAACGACACCAACGGCACTCATCAGATCAACCAAGACTATTTATGAAGCCTTTCAAGGTGGGGCATTCCCTGTTTTTGAGATTGGCTGTAGCATATGACCCACTATCCGGTATCCACACCCTATTCAGTTCACCACCAAAGTTCCAGAGCCGGCAGCATAAGTGTAGGGGACCAAGACACCAGAGTTCCAGAGCCCATGACTCCCCAGGAAATCTTCAGTGGGGCCCATAAGTCCTGTATAATGTCGACGCCCGCATTAGTGACGTTTGACTTTCGCCGTCGGAGCAACAATCACAACCTGCGTCACGTATGCATACGAATTCATATCAAAACACCTATATATTAACAAATGCAGCATAAATGACACACAATACGGTCAAACATATCCCAAGCACAGAACGTCCTCGCTTCAGAGGACCACGTGCATGGCAAAACCCACATATCGCGTCGTATCTGGATCAAAAGCCATGAGTTGCCATTTGTGCATGATACATCTGTGATGGTCCGCACCACCGGACCAGTCCGGAGCATCATGCCCGTGTCTGAGAGGGTAGCAGACACTGGCACGGGACTGCAGCTCCGCACGGCTCGACTCGTCTTCACCACCGACGCCCCGGCGATCGACCCCAGTACGTCCGCCGCCAACTCACAGCACTAAAAAACCGGGCAGCCGGTCGACACCCGCACCCGGACGGCCCCAGTTGCTCCAGTGGGGTCGGCCTGGGGATGTCGCGGCGCCCGCAGTCCTGCGGCCCTGAGCAGTACACGTCGCACTCGGCAGCCGACGCGCCGACCGACGCGGGCCCTATCGCCGGCCGCGGTCACGACGGGCCGTCGCCGCCGGCCGGCCGGGCAGCCCCGTCCACGCTGCCGCTCATGTCACGGCCGCGCCAGCAGCCCCTGGTTCACACCACCGCCGCTCTGGCGGGGGCGGGGTCCAGGAGGCGGTCCGCTCCGCAGCCCCAGCGACCGAGGGACGCCCTCGAGTCGGCCGGAGCCGAGCCGGTACACCGGCTAATTGGACCTCCTCTGCTTCCTGGGGTCCTCCTTGAAGTGCTTGTTGATGACGCGGTACTGACGCAGCATGTAGAGCGCCTCCAGCTCCTTGGCGATGTGGTCGCACTTGCTGAGCAGCTGCTCGATCTGCTGGGGGTCCGTCACGTCCTTGTTGTTGTCGAACGCCTTCCGCAGCTTCTCGCGGAAGTAGTCGTAGCCCTTGGGGTAGTTTCTGCCCAGATAAAGCAGCTGTGGAAAGGCACGTCTCTGTCAGAAATCGCGACATGTACATTGCCTTAACGAGCAAAAATGATTCCATGAGTTAGGTTCAAACCACACGACACAGTAGGTCAGTCATACCCACAGTAGTTCAGTCCACAGACTGACCTCAACAAAACAATGCAGACAGTTGTCCCATCAGTCAAGTGAAATATACTGCAAACCAAGCCCCGACCTATACTTTTCAACCTGGGCATGTGCAGCCGAAGAAAATATATTGCGGACCAAAAACAGAACCGTTTACTATTCAGGTCATGCCTCGGGGAACCTGAGGTGACAGCATGGGCCCGTTCAGGACATTTAAACGTAGCATACCCGGCGAGACCAACAGGCGCAGTGCCATCGCAGCAGTTGTATCACGCACAATGTAACAACACAGTGCATCAACATAGCCTGCCAGCTGCTGCAAGGGCATGCGATGCCGGGATCCGTCTTGCAAACGCGAGCCTCAGAGATCAAAGGGCAAGAAACCACACACAGCCTGGGCCGTCAACAACTACGCCCAAAACAATCAGATCTCACATACCACGGATTTTAACACCAACACAATCAACACGGTCGGAGGTGACTTCAGAGTCCCACAGCCCAATGTGGCACATCGTGGAGCAATCGTCAGACACCTCAGATTTTCATTCCGCGCATATACACTCCACGCGTATCATACTGTGCGGAATAGCAGCTTTTGCTAAGCGCTGCTCCCCGACCGGCTGCCGTCTTCTCGGGGAGGTGGTTACTTTTTTGGCAGACAGTCACAGGACGGGGCCCGCAGTTTGACGGACAAAGTCTGAAACAGCGCTGCCGTCCGGCCGACGGGACAGGACGAGACGATAACGCCGTGTTCAACGGACAGGAGAAGATGGAACGCTCCTGACTACAGGACACCAATGAACGAGCTCCTGTAACTCGTAGAACAGGACAAAACCAGGCGCTGCGGTGCCGCGTTGGCAAACACGTCAACCATGCAACACGTTCGTTCCCGTGCTGATACGATGCCCAATGTGATTCGCGAACATTCCCAGCTCTGCCATCGGCAACACTCGCCGGCTGCCGCCCTGGGAACAGCCTTTGCCGGGGCAGGCCAGATCACCTCCCGGCAGCAGCGGCGATCGACCCAGAACAACAGTCCGCGCGAGGCCGGACCCCGCGGCCGGCGCCACATTCGCCGCATTCCGGGCCGCCGCCTGCCCTGCTCCGTCGTCGGCTGTCGTGCGGCCACTTCCCGGTCTCGAGTGTTGCCGACAGGACCGGCGGCAGGTCGCGCCGTCACGCCACCAGGCACGCTGAAAGTTCGGCCCTCTCGCGGGGAGCGAGGGGTCATCTACCCCGTCCATAGCGTCGTCAGCTGTTGTCGGGCGGAGGGGGAGAAATCCCGGGCAGACGCGCAGCCGTGTGGACCGAAAACAGGCGAAGGGTACAAGGCTTGGCGTCACGAGTCCACCATATTGCTCAAACTAGGCATCCACGCTGTAGAAATGCGCGAGGGGGCGAAATAATCCACGACTTTCCAACATGCACAGATATAACGTTTTTTTCCGCAGGAGCAAACCCAGGGGGCGCGGCCCTTCCCAAGCCGAAAGATGCACCGGCGGCGATCAGGTCTTGTTAGCATCCACCGCCCAAGAAATCCACAACGTCCAGGGTGCCACAAAATGTAAACAAAAACACGGTCCAGTCTTGAATACCAAAGACGCCATAAATAGCAGATGTCCCCGCCGGCGGCTGACGGCAAACCGGTTCAAACTGGTCACAACCAACTGAGACCAGATGGGCGCGCCCACTGGTGCCCGCTGGGTATTGTCAAAGTCGGAGGGGACATAACGATGTTATGTCACATATCAGTCCAATGTTAACGTGCAGCCTAGCCGTTTTGCTGTGGCACGATTTATTAATCTTCCACGTAACGTTCTGAGGTTCTGACCCCGCCCTTCGAACGACATACCAATTAGATGCTCAATGTCTGGGAAGGAGCAAAGATTGCCCGTCCCTCACCTTTTTTTCCCGTAACGTCCGCGGTAATAACGCTGGAGAGAAGAAACTTTGACACTTCTGATGAACTCTTAACGCACTGTTTGACGTCTGACATTTTAAAATGAATTTGTTAACTTTTTTGCAGCACTACAGCCCGTCGAAAGCAGGAAGCCGGTCGCGTGGCCGCTCTTTTTACAGCGGCAACGGTCACATGCGTGTCGGGCCGTAGGAATGGCACTATGTCGAGTATGAAATCGGTCCTGCACGGTAGGCAGCTACAAAAGATTATGGGGGAATAGTTTAAGTGATACACTTACCCTATAACACTACGAGTCGCCTCGGTGAAGTCAACCGAGGTCAACCAAACCTGAATGAACATGAAAGCATTTGTCCTTTTCCTGCACGTTTTTCCATCGGATCCCAACGAAAATTTGAGGGGATTTAGTCTACTAGATGAATAAACTTACCCTGAAGCACAGGTAACCTAAATGAGGTCAATCGAGATCAACCGAGGCCAGGTACTAAAAATGCAACATTTTATGAAGCTGTCATGAAGAAATGTGGTTAGATCTTGACTGAAGAATGAATGCTGGTGCCTCAAAGCGATGGAAAAGCTAAGTCAGGTCAAATGAGGTCATCCAAGGTCCATTAGTAAAGATGGAACATTTTTTTTCGTTTTCTCTGGATCTACGTAAATAGTCTCAATTACGTTTTTTGGCGATGTATTTTGTTCAACTCGGATGCACTGAGATGACCTCAGCACGTCATCTACCTTACAGATATATAAAGGTATCCTTTATGGTTACAATCAACCAGACTGTTACGTTCGATTATGACAAAATACCAACATTTTGAAAAGTCTACCTGGGCTGACCTCGTTTCATCAAACTTAGGTCAACCTCGCTTTACGGACTTTACCTCGTCATCTATGGACTGTGGTTCTATCAACATAGCCTATGGCTCCATAAATTTGAATGCAATCGGTTCAGCCGATCTGTGGGAAGGAGAGCGAGCTACTGATTCGACATCTGATCTCGTTTGGCGCCAACAGACTTGACCTAGGCCATTCAATATCTCAGGGTCGTAAAATCACGATACAGATGTCTTTCCCACAAAACTTCGTTGCTGCCACTAGTTGAATGGATCAGAAGGCAGGGGGTAGACAACTATGCCTTGCAACAATCCGTGCGCGTCATTCTCAGAAGTCCACCAGAGTAATCCCCGGCATTTGTAATGCCCATCCCCCATTAATCCATGATCCCCGAACACGCTGACATTCAAGAAAGCGCAGTCAGAACGGTTCTCAGCCTGCTGCTCTTTCAAATCAACCCGCGCCCAACTGAAAACACGTGAGCACGTGACGCATGACGATTCAATGCGCTGCCGGGGGTCTAAAAGCGGATGCCCATGTTGGCAGCGTGCCTGTCCGTTACTTTGGCCGTGTGCCACGCCTCCTAACGCGTCCCTGCCATGGGCGTCACCGTCATGGGCGTCGGCATGGAGCCATGGCGCGGCCTCCCCACTCCCGGCGGCGGACCGCTTTGTTCCTGCTGCCGCCAGACGACCTTGGGATCTGTGAAGGTCAGATGGTCGCCAGCTACGGAGGGCAGCAGCTACGCAGACGGAAGTGTCTCGCACTGTCCGGAAAAGGAAATTTAGTGCTCTCATGGCGCTCAGGAGGCCACCAGAAGCTGCGAGCAGAAGAGACCTGCGGTTCATGAAGGTTGTTTTTGTCGTTAACAGAATCTTGCCAGTGAGAGGTGTTGCGACGTACGTCCACAGAAACATAAAAACCCCTTTTCGGCCCTGAATTCCCAGCCTTCTGCAAATTCCGGACGCTTGTTCACCTTACGTACAACCTTTCGCCTCATTTCCGACAGTCTTCTCAGTTGAGGGTGACGGTAATCAAACGCGTCACATCGCTTTTCGATGGGATCAGGAAAGAGCCGCAGTCGCGGTCCCGCGTTCCCGACTGAAACAGATACCACCCTGACGTCATTTTCTCCTCCGTCGTCTGCAATGTTTGTCTACCGCTGCCCGTCTGCGGTCTGGTGGGCGGCGACGGGACAGAAACCCTGCCTTCTGTACCGTTTGCGTCACCAGATGACACCCGACCCCTGCCCAGAAGCTGACGGTCGTCTGACCTTGGCCGTGACAGACGACAGTGGCGGCCAAGGTCACCTGCCGGTCTGGTTGGACCGCTGACGACCGCCAGGCCTCGCCGCCGCCTCGGGTCTTTCGTTTTTAACTCCACAGTTGTGCACGCTTCTGGTGCACTTGGCGGACTTCCTCACGAGCTCGCTGGGCTCCTATGTCTGGGCCCACGAGCATGCTCAGCAACTCGGTACTGCGGCTACCGATGGGCGCGGGAACGAAGGATGAAGCTATGGCTCTTCTTTATTCAAGCTATTCTTTAATTCTTTTAAGTCATTCGTACTCTATTGTGGCGTTGCGTAGAAAGAGCTCACGATCCGCCGATGCCTTTCACGTTCCTTTGTCCCCACACTGTGCATTGTCTTAAACAGCGCATCTGAGCCACACTTTCATTACAACGAGTGGAGAGATTAATGGAGATGTTGGTAACAACTCTCATGTCAATAAGCATGAATCAGGTAGCAACCTGCTGCTAACCATTCCACAGCATCCCAATGAAGGTGACACTTGCCATCTGATGACTAGGTTAGCAGCAGAAGTCTCATTTCATTTCCCTATGAGATACACCGAAAAACGCAACCATCCTTCAGTTATATCGTAGCCGGCTAGCAAGCACCCAGCTGCGTTAAGCTGCCGGACAGGCATTGCCGTCGCCACCTGGGGGCAGTGGGCCAGTTTTCCCCATCTCGAAATGCCTCGAGATCGATCCAGATCCGGGCTTTCGACCGCACGCCAGGATGCCAAATCCCAAATCCCTGGCTATGGACCGGATCCCATGAAGTGCAGGTTGTAAAGGAGTCGGGACTGACGGCTCACGGCTTGCTGAGCACGCGGCATCGGCACGCAGCTTTGCCGGCATTGCAGACGATTTGGCATAATTTCGCCGGCTGTGGACAACTGAGCCCACGACCGCCGCTGCAGTGCCCGACCGCGCTTCGGTTTATTTGGATATTTCGGTTAACATCCTCTCCAGCCGCGCTCAGTCGGAAATAACTGTCGTCATGGCAACGTTAATCGCTCTAGGCACCGGGAGAAAGTCCATGAAAGTAACGAAACCAGAATGGCGAGAAAAGAACGCAATTTTAGCGGGCCTCTCTGGCGTGCAATATTTCGAAAAACATGGGAAAAAGATGCAAAAAGCGTATGCCCGAGAAAACGCAGGAAGTTCGATGACGAATAAGAGACCAAAATAGTATGCAACCTTGCAAATGCGCAAAGGAGCTTCCAGCCATACCTGAACCCAGCTGCATGACAGTGGATTGCCTGCTACTTTTTTTTATAAGACCCCATTTCCGTACCAATCCTCACCCATCCCGCGTAGTTGTCGGAGAGACTAGGCGCGCTTGCAAATCATACGGCCTTGGTTGTGACATTCGTGGAATACAACCATGTCTCCAAATACATTCAACATTCAATAGATGAAACCATCAACAGACAACAGCGTCAGAACTATCGAGCTTCGCTAAATCCTTCACGTCGTGCTGGTTGGGCAAATCCAATGCCCAACGTGATAACAAACTACGCTATTCAAGAACCACGGGAATGAAAAACGTAAGAAATACTTACCAAAAAGGGGACTGTCGCAAATAGCAAACATTAACGACCAAAGACATCTGTGATTCCAAGCTGCGCCTCCGTTTTGCACCAGAGTACTGTAATTCTATTGTCTTCAGTGTTCCTGAATGGCGATTGGCCCCATGCCAATGCTGAATAGCTTTCGTAATTGATTCCCTTCACTCTCACCCACTTCAAAAGACGTACACCGCCAGATAACGTTAGCATGAAAACGTTGGCAAATGAAATCGGTGCCCACAGTTGTGTGAGAGGAAAGCTTCTGTCCTTCCGCTGTTCTAACGGGAATGGTTTTACGCGTACTTCACCAAAAACATCTAATCGGAAAGTGACGAGCCACTCACGGGAATTCAGAACCTGTATGCATTTCTTTTCCACTTCTGCTCTCGAGCAGCAGCATCAAAATTCCTATTTCATCTTGGGAAGTGGCAAAATTTAAACAACCTCTGAGACTTCCGTACGGTGACATGACAATGGAACTAAGGCGGAAGCGGGAGAGAGGGGTCTTTTACGAGAAGCCAGCTTCGTCTTACTTTTGCTTTCTCCGTCTCACATCTTGGCCACGTCAGTGGTGCCAAGTGTCTGCTCAGCCGTTCGCAGGATACAACTGTAGCACATGTTAACGGATGTTCACGAACTGCGCGAGAGATGTAAGCCAGAATATGGGTCATGCAGACCTAGTTGCCTACCCATGTTTTGTGCCAGTCCTCCAGCCATCGAGGACTGAACGGCTATTAGGAAGCATGGTCCAAAATTTGAGGCAAAAATTTGTCCTAAAAATATGTTCCACCCCGACTTCCAAGCGTATTCTCAGCCGGTTGAATCAGGGCTCACTACGCAAACAGCATACACTCACATTTTTGTAGGCTTGCATCACCTTCCCCCTCGACACGTTCGCCATCGCACGGTCCGTCTGAGAACATGGTTCAGACACCAAAATAGGAAAGCAGTTCTCCTGTACCTGCTACAGTTGGCATCACCAGCCACCACTTCCGGCTCTCTAACATCGGATAATGTTGCAAAGGCGTTTGACATCACATGGCATTCAGGAAACTTCAGGGTGCAAACAGCGCCCGGACAGGCCACTAAGTCAACTCCAGCGTACAATTAGCGCAGGTACATGTGACCCGCCCTGACTCCACTCCTCACCTGTCCTGGTCGCCGCGGACCGTGTTCTTTCACCAGCCCCGGCGACGGCACCTCACACTCTTCTGAACCTGGCGTAGTACTGCGGCACGTCGCCTCCCCAGACAGTCACCCCGGCCCCGCCCCCCGCCCCTCGCGTCACTACCGACTCGGCGCTGGGCCCGGGGCGCGAGACAGCCAGCGAAACCCGACCTTGTCGGCCGGCGCGCCGCCATTGGCTGGCGCGGCGGCGAGCCCCGACAGTGACCTTGACGGGCGCCTGCCGCGAATTACATCATCCTGACGCAGGCGTCGCCGAGTCAGGGGCTGGGGTCTTTTATGGACAGGTCTTTATCTCCTGCCAGGCCTCCGGGCAAGGGTGTCGATTTGTACTTTTTTGGAGGGCTGGGAGCATGCCCCCCTACCAGAGACGTAGCCGAGGGGGCCATGGGGGCCGTGCTCCCCCCCCCTGAGCCAAGGGTTTAGAGGAGACCGGGGTCAAATGTTACATTTTTTACCTTTTCGACCCCGGGGCGAAAATATTTCGGGCTGGGGAACATTTTCTCGGGTTTTCACAAACCCTGATATTTTGCCTTTGTAGCGGATATGAAAAGATCCCGAAATAACGACTTTAAGGTATCGAAATTATTGTTTCAAAAAGTCGCTTCAGCTGTTACAATTAACCCCAGGTACGGGGTAAATTGCAACAGCACTTAGGGTCAAATGTAGCATGTTAGCGAATGGTGTAGTGGTGTAGTGAAAGCCACTTTTTTCGAAAACAGCCTTTAATGAACAACATTGTCTCTTACATCTTAAGCTTTTCCTGGAATGAAATCACAGCTCCAATACAAAAAATACGATTTCGCATCAGCGTAAAGCTCAAGTACTCCAGCCGCTTTTCCTGAATTAGATAACAGCCCTACCTTTCTCAGGCCAAGAACCGACGCTTCATCAAAAGCAGAAGACGTCTTCTTCATCACTGCTGCTTTCCCTGCGTGCTGTCTTCCGAGCCCTCTTCCCACCAGCCTTCGTCTTCTTCTCTTCATGCTTGTCCTTGTCAAGATTGAGCTTCTTCGATGCTTGTTTGCAATCCTTGCGATTCTCTTTTAGCTCTATCGCTCTCCTTTTTAGAGTGTCAGTCAGAACTGCGGCCTTTCGCTTTCGACCCGCACGGCTGTTTTTTCTTTGACCTGCCCTGGGTAGCGGCCGAATCGCTTCAGGGGTGAGCTGCTTCGAGGCGATCCCCGATAGGCGAGACTGTTCGATCCCCGATGGACCAGGCTTGTCGATCCCCAATGTATCAGTCTCTGCAGGAATGATGCATGATATATATCGTCCATGATGCATGGATATCATGATGTATTTCCAATGCAACATGCAGAGAAAGACAAATTAAACTATACATAATTGTCCCATACTTCCCCCGGAAATATCCAAATGAAGTCAAACTAGAATTATTTAATCAATAAAATAATCAATAAATAAAGTAATAAAATATCTTAATAAATCCGCTGTGAAGGTAAAACATCGACGGTAAGACCACGGTGACTAGCCGCCAAGAAGGTAACCACATATTAAAATTAAAATTGACAAAACAGTGCCTAAAAGATAAATCAGGGACCGTTGACAATAATATCGTAAGTATGATTTTTGAATGATATTAATATTGAATTTGGGAACAAAATTGCATGTTGATTAATTGGACGGGGCATGTTTCCATAACCTCCGCCCCCAGTGGTTACATTTATGCTAAGTGCATTGATATTTTACATAAATGTAGGTTTAATGGTCTGACCATAGGGGTCAATTGTAACACTGCTACGTCTGATCCCAGCAACAATGTTACAATTGTCCCCGTCACGCCACGCCATCTTTGAGACAAAAATGACGCAAAACGAGGCGGCGTGGGCGGCAACTGATGCACTCATTTTTTGACCAGGCACCCCCACCCACCCCACACAAACTCTTCAGCCCGTGTCTAGCAAGATACATGAATGAGCTGATCATATTAAAAAATAAGCAAAGTTACAATACACTCTAAAAAACAATGGTGAACAGCACAATGGACTCACCCGCCGCACCAGCCTGAAACCCCGTGAGGAAAAGGAACAGTTTACTGCGCATGTCCAGTAGCGCCTCCAGCGTCATCCATCTGTAAGTTTCGAAGTAAAAGCTTCTGTTACAATTGCCCCGTGTTACATTTGACCCCGGTCTCCCCTACACTAGATATATGACGATTTCGCACGAATACGCAATAGTGGTCACTGATATGTTGGAAAAGCAAATATTATATGTATTCCCGAGGGTTAAATGTAAGGTCAGCTACATAAAACTACTGCTTTTTCGTATAAATTTTGTCCTGCGCCAGTGGCAGACGACAAAATTTGACATTTTCCCCCAGGGCAATCCTGGCAACGTGCCTGCCCCCTACAATATAGATCTGGGTTCCTTCTAAAGTCTTCCACCTCCCATCTTTTTTTGCTAGTTTTAGCAAAGGGAATATAGTTGGTTATTTGGTAAATGATGACCAAAACATGACAATGAAAAGTGCCGTCGGTCAATATGAAATGGCCTGAATCCGTTGAAAAACTCACATTTGGGGAGGTTAGGTTCTCAGGCCCACGGCCGCCCCCCCCCCCGCAACATTTACGCAAAACGACACCCCTGCCTCCGGCGCCCCATATCATGAACGCCACTGAAATCAACGAAACTGCCCATTCCCAAATGAATGCCATAGTGGAATGTCATTTTTGTCCGTAACTTCTTGTCGACATTTTCGTGTCTGCAATCAAATTCGCATTCTCATTTTGACCATAAGTATCTCTCTCTTCGGACAAACAAAACGAGATACTTACAGACATGGATTCCGTCTGGCATGGGCGGCAGCACAGATTTTTGACTGTGGGTTACTACCAGGGGCGTAGCCCAGACGATGAGTTCTTAAACTGGGCCATTTCATTTTACGATTTACAATCTTTACAATAAAAATGCGCCCGCATATCTGGCCAAAATGACAATAAATTGGCAATCACGCGAAAGAAGATGCTGCGTACTGCATAACAAAACAAGCCACCTTCTTCGCTCTCCATGACACGTTCTTGCAAATTTTGGACTTTGTCTCCTCCTCCGAGCAACGGCCAGATTTCCATGATTTCATTTATGGAAGTAAACTTTGCCACAACTGACAAAATGACGTCGCACAGTTTTATCATTCTAGGCACCGGGTTTCAGGTCTCTGTCGAAGTCGGACTGATAATCATCTCACACCAGCCAAATTCGTTAAAATGACTAAACTTTCATTTTCATCCCAAAAATCTAAGAACCAATCGCATGCTTCACCACAATATTTCGCATCACGAGTTACAATTATTGTGAGTTACTCGGAATAGGCAATACGCTACAATCAAATGACTGGGTTTCTGGTACCCCACGTACCCCACGGTGGCGCCGCCCATGCCGTTCAGTGATGGTCGAAGCGTTCATGGCCTCTGGAGGTCGAAGGAAACTTCGAGAAATATCCTTCGTGCGCAGTGAATGAAAACACTACCGCGATCGAACTTATAGATAAACGTCACCTAAAGTGGTCTCAAATGAAAGCCAACATCAGAATCTTTAGTCAGGCCCGGTGGCCTGACCCGTGACCCTTAATTCTACGGGTTATATTCGAGGTCAAATATGAGAAACGTTACTGCAGCCAAACCTACCCATGCACAGAGAACTGCGGCGATTTTCAGTGAGGGTGAGAATGTGTTATAACTTCATGCACGATACGTGAAACCGCAATAAACATTTTCAAATTGTTCCCTTTTAAACAATGTCATAGGGATGCCAATTTATGGGCCAAATACAAGGAAAGAGGAGGGGGTGGGCCTAGACACGAAAAAATTTGGGAAGCTTTGAAACGTCCGAGTCACATAAATGGAAGCAGTCCTCCGATCTCTAAGCTTTCACGGGACATAAACGAAAACAAAACCACTGCTCAGAGGTTTAAGAGGAAGTCTTAACCCGTTAACACTGTTCCGTTAACACTTAACAAATCCTTTGCCCCAGCTGTGAAGCTCCACATGTGTGCAGAGGGCTAACTGCGCACCTGGCAGCGGCGCGCGAGACTGACATACCGCGCCTGGGGCGACGCCCTCCGGTCTTGTTTTTGTGCCCGCAGCCAGTCGCCGGCATACCAGCTTTTTGTGAGCCTCCTCTTCGCTCACTGCGGCGGTTGAACGCCCGGACAGGGACGGCATATGTCTGAAGGGTCCGGTGTGAGTCTGATGCGTAGATGCTCCTTGCACTCTCTTGTTTTTTTTTACTCCCATGAAGCCGCGCCTAATGAAAAGACGACGCCAAAGCCAATGGGGGACTTGCCTCCTAACTCTTGTAGAATGCAGCGTTACACTTCGGATATGGTACTGGTCGCAAGCATGTAAAAAACCAACCAATCATCTTGCTACAATAGACCACCATTATTTCAGCTGTAAAATACGCTGATATGCAATATTGCCTGCTTATAAATGGAACACGAATTGATCTAGTTTTCGTCATTGAACGGTGCTATCAAGCTTTCTCGGAATATGGCAGTGACTTCAAGGAATATGGGAGCCGGCAGAATTTCCCTCAAAATGGTGTTATTGAGACAATGAAAACGAAGGCGCACGTTGCCCCTATCGAAATTTCATGATTACAATAATATACACGGCCTTCTTTGCTGGCATTGCGCTCATACAGTGAAATCGTAACACCGACTGGTATCTTCTGAAGCACAGGCGTAGTGAACAAGACCTACGAAAGAGATACACTTGATACAATAAATTATGGAAGTAACAGACTAGGTTTGGTGAATAATTCAGTATGGATAAACGAAATGGTGATTTCATCATAAAGGCAACGGACAAGACAGCTATTTACGGCAGAACGGGGAGAAATGTGCCAAAGATAATAGCCGTATTTGACATCTTTAAAAGCCAGTACAACATTTGGGTCATTTATTTGTAGTGATTGTCGAGCTAAACGCACATTTGACATACTTTTCGCAAACTTTTTCAATGCCAACATCTTAAAGGAAATATCTTGCTTTCTGTGGCTGAAGATACTGGACGGGTCAGTGGTTGATGGACCGGTTGTCCTAGCTCCACGATCATAACCTCATAAGCGAGGGACTTTGGACATGATTCTCGCATTACAGTCTGAAACTGCGACCTATGTGAGAGGTCAGCGACACAAAACGCTTAAATAATTGAAAGGATCGACAAAGAAAGGAAATAATAATAATAATAATAATAATAATAATAATAATAATAATAAATAAATAAATAAAACAAATAATACGTCTGCATTGAATCCTCAGCCCAGTGCACACGAGGGTGACATGCCTTTGCTTCCTTTGAAATGTCGGCGATTTTTGGAGAGAAGCTGAAGGCCGAACATTTTAGTTGGGTCTAAGGGTGTGGGACTAACAGTGGATGGAACGCCAACGTGGGAAGATCCCTTGGCTGCAAGTACTACAAAAACCTCTCTGCTTCTATCACGGTTAAGCCTAGGGATGCACCGGATATCCGGTCCGGCCGGATATCCGGCCGGATATTAGAGATTATCCGGTATCCGGTATCCGGCCGGATATTTTTGTGATCCGGCCGGATACTGCCGGATATTTAACCTCCCGGTGTACAATCAAGACGTTGCTGTAATGTCTGCGTCCAAAACCGTTCCAGGGGAAACGTGGCTTGTTCTATTACATTGTCGATGTAACTGGCAGTTCCAAGTCGGTCTGGAGACCTTGGAACCAATTTTTTTTTTCTGTATTGGTCCGGGAGGGCTCGGACATATCCTGCAAGAATGGGACTCAAGTTCAAAACTGTGAAACAATAACCAGCATGCGGTCAGCAGCCCATCTTATGATTTCCTTTTTTCGAAATATTTCTTATCTTTCTCAAATTCTGACACAAACGCATTAGGAAAAAATATAAGTTGTGGGCACTGGAAAATGAGACAGTATTTAAAGTCATACCGTAAGCACATTTATTACTGTATGAACATTAAACTTTGCAGAAATGTAGTGATAACCGTTGCGGTCAGTTCTTGCTTAATGGGTCATCTCCATCACCTCTCATCTGTCGGCAACACGCACGCGCCTGGGTACGCGCACCAGCATTTTACGCGGTATCTCTAGGTCCAGAGCAGCGATCACCTGACCCATCCAGCGCTTTAGGGCGACTTTGGATGTTACGTACCAGTCTCCCTGATACATCCTCTGCTTAATGATGCCCCAGATGTCCTCACTAGGACGCACCTGGGGCACACAGGGGGATTGCTGTCACGCACTACATACGGCACACTGGCCTCTTCCAGCAACTTGAGCGTTTTCTTCGCATAATGAGCGCTGGCCAAGTCTGGCCAGATCAACATGTCCGTCTCGAAACAGTCCTCATCCAAATATCGGATGAGCACATTTCTTACGCACTTCTCACGGTACATGTTACCATCAACATTACCCATACCCGGCATGATAGCCGGCTTTGTCACACCCCTGAGAGAGATGGCGGGCTTTTTCGAAAAGGTTACGGGGAAACTTGTTCTCTGGCCTCAGTTGTACTTTTGCTGGACTTCTGCTGGACGTGCTCCAACAGAGTACCCAAGGTTTCCTGACATATACCTCTCGTGATAGGTGAAGTAGCTTTCGTCGTCCATGGCAATGCGCCGTTCTTTCCGATTTCATGTGATCCGCGGGACAGTTTGCGGATGCGGGTCTTTTGGGCGACCTCTTGTTTTTGGGTGACCTGACTCTTGCTCTTTCGGTACCGAACCTTGTTTGCCACCAATACTTTTTGGCACGTACGTTCTGGAGATTCCAAACCTTCCAGCCGGAACGCATTATGACACCTGTTGTTTTTAGAGCTCGAATCAGCTGTAGCTGCCTTTTAACACGCGCACTGGAATGGGGGTCTTTTTGTGCCCCCCACCTGCTCTTCTTGAATATCTCGAGAACGCATCTGGGCTGGTTGCTGTTACTTTGTGACATTTATGGCAATTGAATAACTCGTCGAATGGCGTAGAAAAATTGGAAATCGGCTAGAAATTTCGAAGTTTCAAGCATTTGAAGTCAGGCAAACATGACGAAAACGACGGTTGTCGCTGACAAATGGGAACTTTGTGAAAGAACTGGCGTTCTTCTTAAGACTGCTGTTTGAACACAGTCAGGCGATGTCATTCGGGCATAAGTGATGGACGTACCAAGGCTACAGCCAGGGTCAATAAGGGTTAAGGGCATCAAAGGTCGAGGTTTGTGACCTGATCCAGATTTGCTTTGCAAGATGTCAGGTTGTATGAAATATGCATTCGAAGGCCATAATAAAAACACGTTTGCGCACACTGATATGCTTACATATTCCAAGGTCAGTCAAGGTCAAGGTCGTTAAAAGCCAAGGTCAAATATCTTGTAACCTTGCTCAGATTTGTTCTGCGGCATATCGATTTGTATGAAATATGCATTCAAAGACCCTAATAAAGACACGTGTGCGCACATGCAGACGCATATATATATATATATATATATATATATATATATATATATATATGTGCCAGAGTCATTTCAGGTCAAGGTCATCAAAGGTCAAGGGCAGGTTTTTGTGACCTGGTCCAGATTTGTTTTGCAATACATTGATTTGTGTGAAATACGCATTCAAAGACCCTTCTAAAACACGTTTGGCATATTGATACTGATATGTATATACATACATAGCTATACATACATACAGAAATATAAACGCTGGAAATGACCAGATGTACCGATGTTGGCTACCTTTACTGAAAATACGCCAAAAGATACATGTCGCGCCCTCATTTACTCTCAAACTGTCCCGTGTTGTTCGAAATCTGATCTGTAAAAGATGAAAAAATGACGTCACAGGTCATTGACCTGACATAACCTCGACCCAAAATCCCCAGTCAAGACGCCAAATGAATGGAAGTTATCGTATTCCACGTTTTAACGGCCCAACAAACACCCCGTTTCGTTCGGAAAGTTGTACGGAATGGCCTGTACAGGCCTATAAAGTGTCCAAAGTTGACCTTTTCCGCCCCATTTGGCCTTGAAGATATCAACTCACGAGCTGTGTGCATTTTTTACTAATTTTTTCAGTTTCCCACATCTTTCTTTTCTATTCAGTCTTTTCGGTTTCATTATTTCAGTAGAAAGAGTAAATAAAAACATGTAAACATAATATCCGGTATCCGGCCGGATATCCGGCCGGATATTCAGCACCCGATCCGGCATATCCGGTATCCGGCCGGATCACAAAAATCCCGATCCGGTGCATCCCTAGTTAAGCCTACATATGCCATACATGACATAATCTGACACCTGAGCAATTTTCCTGACTTCTCAAAACATGTGCTGAGCGGCCGATCGGTCGGTATTCGCTCTCGACTTCACTGGTTCATATTTCCCAATTTTTCCTGTAGACGTTTTATTTGTGTGACAACACGTTAGGTATTCATTTGAATGCCTGTCCAAAACCAGGCTTCTGAAAGTTTCCTCTTTTCTTCAGAAATGTCCTGGAAAAACATCAACATGCTTCCTCTCCCACTCCCCTTCGCGTGTCAATACGCCGCACGGTGAGCCGTCGGTGGGCCCGCCAGATGGTCCGCTCTGCGTCACTAGGTCGGTTTTCGAAAACAAGTATGGCCAATTACAAACTTTTTATGGTTCTTCTCACCTCAGGGTCAGTTAAATATCACATTAATTCACTCAGTAAGCAAATGAACGCATATCGCTTCCATCTACAGCATCACCAGTTCACAACAGGATCTGCACGTCTAACACATAGACATATGAGAAAGTGGAACGGCACATTTGTCTACGGAAAAGAGCGGCGCAGCATGCTCTGCAGACGAAATTCATCCTGTTTTTGTTCGAAGCGAATCTTATCATCAGACATCCGAACTAACGTCTGTTTAATTGCCTTCTCCCTCTCTATATTACTTTTAATCGTATTAACAAGAAGGTTTGCGCCTATTTGTATGTTTTGCTGCTATAATTACATGACTGATTAAAGGTCCTCTGCCGCTTCCAAAGCGCACCACTTTGTCGTTAAGAGTTTCATGTCTCCCTGATGCACCGCTCACAATCATCCATGGACGTACGAGCTCCCAGAACCTTCTTACATGTGGACATGTCCAAAATTCGTGATGCAGTATTCCTGAAATGCTGTTGCATCCGAAACGTATTGATGTATCGTTAGTTCCAATTTCGTGAAACAAGACATGTTATTACTATGGTTTGAGTAACTATTTTGTAGTGCAAATCTCTATACATCCAGAGTTAATTTCGTAGAACTGAATACGTTTATACCGAGAGACTGACGATAAAAGTGCTAATTGTCGTTATCGCTGGAGGTCATTCGGGTACTTTTTTTTGGCGTGCGTGCATTTATCACGAGATTCGTTTCTGCTATTGTGGTTTTCGGCTGCGGCTTTTGTGTGCACCATGTTACCCCACCGCACGGACCTAAAACCAAAGGCAGTACAGTTTTACTTCGAAATTGCTTCAGTTGTCCAGACTCAACGCAGATTCAAACGACTTTTCGAAATCCGTACAGCGTCGAAATGGAATACAATTTTAAACATGGTCCGCAAGTTCATACAACGAGATAGTGTGGAGAACCTGATCAAGCTGAAATGTGGCCTCAGATTCCAGAGGCGAAACAAAGAGATGGTTTAAAAAGGCAAAGAGCGCCCTCCAGCCAAGCCCGAAGAAGTCACTGCGGGGACTCAGCCTAGAGCTTGGGTGCAACAAAACAACAGCAGGCCGGATCGCGAGAGATAACGTTCATTTCGCCCCGTATAAGATCACCAACCATTAGAAGCTCTCTTGGACTGATAGCCGGGCCAGAACCGCCCACAGCGCCTGATTTCTGAGAAAGCGCAATGCGTCGGCATCCTTCCCAGAAAACCTGCGGTTTCCTGATGAAGCATCTTGACGGTCGTGCGAACAGGCAAAACTACGGATTCTGGCCTACTGGCCTACCAGAAATTGTTAAGCGGCCCCTCTGCAGCCGAAAGTGCAATGTTTGGTGCGCCCTGAGCGCGCATGGCATCATAAGCCCATTTTTCTGTGACGAATCGGACGGCCAGCGTGTCACTGTGAATGCTGTGAGACACAGGCGGGACATCTCCAGGTTCCTTGAAGAGCCTCACCTGGACGTGGTATCAGCCTGCAGGACCAGTGGTGCCAGCAGGATGGTGCTAGTGCTCGCTCAGCTGTCCTGACTCGGAGGTGGCTGCGGAAAGGTTTGACACGCTTTTCATCTCTCTCAAGGAGCCAGAACCATTGCCAGTTCTTCAGGCCTGAGCCCTCCTGGGTTTTTTTCCTGTGGGGATATCCAAAGTCCCAAGTGTACTGAAACAACCCCAGAACCATCCAGAAACTTCAGGCAACATGCAACGCTGCGATCCAGTCTGCCAAACGTCGAGCGTCACTGCACCTGGAACGCAATGGTTTTTGATTTCTTTGGATATACTTGGCTATATTTGGATATACTCGTATACTCATATTTTTGGACATACTCGTACTTAAATATATACTGGGATATACTCATCTGGAACACGTAGTGTACTGGAAGAAGTGAAGGAGAGGGAAGAGTGGTATGCAGCACAGACAAAATTGCATTGATCATAATATGTGTTGGTGAAAGTTTTATGAACCACCTATGATTAACACACTTTGTACGCTGGATCGACATATGTCCATTTTTCGTGGATCGCCCTGTATATTCGTCATACCAATAGTTGCAACCAAGCTTTGTCTCCCATTTGTGTTCCCATTCACAGGAAGCATACTTCGGTATGCTTCCTGTGAATTTTTTCAATAGTATCTGGTAGAGATATTTTGTCCTTCTGTCCTTCAACAGAATAATTACAAAAGACGGATGTATTACTGGGCAAATTTGCTTTTCATTTGTACTTTGCCTCCATTTCCTTGATATGCTGTAGATTTAACCGTCATAATCGAGCCGTGAATTTTCCATCCAATATATTTCCTTCACATCTTAAAAACTGAGAATGCTTCCATCCGTGGCAGCAACGTCATATTAAATTTCTTGAACCCTTTTTGCACCAAAACTGCAATGAACTCAAATGAAACTTTATCGAATCAGTGCACCTAATTTACATGCAATCAAATCGTTGTCTTCCACTGAAGAACTCCTTACATGTAGCCAGGTCATTAGTACCGTCCAACCGAAATATGTTCTTGTTTCTTTTTCGAAGTTTCTTTAAAGACAGCAAAGTCCCAGTCCAAATGAACAGTTTACGAGACAATCCTCCCAGTGGAAAAGTTTGGTTCATTCAGCTTTTCATGTGATTTACGTATAACCCATGTATTTTTACAGACTCTATGAAGGCTTTCATGTTTACCATTCCCATTTTCACCTTTATGCTGGGATAAAGTTATGTTTTTCCTAACAATTTTGTCTTCCTTGCCATTCCATAAAAATTTAAATAGCTCACGGTGCAGGTGCTCAACAAAACTGTCGCATGGACTTGGAAGAACAGTGAATGAATGCAACAGTTTTAACAAAAGTATAGCTTTGATAGGCAGCGTTCTACCGCACACAGTCAGGTGACGACAGCACCATCTTTTTATAACGATTTGAATTTCTGTAAGCTTTCTTTCACAGTTTTTTCCTTACTATTTCCTCTTCGTTTTCAAATATTCTTCCAAGCACTTTTATTTCCGTTGCCCACTTGATGTTCAAATCACTGCAAATGTTTTCGTTTATGTTGAACATCACGGCCTATCATATAACCTGCGTCTTTTCAAAGTTTGGATGTCGTCTTGTGCATTTGGCAGAAACTCCAAGGTCGTGAAATAACCATCTTCATCTGTTTACAGAGCCATCGAGCATACAAAGTGTATCGTCCACATCCACTTGAAGTTCGCTCTCTATCTTTTAATTTTTGATTCCGTTGTATTTTTGCGACCAGGTATTCCATAACCAGCGAAAACGAATAACAGCTTAGTACATCTCCCTGTCTACAAGGTCGTATTTTGATTCGCAAATGGCCGTCATGGGGAATTCTTGAAGAAGAGTTTGTGTACAGTATCCTGAACCAATGTAAAGTATCCAAGCGAGACTTGCATTCCAATCGTACGTCTTCAATAAATCGCTAGGTCACACAAAGTAAATGCGCCTTCGATTGTCAAGACTGATAAATCATCCATTTTTGCCACTTTGTTCAAGGTGTTGCATGATATCTGCCATAAGCCTAAAGTGTTATCTCCAACAAATCTACCCTTTATAAAGTCCGTCTGCGTGAGATGCATCAGCCCATAAAACAAGTCTGTTCGCTATAAATGCCGAGATAATTCTACCTCTGGTGCTGATCACCGTAATCGAAGAGTATGGATTAATTTCGTCTCGTGGTTTTGCTGGCTTTGGTATCAAAGTTTCAAAGTACAAGACAGTCTCATGCACGATCGGCTTTCTTTAAACATACTTATGATAACTATATTTATGTCTAGTCAGAACAAAATAGGGAAAAAAACCGAAGGGAATCCGTCGCTTCCCGGGGATTTCTTGTTTTTCGTACTGAATAAAGACTTGACGCATTCCTTCTTCCTGCATACCCGCTTTCATCATTGAATACTCCGTTTTATTTGGTGACTGAAGCTGCCAGTGACACAAAAATTCCCCCGTATTGTTTGTGTACCATGATTTCTAAATACACCTTGAAAAGTATTAGTAATGTGGGTCATTCATTTTCTTTTGCTTACGAATCATTTCTGAAGGTTTTCTAAGGCATGGAATGAGGTTACTGATATAGTTCCGTTCCTTAAGCCGAAAAAAGTAGCGACTGGGTTTCTCTGAAAACCCATACCAGTTAACTCGTAACCGTGTAATTAACTCGTCGACAAGAAGACTGCATAAGTCCTCGAGGATAGCTTTGTGTTATTCTACTTAATCAGCGACAATCCTACCATAATATTTGCCTTTACAGCCATGGAGCTCAGTTCAGATGTTATCAAGAAGAAATCTAACCTTGCCTGTTATGGCCTGATATTCGGGTTTCTGGTTTTTCATCTGATCCTCCTGTCATTGCCATGTTTCTGCCTACTTGTGTCTACCACATTTATCCGATGTACAATTCTGAGTCCTTCGTTTCTAGCATGAGGACTGTATGACATTTTTGTTGTTGAAGAGATCCATGTTTTTATCCAAAACTAAAGTCAAATCCCACCGGTCATCACAAGCAAACCTCCATATGCGTTTCTTATCAGGTCTTCTAAGTCATGAAAGGAATAAGGTGAGTCCATTTATGGTGCATAATTTTAACTAGAATCATTTCAAAAAAGTCAAGTACTTTAACCTTTGTAATAGCGTAGTTTCCAACGCCCTTATTCCCAATAAACGTAAATGCTAAGCAGGGGCGGCGCCACAGGTTTTTGACTGCGGGGTACTATCAAGGGCGCAGTCGACACGATGAGCTCTTGAAAAGTGACCCCTCCCCTCAAAACTGGTTTTCTTCCCGGATATGAGCCACTTCATTTTACGATTTGCGATCTTTGGAGTCAAAAACTTTTCGCTTGGCTGGTCAGAATGACAGTAAAATAGACATTCATCTTCCAGAAAATTTTTTGTTTTGTATGGAGAAACAAATCGCCTTCTTCCCTTTCCACTACATGTCTCTCAAATTTTGGAATTTACCTCCTCCACCGACCAACGACCGGACTTCTATGTGGATGTCGTATTAAGGGAAGAAAACTTTGTCACAATATATCCGAAACTAAATTTCACCGACAAAATGGCGTCATAAAATTTTGCTGTACTTTTTCCTTATGATTCTAAATCTCCATCGAAATCGGGCTGATAATCGTCTCGTACCGGCCAGTTTTGTTAACACGCGCAGCGGAAGGGGATTTCGCACAAACGCGCACTGGAAGGGGGGCACAAAAGTTGTCCCCCTCCTCCGATCTTGGAAACGAAAAGATTAGAGACATGAAATTTTATGAGCAGGGTAGAGTCATAACGATTTACATAGCGGTCAATTTTTATGATCCTAGGTCAATACCTTCAGGTTCAAATGTGATTGAAAAGGCATATTTGTTTACATGTTGCTCGAACAGCTCCGTGAAACACGATGAAGGGAAAAGAGTAATGACAGAAGTTTTTCAACCACATATTCGCCACCGCCATCCGCCGCAGATTTAACAGCAGGTATCGTTTAAAGAATTATCACGCTTTCATTTATCGAGGGGACCTACGGATTCGCCAGGGGGTAGATAACGACTCTAAACTGACTGTCACCAGCCATGACCCTGCTAAAAAACATTACACTGCGAAACAGGATGGAATGGACTGCACTTATGTGATGTGGGGCGCAAGCCCTCTCTATTATATTTGGCATCTTCAAGGCTCAGCTAAAGAGGGCGCCAGTGTCTGCCTGCGCGCAAACGTCAGAGCAAGTTTATCCGCCCCCGGGACAGGGTTGCCGGGTTCTGGACCGCCCATATCGCCAAACTGGCACGGAAAATCGTCATTTTGATCGCCAAGTTGAATGAAAACCGCAAATTCCCGGTTTCTTGCTATTTTTGACAAAGGTTAGGTATGCTGTATGTAGGGAAACACTGAATATGCCGAAAAACTTTAAAACATTTGTCTATAAGACCGAATTTATGGGCTTTCCAAATTGCTAGTGGTATGCTCACAATGGATCGTTTGGCCAACGCTTCCCTGTGAGACAGAGGCTTCGTCATCTTTTCTTTCCTCAGGTCAACCCCGTCTGCCCGTATTGCAGTAGTATGGCTACCCGTGATGTATCGTCTATCCACTACCCGCAATGCTGTCAGTGAGCATGTCTCTTTTCTTCCTCTTTCTTTCCAGCACTGCCATTCAGTCGCGAAGCTTTGGATTGGTATCGGTTCGTATAAACAGCTGTTTATGTTCGTATAAACATCAATGACAAGTATTTATATCAAATCCAGATATCATGCCAATATCTCTATCAGCCACTTCCAGCTTAAGTCTATCGGCAAAGGGCCATGGTTCTCACTGCACTGCGGTGGTTATGCAGACAAAAGAGCTTTACCCCTACTTTCTTCGGCACTTGCTTTTTGTCCAATTTGGCCTCAAAAACTAGTCTGGGCTGACCAAACACACCAATGGACTATCTCTGTGCTTCTTCGTGGCCTGATGCTTCACGAGACTACCATCCATTGGCCTAAGGTTTACGAGGCACAGTCTGTATCCAGGATCACCATCACTGTCTTGGTGCACCCTGACTCCCAATATCCCTTCCACTTCGGCGTGATAAATAACTACAAATCCCCGATCCCCATGCGTAAACCGATTGCAAAGCGCCAATTTCCGTAATCGCGTGGTTTTTCGTCATATATGCAGCAGAAACTGTACCTCAAGGAGTAAAAAATAGACTGCTTTACCTATTACTCTTAAGTATTCTAAAATTGTTATTATTCTAAAATTGCATTCTAAAATTTGTTGAATGATATCTTTTCGCTGGGTTTCCTAATAGTTTGGCATTTTTAGCACGATTTATTGACCTAAACATTTGGCAAAATCGCCAGTTCTAACCAATGTTATCGCCAATCGCCAGTCGCAATATTCTCTCGCCAAACATCCTAAAAAATCGTCAGTTTGCCGATTTTCGCCAGTCCTGGCAACCCTGCCCCGGGACTCCATGCTCCCCACGAGGGACTCAGCGGCTCTTGGCAACAGACACTTATTTCGCACTCTCAGCTCATAAATTAGTGTATAGGCACGACTGAGACACGGAACTTGATGATGCTGCCGGAATCGGCGTGCAGGGTCGTGACACCAGTTTTAGCCGGGAGCAAAATATCAGCAGGAGGACGGGCTGAAGGCAGAGCTGCACACTGCACGGGATGGTGCTGACGGTGCATAAACGGTGGCCTTCGACAGTGTGGCTGATAGCGCAAAGGGGGGGGGGAGCCTGCCGGACTCGACGTTAAGCCAGCGGCGACGCGCATTCGGCAGTGTCTCACTGCGCATTACGCCTGTTTGATGTCATTATACGCCACAGTACGTGTGATATACCTACCAGCGCATTACCGCATAGCCGGCACCATGGCTTGAAAATATTGCGGCTGTGCCTGATGTGTATGGCAAAACGACATATAAATGCAACATGCGAAAGGAGGAAACAGCTGTCTGGGGATATGAGGAGCTGTTCTAGAACAGAAATATCCCCAGGGTTAGCACGGGTGTCATTTAAGTAAACATAGGATTGGGTACACTGCATGGTACTTAGTACACAGATGCTTAGGTTTTGCATCAGTTTACACGAACTTCAAACGGCGAAAAGTGCTCAGCAAACTATTGCTCTCCGCTAATCTCTGGAGGGTTTTTCCAAGCGGGGATTGCTGGGGAACTGCGAGCACTGGATCATGCACGAGATGAGCGAACTATAACGACCTTGATGCTTTAACGCATCGAGGCCGCTACAACTTAGCCGTAAAAGACGATCAGTCGGACTCAACATCCCGCATGCTTCTCGGATGGAATGTAGGTCACCATAGCCCACAACGTGGCACAAATTTTAAGCAGACGCTAATCCTCTTTGCAACTGGACTTTCAGCTAGCGACGCGCGATATGAAAACGAATATCAAGTGTTGCACCTTCACTGCGCGAACCAAGAACAGATTTCTTGTGTCTTCAACAATGTTAACCTGGTATCAACGTCTAGTGTTTTGTTACATCAACCCCTAGTAAATGCTTCATATTCGGCCGACCTGATTTTTGTCAGTTGTTGTGTCTGCCAGTTGTTTAGGTCCCCAACAAAGCACGGAATACCTTGCGTATTCACGGTTTGGGAGAAGCAAGTCTGTCGACCATGAGAGCAAAAACAGCCAGACATTTCTGAGGAGCCATAAAATGGTTCTTTTTACTAATTCTCCAACAATCCTCAATATTATAAGTATCTATAAAATATTCACAATTCGTCCTAAGCTTTGAGTGTCGTAATGCGGCTTGTCAAAATTCAAGGGACACCGAATGTACAGGGAGTCCTTTAGGATTCCGTGTGTTTTTAGTACTCTCTATGAACTGCTTAAACAATTAGTGGGATTTGGTAAAAAAGACTGGCCTGCAATACATAGAAAAAAACTTACGAGCCTATCGTGGCGTTACGCATAAAAAAAAACATGGAGTTAACTATCAGTTCAACCGTACTTTCCTTAACAGCGTTTCTGGTGCCCTTTGAACCAATAAAATACACAGTAAAGAACACATAATACCAGAATGTAAAAATTATGATGCACTCGCAAAATGAATTTTTCCATTCCAGAAGCCAGGCAAATATTCATACACCACGTCCCCAACAGACCTGTTCAAGTTGCTGATCCATATATCATACCATGTATCACACCACAGAGTAGCACCAGGGATGAGTGCTATATATATCCGTAAGAACGTTTTCAAGCGCCAGTTTCTGAAAATGCCAGATGGATGTATTCACGCCACAAATAATCATTGGTGTAAATATTCTTGCAAGTCTCCGGAACGGAAAACGTTTATTTTAATCCTTGTACAATTTTCTTTAAAAGCTTGTGAGTGTGCTTTTCAACGCAATCGTTCGGGCCGAAGGTAATGTAACGGTAAAAATATATCTGGAATGTTTACAAACGCCTGCTTAAGAACGCTCCATTACAAACGTCTATGTTCTATCTATGTTCCTGAAGTATGTCAAGCGAATCTACTGCTCGCCGTACGTCGCGGTGTTCGACCGTAGGACACCTGGCCACTGGGCCACCTGTCATCAGTGAAGCCGACCAGGCCGGAAGCGGTCACATAGTGGTGGCGGGCGCACTATTCCCTGAGCCGTAGAGCTGGGAGTGTCGCAGGAGGATCGCGGACATCCGGCCGTTCGGAGACGTCACGTGACAATCGGTTCAGCAGTGAGGCCGCAGAATGAGCGGCAGTGCGTGTCAGCAACTGTTGCCTAGCGCCAGCTTCCACTCATCTGGCACGTGTTTGCAACCGGAGCATATGCATATGCTTAACACTTCTATAAAGTGCATGTCCTACACAGCGTGAGATGAGTGGGATTGGTCTTTGGATGTAATTAGTTCGACCACAGGTGCAGCCAAAGGGAGGCTTAGGCCCCCATTTTCTGTAGAAGCCATTGCACATCGTCTTCCCAGCAGACGATTTTCGTAAGGTTTCAATTCACACTCAGCTCCCCCTTTAAGAAAATGCTGGCTGCGCCCCTGATTCCGCCTTATTTGTCTAAACACGGGTACTTGCCAAAAAATTACGAGTCCAGGCAAACAGAATTTAGCTTCCTTTTTGAGGATATAACTCATCCCGAGGTAGCTTGATAATGGGTACGGCCTTTTTCCGTGGTGCGCGCCCTTGGCTTGCATCGTTTTATTTTGTGTGTCTTTTTTGCCGCCAACTTAGAAACGAATTTATAGATAAATGAAACCCTTAACGCGGATTTTTAAGAGATGCAACGCTTTTTCGTAAAATTTTACGACCAGGTTTTGTCAGGATATGTATCCGTTTCTCATTAAAACAATATGCATGGCAACACAAGTTGGAACATTTGCTATAAACTGTAAAAAAAATAGACAAGAAAACGGGAACGAAAAAGCGATTTATTCTCCACAAAATGTTCAACCGCTTTTTGGAGTAACTGACCTCACCTAACATCAATCTGGCAAATATACTGCTTTCTACATTCTGCCAGAAATTAAAGAAAGACATCACACGCTTGTTGCCGAAATGTCGCTGACTGAGGGCAGGTCGATATACCAGCACACTTGCATATCGTGGAGGGGAGTGCGGTTTCATTCCCATTCGCATACTGCGGTGCGTGATGCGCAGTGCTTCAGTCCCAACTTTTAATCGTTTTAGCATGGCATGTCCTAATTTCACATGAATTGATTACATGGTTTTTGGCCCCCTAAGATGCGCTTACACGGCATACAGTGTTGCAACACCTTGTTTATTTTTGGTTTTGCAATCACGTCTTTATCCATTCGTGAAATGCCAGCAAATGTCCAACTGGCCTTGTTTAAACACATATCACTGCATTGTGGATGGGACATCCTTGGGTCACTGCAAATAGCTTTTTTTAGAAGCGCATCCATGTTTGGACACCACGACATTCGCTGCTAAAAACTCAACCTTAATTTTGGGCGCTGTAAGCTGTAATACTTTCTTCGCCATCTTGAGCTAGCCTGGCCTGATTTGGCCTGATATAGCGACCTGGTATAGCGTTTTTAGATTTTCATTTTTGGCTTCTGGGCCGCCTTTTTTGGTTTTTAACACTTGCAGCCCAGGCTAATCTCATGGTATGCAAGACATCATGTCTAACCTTACGTGAACTAAAGATCAGCGTAGATGATCCTAATCGACTGTTGTCAGAAAACATGCACCATCTTGAACACGCACACACACACACACACACACACACACACACACACACACACACACACACACACACACACACACACACACACACACACACACACACACACACACACACACACACACACACACACACACACACACACACACACACACACACACACACACACACACACACACACACACACACACACACGCACGCACATGCACACGCACATACACACGCACACGCACACATGCACACACACACACACACACACACACACATATATATATATATATATATATATATATATACACACATATCACTGAAGTTGTAATACCAGTGTTACAAATAAGGTCCGGCCAGCAGATGTTTGTATACCATACAATTGCCGGCATGAATCAAAGCTGTTTTCATAGCTGTTGGCCTGAACTGACATGGCCTGAAGCCACGAACAAATTTTACATCACGATTAATCATTAATGGACCATTTTTAGAATTTTTAGCACTCGAGATGCATTCATGTAATTATGGGGTTTTTCCATCCCTTAAGTGGCTTCAAAACAAGTACGTACTTTTTTCGTCTCGTAACTACTGAAAATGCAAGTTTGTCATTAAATATGCTTCTTTTCCCCAAAACTAGATAAGCTCTAGATTGGCATCCCTCCCATTTATATGACCAGCGATCCATATGACCAAATATCGGTATAATGGTCTCATCTACCTTGGTTCACCGGAGCATTAAATTTTTCGACAGCACCAGGAGCGGTGGGTGGTTTAATACCCCGACGGTGCGCCCGCGCCACTGAACATTTTTCACTGGGGCACTTCGTCCGCATGTCTCAAGGCTCGTGATATTCGTCCAGTGAAACGTTGACGATATTTCATAGGGCGCTGACTGTGTTAAAGTTCCGACCCGCCCAGAATGTAATATACAGCCAATGCTGTGGCTGTAAACCTAGATGGGAAACATCTCTTCAGCGCCAGGAACATCTCTTCAGCGCTCGTTACCAGGAGGTCCTCACGATTTCTGCGCTCCGTGGGCTGTGAACGTGAGGGCCACTAATCGTGAAATCGGAGTGATCAGACAAGGAAATCCGTGGTTAGTAAATTGGCAGCCCACACGAAGATACGAAAGAAATGCGTTATGCTTCAATCTCTGCACCTTGTGTGCGTGGGAAATGCGCACGTCCTCTGGGCCGAGTTTTCAGCAAAATTTTGACATGAGGCATTGGACTCATGAAGTTATCGAGAATACTGGCAGCAATTTCTATTGGGCACTGACGGCTGACTGACGCCCGACGAGACACAGGACTTGACCTAGGACTTTGGACACCTGAGCCCAAGAGGCTTTGTGTCCTAACTCACAAACAAACAAACAAACAATTTCCATTGGGCACGGAATATGAACCATGCAGGAAGCAAAGGGCCATGCAACACAGCATTTAATAATGAAAAGCTTGTTTTTTATTAGCGTAATCAATGGCAACCAGAGTTTCCACAATAATAATTCTCCTTGTTTTACCACTAATTGCGTCCAGGCTGCCAAATATTTCGCTTCTTTTGAGACATTTTTCATCCTCCTGACTCCCCATGCTATTTCCCCATTCCCCATGCTATACTCCCCATATTATTAGGCCTAAGTCGTCCTGTCATGAGGGAGGGGGCAATTTGACCGCCTCTCAGTTAGTTTTTCTTGAATATCTTTTGAACGACTTACCTTACGTTTCTGAATATTAGCGTAATCAAATCGACAACACCTTCCCAAAAATGACAGTGATTTGAAAGCTTTGTTATTATTTTCTTTTGAAAAAACCGTAACTTTCTAAGATAATAAGGTTTAAATCGGGTGTTCACCACCCCGTCATTTCGCCGAGAGACGGGTAACCACCAGCGAGCACTGTGACCTGACATGACTTCGGACGACTTTTGGGTGTCTTTCGCTGATCATCGTCTAGGGAAATGAAGAGAATGTCTGAACCGTATTCGAGTGTCTAAGACACTCAAATCCACGAAAACGACAAAAACTGGCGGTCGCCAAAGCTACAACATAAGCCATTTGTTGTAGCATGCCTCCATTTGACATGACCTAACCGAAGATGTAACGGGCAAAGTAGGCCAAATAGGGTGATTTTTGAAATAACAAGAAGGAGGTTATCCGATGGTATATTTTCAGTCCTCAATCATTTTAAGTTTAGATTTAAGGGGGATGGGGTCAATTTGACCCCCCCATGGCGGCATGTTGGGGCACGAGCGCCATGAGGGGCCCGGATTAAGGCCGCACCTGCTGAAACATCAAACGGCAACCAAGCTCCCCTTGTGAAAAACTGTAGACAGCTCTCTTGATTTTACACCTAGAGGTACTGAACCAATAATATACTGGAGCTATTGTCAATGGCATTGTAATGAAGTAAGAAGATGGTGCTGTGACAGTTGATTACACTAGGCTGCGTAAACATGCCGTGATCTGTCTGCACAGGCATTTTAATTCACATTTTCTTGCCATGCATGCATCGGATCCATCGCTGAACGCGTAACACCAGTCTCAAAATCGTCTTCTCTAAGCTAAATGCGGGCCTCAAACAACACACAAATAACAAACAAAGCTGAGTGTGCAGCATCTGAGCGGCCGTGCGAAAAACTCGTTCTTTAATCCGGTACAAAAGGCGGGAGCGCCGCCGCTCCGCGGCTAGTGACGCGATAAGCTGCCGCCGACCCGCACCATGGCTCTCCAGGTGAGCAGATGGGGGCAGGAGCGAGAGTTCAGGGCCCGGCCGACGGCAGCTCCGGCTGCGTTCAGAGCTGTATTGGGCTGCCAGCACAGTATGCCGATGTAGTGTTTGCGGAGTTGCGTTTTTGCTCCGTAAAGCTTTTGAACGTGGTGTTGAAACCAGGACATATTCGCTGACCTTGTCCAGCACCAGATTCAGCGCTACTTAACAGTCTCGATTCTCCCGCACAAGTAAACATGATATACTTTTTAGTGTGACTGGCTAATGTGTCCATCGAAGTCAAAGTTAGACATGAGATGGGGCTACAATTAGTGCTACAAACAAAGCTGATAGTTGGGGATAAACAAACTGGTATGTTTGGCAGGCCGTTTCTGTCGTCAGTCAGTCTGTCAGACTTTAAAATCCCATAAGAGCTGATGCATCAAACTCCTAAGCATCTGACCACCCGACGAGTGTCATAAGGCTTGTGCGTAAATAACATATGGCAATCAATGTGCACATCATCTGCCGTCATTCTGCCATATGTTTAGCCATTTCCTTCAATGAGAATACGCAATTGCTGCCAATGATGTGAATCATTCCCTCGTCATCATGGGGTGCGGATAATTACGAAATTAACGCGATATTTGACTTCAGCTATGGCTTACTTGAAAGACATGGCAGCATCACAATGCCTATCCCATCATATGATTTTCCCAAAGTCGGCAAAACCCGTTCCAAGGCGATCGGCCGGAGCCTCGACCTGACGGCTCCGCGCCCATCAAATGCCTGTCGGGAATGCGGCTGCATCCGCCACGGATCTCGCGGAGCCGTGACGTCACAATCCTCCGACGCGGTGCTCGCTGCAACTCATCCTGCAGGCTTGTCTGCATAATCAGAGAGTGGTTTATGTCAGGAGCGCATAAGGGAAGGCAGAGGTTTAAGTGATCCCAGGAACTGCGCTTGCCCTTTTCGGTGGCATTGTGTTTCGTACGCCACATATTTCGTGTGAACAAGGGTTCCCTCTCGTTCGAACATTTCCGATTACAGCTGTGGCTTTCATGCCTCGTTGACGGTTGTGCTCTTTTCGTAAATCCACAGTCCCTGCTGTGATGTGTTGCCATTTTTTATGGCGATTTTACCACAAATGGAATAAACGTCGTGTAATTCGAAATAAGCAATGTGTGTATCACTGAGAGGTTCGAATATATATATATATATATATATATATATATATATATATGTCTTAGCCACTTATAAAGTCACTTTGTAGTTACATATTTAATCACTTATATTCTGTTCACTTATATACATCTTATTATATATATATATATATATATATATATATATATATATATATATATATATATATATTCGGGTCACTTGGTGATGTGTGCATTGGCGTGGTCATGACGTTGCACTTCTTATAGTGGATATACTGCGTGTTTTGGTGGTGAAGATGACAACCTGTGGCGCTTCATGATCAGCAATGCTCTGATCAGCCAAGACGTGATCTCTTAAAGTTTTCGAGTGCCTCTCAAAAAATACTTACTGATGTACACCTTTGGGGGAAAAATAAGATGGTGTCAGGAGAAAAAAACTGGTCATTATGTTTGTGCATATGTATTTGATGTTTTCCTCAGAATGTTTTCAAATTTCCGAAACTTGTTATGAAGGACAGATGTGAGGAATCTTACTTTTAGACTCCTTGAAAAGTGCGTGTTTTACTTGTTTTCTTTTCAGTTAATTATTCATACCTTGTCAAGACATGTCTGGAACTAAGAGCCTCAAATGAAACCGAAAACTGGGGAGTTTAGTCCAGAAAAAGTTAACCCAGCTCAAGGCCATCTGTGCGTAAGACCTGGAAAACGTAGAGGGCTGTCTAGCCATCTGGTCTGATGCGATGCGCTGCAGCTCTGTGCATCTGCCGCCGTCTGACCAAGCCTCGGCTGCCGCAGCTCTGGCAGCTGGCCGTCCTGCTCTGGACGGGGGCGGCCTCGGTCGGCGCGCAGCTCATCTGCGTGCCGATCGTCACCTGCCCAGCGCTTATGGAGGACCCGCACACCAACCTGCTGGGCAGGGATAACGCCTGCTTCCTGCGCGACAAATCGGACGGCGGACTGTGTGCCGGCGGCACCAGGTCAGTACCGGTCATCAGACGGACACCAGGTCACAATCTGTCATTAGACGGACATCAGGTCAGTACCGGTCACCAGACGAACACCAGGTCACAATCTGTCATTAGACGGACATCAGGTCAGTACCGGTCATCAGACGGGCGCCAGGTCACAATCTGTCATCAGACGGACATCAGGTCAGTACCGGTCATCAGACGAACACCAGGCCACAATCTATCACCAGAGGAGACACCAGGTCAGTACCGGTCATCAGACGGACACCAGGCCAGCGCAGGCCATCCGACGGGCAGAAAGTGGGTACCGGTCACCAGACAAAACATTAGCTCAGTACCTGTCACCAAATAGAACACTAGGTCATAGTCGGCCATAAGTGTCCAGTCACCTGATGAGACACCAGGATCGTCAGATGGGAGACCAGGTCAATACCAGTCATTGTGCGGGACCACACGTCGGTAATGCTCATCAAATGCTCATCGTGTCAGTAATGGTCATCCATTAGTGCACTAAATCAGCTCCAGACATTGAATGCAATAGCCATTCCAGAAGGGGGTCAAGGGGCCAATTGACCTCTTCCATCGTTAGTAACCTTTGCCTGGCGGGGGGTCATGAAAATCCCACTCCAGTTGTCTGAGACTAGCCAAAAAAGAAACAAAAACGGCAAAATGCAGGATTTAGGGTGCATTTTTATGCATAATTTTTAAACCTTGTGCGTTTTTTTTAGCTCAGTCATCTCTGGTCATTGGCCAAGGACACGTCAAATCAGACCATGTTCCAAAAAAGTTGAAATGGTTTATCATTTTGTGAAGTGTGTTGATTGGCGTAAAGCTTGCCATATTGATAGAACATGACAAATGGAGAAATTCTACCAGCTCGAATTTTTCAGAAATGTCCGGGTCATTGACCTTAGGTCAACTGAATTTCCGCCTTTTTTACGTTTGCAATTGCGACTGTGGGTCTGGTTCGGCGGCTCTAAAGCTTGGATATGCACGCTGGTGCTTCTCACGTCGTTTGCACACGTGACTGTGCTTCTTGACCCTTGACCTAGTCACGTTTCATACCGAATTATCAGACCCGCAACCGAGTACAATTCTTTGGATTACAGTCTTGGAAGTTTATTGGTATGTTCTTCAGATTTCTTCTTCTCCATACATATATGTTCTTCAGAAACACTTATATGTGACAAGAACTTACTTGCCAGGGGGACCTGGTTCCATTTGACGAAGACTGCTCTGATTTGACCTGAAATATTATGACTGTTTTCAATGCGAAGACACTCTGTATGAGACACTGTATGTATGAGCACATATGATGGGAGCTGAACCCATGCCTTCCTTCTATACAGTTTGTACTGCCCCTATTCCCTATTTTTTGCTCGTGAAAATAAAAATCCAATCCTTGGCGTCACGAAAATAACTTCCCGACAAATCATAGGCCTTTGCAATGCGGCCGTGCTGTCCCGAAGCATTTTTCACGTGAGTCACTCAGGTACCGGGCGGCCCCGCCGCCGCCCGGTGCGACAGACACCAGAAGAAATACGACACAAATACGACAGACACCAGAAACGTCCGACGGATAAGCGTCAATACCTTGGCCTAGGTTGGCGTTGCTGGACTTTAATATGGTAGTTGCCATTTTTATGAGCGAACCGGACACATTTGCGTTGTATTCCGGACAAGACAAATATTAATACATTACAGAAAACGAGATTCCTGCGCTTACAAAAAGACGTGTTTCGCCTTTTTCTGCTTTCTTTGAAAACGTCAGATCTGGCCACAGGTAAATCAGCCCCACACAGGTAAATCAGGTTCTCTTTTAACTCTGAATCCTCTTTAGAGCCACGCAGAAGCCTTGATTATCAAAGTTTTCTGTCAGAAATATGAAGAGGGTAATTTTACGTGAGATGATTTCTAGTAGCCTTGATATTGGTTTCATTTTTAAGAAAATTAGCTCCTTTCTTCTAGTTTGGCCAAGGCCTTTCCCGCGTTTTTTTCAATTTTCCTTTGGGACTTACAGTTCTCAAGATCTTGGGAGGGGATTCTGCTGAACTCCCTGCCCGGCGAAGGTGGATCCGAAGGCCGGCCGGCGAGGATTAAGTAAAAGTAATAGGAAGCCGTTTTAGCGCTTATCCGTCTACCCGTTACAAAAATCCTGGCTATGCTCCTGAATGGGTGCAATATCTTGCCACTTGTCATCGGCACACCAAACCGGAAACCCGATTGCAGGAGCGTGATAGGAGGGCTACGACCGCTAACTTAGCTTTCACCGATTAGGTTTCTAAACGAGGGAAATAACGCTTGTGAAAGAGCCCTGGTTAAGAAAATTGTTTGTTTGTCCTATAATGGTTGCTCCCCTCCAAAGAAAAAAAAAACCGATAGGAGAACGACGATGACCGGACATGATATCGTTCACAGTGGTTCGCATTGTGCGCAAATATCAACGATTTCATGTGCCTCATCGGGATGCTGTTGATGTCCATGTAATGGAGACTGAATGTTACAATGTTAAGTAAAAATTTAACCCGGCGAAAGATGACAACCCATGAATCTGAGCGCAGTTCACCTGGAATTCTTTGTGATTTGCTCACAAAGGGGCCGCATTCCCCGGTATTGGTTCTCAGCAAGCTGTATCTGACGTTTCATGCAATACGGTCGAAACAGAGCGCATTGCGTTTCCCGTCGCATCTGTGCCTAAGTCCTGAAAGACCACCGGAAATCCGTAGTTTTAGAGCAGGATTTCCTGGATTTCTCGGCAGATTAATGCCCACACTCACCGGGTAAGACTTAAGAAAAGTACAAGTACGCCTCGACTCGATTATGACTCAGAGCTTTGTGACTGATACTGCTCATGGGTTGCTTTGATTCCTCAGATTCACGACTTGTAGAGACGTATAAGTCCAGTTGAAACTTGTAAATTTTTTATGAATACTATATATATATATATATATATATATATATATATGTGTGTGTGTGTGTGTGTGTGTGTGTTTGTGTGTGTGTGTAATTTTTGATTCAATCCCCATTATTTCCTGTTCGGCTTGCACCCACACGGCGCTCTCTTGGTGATATACGAAATCTTGTCCGGTGTTACGTTCTATGCACATTTTCACAAACAAGCACATTGATATGATCGTTCAGGCGTGATGTTTTGACTAAAGAAAATGTTAACCGTGAAAGAGAATGCGCTGGGTAAAAAACATTTTCTCGACCAAAAACGGAACATTTGAATCTCCTGCAAGTGAGCTGTATGAACCATTTCTGAGTTCCCCCAAGCAAAAGTGCAACACGGCCGATGAAATGACAAAGGACTCATTGACTGACTTGGTTCAGGATGGAACCGGCATTGATTCGTGAATCACGCCCTTTTTCATGTCATGTCATGTAGTATTATCTTGCTTGTTGTCGCACTGGATGCGAAATCGTATGTTGCGTATCACCGGTCAACCTACGTCTTTTGGAAGAATATTGTGGTGGGGTGAATGAAAACCGAAACTTTGATGAAAATACAGTTTGACTGTAGCGTGAATAATGGCGATTCAATTCGCCAATCGCAGACATATACAAAGATGTAATACGAAATACTGAACATGCGACAAAAAATCACAGTGTCGATATGCCCTGGAATTCGACGATGCATAGTATATATAATTATATATATATATATATATATATATATATATATATATATATATATAGACTTTCAAAAAAGACACATTCAGACAAAGAGAGAAAAGGCAGAGCCGGATCCAGCTCACCACCGCTGAAAGAGCCCTAATGTCTTCAAGGTTTGTGCCCTGTTCCCATGCGTTTAGCTCTGATGCTTCAGTTTGAGAAAATGTAAGTCTTGATGACCGGAGACATGCCACAGTATCAAAATACGGCACGACATGTAGAGCTGAGCTAGCCTCCGATGCATAGTCACTTTAAACTGTTTAAAGATCGGCAACGGTGAACAGACTGAGCGCTTTTTCTTCAACATTCTGACATAATTTCCAAATAAATGCGACGGATTGTTTCCAGATGCCATGGCTATTGCGAAATTTAAGTCAAGCACTATTAACGAAATGTTACGCCTTTAACATGTTATGACAGAATAAGAAATTGGTGTGATGTAGGTATTTCCATTAGCGTGCCGAAGTTTTTTGTTTAAACAGCTGTCCTGTTCCCAACTGCTGCGTGACGGCGCGAACTAGCGCATGTCAGTGGACGTTAACAAAAGGCCTGAATGGATCATCATCAGTGGGTTCGGTTTTCATTAGTCTTTTTCTGAATGCAGGTATTTCTCAGAAAACGGGGGCTGGAAACGCAACCAGCGACAGTGGATGGGCTACCCTAATGTTTCTTTTTGTGGAAATCCACCAACGTTGCACGTTTCATCCAACAAAACATATCACATACTTAAAATTGTTCAAGGGCGTAAACGCAGTTGCTCCCAACGATATTTGCCATGCGTAAAAAAGACGACGTGCGACGTTAACTGGCACGTAAACGGGATACGTTTCTACTGATGCCTTACAATTCTCCAAGGTGAAACTGATTCCGGGACTTCTTTTGTACAGCACAGCTCAGATCCCCTGCCTCAGGAAGTCGGAAGAGCCCCGACTCGGCGTTCTTCACCAGCTGGCAGGGATCAGGCACAAGAGGAGAGCGGGCTTTGCGTGGTCTGTACGGGTCTGATCGTTCAATTTGGCGGCACACAGCCGCTACCCACAGACCGCAGCCCTCTGAAAACTGGCCGCCACCAGTCCCCCCCTCATCGGTGGTACCCTGTCGCCGGAGCGGCCGGTCGCCGCGCGGCGACAAGACGGCGGTTGCAAAGCTTTCTGCCTCTCTCCGGCCTTGGACATGGCATGCAGGGCGAGGAACCAGTGATGCGCCCTGTTCTGCTGCCTGAGGTTACGTGTCCCGACCAGGTCTGCGAGGATCCAGTTACCTTTCCACCATTACGTTAAAAAAGAGTGAACCATTTTATTCTCATTTTGGCGGAAAATAACCGATGTTACCTTTTGACGGGAAATGACCGATGTTGCGGTGTTATCGACTTGTTACCTTTCCGCCACTGCACGGAAAAATAATTATTTTTGTGGCGGGAAACTTCCCCGCGCTCTCCGGGAGGGCCCACAGCATTCCGCAGCTGATGCCTCAGCTGCGGGAGTATGAGGAGTCTGCTGACGGCCTCGCCTGCAGTGTTCAGACCACTCGCTGCTACAGACGGCTGAGACCGCAGCCGTTCCGCGGCGCCGCCCTCCGCACCGGTCTCCGCATCGCCTGAACGAGCAGGGTGTGCCCGGAGTTCGGATTAGGGCCAGGAGGCATGCTGCACCAGAACGTCAGTACCCATTGCGCGTAAAATTGCTGTTGTTACATGGAGCACCTTTTACAAAGGCATTTTTAATACGTTACCCATCCTATCTTGCTAGCAAGATTTTTTTTTTGCTTTAACTAACTCCTTTAATTGCTTGCTTTAAGCCGTTATCAAAGGACGACGCAGCGGAGCGCGGTAGGTTTTCTCACTTCTTTTGCTACCCCCCTAAAGTGTCTATGTGGCCCTGCATCCAAATAAAATTGATTTGGATGTCGCCATTGTGTAAATGTTTGAAGTATATGAGACACTCCGGGCCAACAGGAGACACATTTGACCAATGACTGATCATTCAAAGGACAGGAAAAGCCAAGAAAGAACAAAGGATCTGACAGCATGAGTCGCATGGTGGCGGAACACGAGAGACATTATGGGAGACATACTCGACTCCGCAGACAGACATATGGGCACTGATTCAAGTCACGCAAGAGGTGCAGCCTCATGAGTGATTCGTCATCGAAGATAATAGATTCATTGCTGTTGGATGGATCTTACTCGGCTCAACGCTGGGATATCAATATCGCAACAAGCGCCGCTTGCCATGAAAATGAATGAGATGGAGTCTCGCCAAAACCCAGACCTCACCCCTGCATGGGAGGACATCACAGAGACAGTCTCGTTGGGCAAAACAATTATGCAATTAACTGCGTTTGACTCATTTAACATCTGTTACCCGGTCTTGTGCTGGATGCATGCCTCCGCAAGGTCTTCTTGGAGCGGTCAGTGGGCCACTCTCCTGCTGTTATACATTTTTACTGATTTCATCTCTAATGGGTGGTATTCTCTCGCCACATGTCGCGCGGAATTAGCGAGCAAATGCACCGGTATTGTTCTGAGCCAGCTTGCACCGAGGCCCACGGAGGCAGTTCATCCTGCGGCAGGGAGTGGCAGCAGCCTGGACGCAGGTTCTCATCGCTGGTGCATTGTGCCCAGCCCACACATCCGGCTCGGCGTCACGGCGACATTTTTAAATCGTTTTATGACATGAAGTTGGCACTAGTAATTATTTCAAAGAGCGTCAATTTACGATGCTGTGGTCGGCTCATACCTTTCCAGAGCATTGCAAACCGGGTTAAACTGTCTGAGCCAAGTATGTTGTCAACAGCGCCTGAACCGAACGCGAACGGGCTCCTTAAATGGCAGTCGTTTTGTCAAACGATAGTTACTTCGTGCGACGTTGTGCGCTTTCCTTGGAGACATTGGAATTACATTTCATTCCGTGTGTGGACAAAAAGCACGGCAATGGTCTAAAATCGTGGCAGCAAAATTCGGTGTATGCCAAACGAGCTCAAACTTCTCTTTTCCAGGCCTCGATTCAAACTGATCAAAGTCATCGTCATGTGATTATGTCGACACAGTTCACAGTTCTTATTCCTCCATTTCGAACCGAATATCATACGAATTCACAGTTCCACTATCACGAGTTCAAACAATCATCATAAAACACTTGAAACCGAGGCGTGCAATGTTTCAGCCATGATGGGACTCAACGATACGTTTTCCACGCTTGCATTTTCACACTCGACCCGACCAGACCAGTACGTCTCCACTGCAGAAATGGCGATGACCAGAGGACTGAATCCTTTCCGACATGCTTTAAAACGTCCTGAAGGTGCGAACGCTCCGGGAATCGGCCGATTCAATGTCAGCATGCTCATGCAATCTGACCTCTGACTTCCCACTTCAATCAGCGTAGCCATCCCACGTACAGACAGTCTTATACACTACGCCTTTCTGACAGTCCTTCTGTGGAGAATCCTTCATTATTCATTGCCCAAAGGTCGACGGCATTCCCACGGATCAGAACCCATTCCGCTTTATGTATCTTTTGCAACGTATGATACTGCTTGTTCGTGCGATGCTACGTGGGTGAAAGTTGGAGGCCAAAGGCCAGGTTGAGGAAGGACGTCGCTGGCATTGATCGGCCGTGTAGATACGTTCCACTCAGTAAAACATCGCCACCATTTTTTCCAGGAACGGTTCATTGCGATGGCTAATGCAGCATGACACCTGCCTTCGGTGGCATGCTGCACAAGACATAACCAAAAAGCTTGCGATGAAGCACGTTAAATTATCATCAGTTTTACTGGCAAATATTCCGTATCCCATTCGCAAATACAGCCCTATGTATGAAAGGTTATTTGCCCGATGCATGCCAAACAAATGGCCAAATGCAGAATTTCCAGGATATCTATGCATGTATGTATGTATGTATGTATATATGCATATATGTATGTATGTATGCATGTATGCATGTATGTATGGTAGGGTATGGTGAATGTGCACACAGACCAGCCGAAAACAGCGTCCCAGTGCATGAAAGCAACCAACGTACACTCCGGAGGTCCATTCCTATCTGTTCGGCAGCCCGCCTTGGAGACCTATCTATTCATTCTGCGGCCTGATCTAGCGGTCCGTCCCCCTCAATCCTGCGACCGGATCTAGAGATCCGTCCTGCGACCCGGTCCAGGGATCCGTTCTGCGGCCCGGTCGGAGGATCCGTCCTGCGGGCCAGTCCAGGGACCCGTCCTGCGGCCCAGTCTGGAGATCCGTCCTGCGGGCCGGTCCAAGCACGGGCCCGGCGGCTCACCCCACCATTGGGAATGCATGGCTCGTCTGCGGTAGCTTTGCTTCGCCTCTGTACGAACACACCGGTCGGCACCGACCTAGAATGGCGAGGGGGAGGGGGGTTGGCAAATACACGGTAACACCGCAAGGTAGAGTGGCAGGTTTAACATGTCCAGAAGACCGGTGGAGCGCGAATGCACAATTGCGCTGCGGGATTATCCTGCGGAATTTTTCGCGCATTGGAAAGCTAGTGAGTAGGTTTTCGGTGCTGCAAGTTGCGCAAGTTGTGCAATTTTTGTGTGTTTGCTCCCAATCTGTGGCTATCATGTTGAGAGATTTTTTGCATAGCTTTTCATTGCGATGAAAGCTGACATGAGGTTCATCTTCTGTAATGCGGCACGTCATAGCAGGTCTTTTCGGACGTGAGACTGGGCTTCATCTCCAAAATGGGAATTTAAACAGTATCCAGGAAAAACATAAAAGAACAGACAAGGTATCCGTCGAGCTTCAGGCGTCGCTCATCTTAACCAGGTCTATTGCGTCGGCAAAACAAACATGCAGAGCTGAGGTTTTCAACATGAAGATGACGTGTGCACTTATGTTTGGCGTCATCCATGTTCGAATTTACGGTGGCGCTCTTGGCTACCGTACGCTGCCTCATTTGACGAATCCATTGGACCGTTGTGGTCTCCCATTGGCGAATGCTTCGTCGATTGAGGCTGCCATCCGTCGAAAACGCGGGCAAGGCGGACTCTTCGCGCTTATTTGGCTGGCTCATTCAGCGTGTGCGAACACGTTGATTGGCCAGAAAATCGTTTTTGTGGCCAGGCCTTTGGGTCGCGAGAAACCGCGCAGCGTCCATCACCTTTGAATCCATGGGTGCTGGAATATTGCTCAATTACATTTAAACGCATTCGGTGTGAACAGCTTGGTATCACATGCCACTGGCATAGGATATATCTTGATACCAGAAAAAGCGTCATGCTGCTACCTCGGGTTCATTTGCACTGACAACGGGGGAACAATGCGGGATCGTGCCGCCTTATGCCGCTCCATAGGGCCTGAAGTGGAGTTGTAACTGACAACAGCCGACACACAAAGAGCTTTTTTAGTTATCAATCTTACGCAACAAAAGCAATGACACTAATCGAAAGGTCTGCGCACGGAAAATGCTAACCAATTTCATTTAAGTTCCTTCGTCTGCACCCTTGCAGTTGTATCCCTTTTCGCGATCAGTCTGCCCATAATGTTGATTTCAGCTTTTGCTTAAGATGTGCTGGACTCCCGTTGATTGTCACAAACCTCAGGCTGAACTCGCATCTCATTTCTAAAATCGAGATTGCGGGATTATTTTAGCGAGAAGCTCACAGCTGCGAGGCTGGATCAGCCGGACGGACCTATCATATCGGCCGGTGTACGGCGTGGTCTTGAGATGCGTATGACCTGACGGGGGCGGAATCAAGCTGCACATAATGCTAATACTCTTTACATATGCGAGTACGTACAAGGTTTGCTACGAGCCATCACAATTCGAGCAGTCTTCTTTTAATGGTGGTGAGAAAGGGCAATGGATGCAAAAGACGTTTTTTTCCTTTTCTTAGGGAGCACCGGCGATGGTTGCAGGAACATTATTAAAGTTAGTAAGACCAGAACAATTCTGACTGGAATCCTTCCATGCAGCATCGCAGGGCTTATGCTAACAATTTCAAAGTCGGCGCTACCTGTTTTATCGAGTGCTGCGCCCCTGAGGAGGGCACGTCCAAAGGACCTTTAACCCTCTCTAACGGCAGCCACTGCGTCTACCGCTCCTGTTGACGCCTGACGTCCTTGCAGCGACGCTGTGCTGACGTTGGACTACCTGCCGCCGGCCAAGCCGACCGTGGATCCAGCGGACGCCGCCAGGACCCGGGAAGAGGACGAGCCGCTCAAGAAACGCCTCAGGCGATACGAACAGCTGGTGCTCGACCCGAAGCTGCCCGAGGAAGAGGTGAGACCAGGTCATGCTGAGGGTGTGAGGAGACGCAGGCTGGTCTGAGTCGCACTGAGGCTCTGAGAGAAAAACAGGAGATCGTTAATCACGCTGAAGTAATGCCGCAAGTAAGACGGACGGCCCAGATGGGGACATTAAACGAGAGCACTACGACGAAACAGGCCCGACTGTTTATCCAACTGACGTAACATTGCAGGAAGCACCTGCCAAATAACCCACCGCAATTTGCGGATGGCTGCGTATAGCGTGATACTTCGACTACATGACTGGTCTTGGTTCATGAACTGTTATTCAACTCGCCCTAGATGGTTTCCCGAATTAGCTTGCTTTGAAGGAGACTCGTGGTCTTCTTTTCCGGGGTGAAAACCCTCACTGACCTAGGTTGTGGTCTCTCATGCCATGCCATTCGGGATGATCTTATGTCACGCGCTCCAGCGAAAATTCCCAGGAGATTTGGACCGTACACCGGACCTGGAAATTTCTAATTAGAACTGGAAAATTCCGGGAGACCTGGCTCACGCACCGGCGTCACGAACACCTGCTTCGCTGACCTGCCCCTCGCCCGGCAGGTGGAGGACTTGGTGTGCGAGACGGAGAAGCGGGCGCTGCAGGTGGAGACGGTGGTGCTGAAGCTGGCGCTGCGCAACGTCAACCTGGCGCTGCCGGACTCGCCGGAGGCGCTGCAGCTGCTGTTCGCGCAGCCGCAGGGTAAGGTGGCGCTGACGGTGGGCCTGGCCGCCCAGCTGGCTTCGCAGATGCTGACCGCGTTGCAAAAGCTCGGCGCCGTCTTCAAGCTGCCGCCGCCCGACGACGTGGCCACCAACGCGCACTTCTCGCTGCCCGAGGCCACCGGCGACGTGCTCGACTTCGGCTCGCGCCTGCTGCCCAACTGCACGCCCATGCCGGAGCTCGAGTGCGATGAGGCGTCACTGCGGTACCGCACGCACGACGGCTCGTGCAACAACTTGGCGCGGCCGCGCGCCGGGATGGCGCACTCGCAGTACTCGCGCTACTTCCCGTCCGACTACAACGACGGCGTGGGCGCGCCGCGCTCCGTCGGCCTCGACGGCCGGCCGCTGGCGTCGGCGAGGCGCGTCAGCGCCGCCATCGGCCACGGCAACATCGCCGACGGCGACGACGGCTTCCGCACGATCGCGCTGACGCTGTTCGGCCAGTTCGTCGACCACGACGTGACGTCGACGCCCGAGTTCGCGCTGGAGAGCGACGACCCGGACGAGACGGTCGGCGAGGGCGGCGGCTTCAACTGCTGCAACCGCAACGGCTCCTTCCCGACAGAGTCGCTGCATCCGACCGCCTGCAACCCGATCCACGTGCCCGACGACGACCCGTTCTTCTCGCAGCACGGCATCTCGTGCATGAACCAGGTCAAGTCGCTGCCGGCGCCGTCCGAGGACTGCCTGGCGCGGCCGCTCAACCAGCAGAACCAGATCACCCACTACCTGGACGGCAGCAACATCTACGGCAGCTCGGACGCCGAATCGGCCAAACTGCGGCTGTTCTCGGGCGGCCAGATCCGCACCACCGAGCCGGGCCGACTGCTGCCGCGCGACGAGAAACGCTGCTCGCGCACCCCGGCCGACTGCTTCGTCTCCGGCGACCACCGCGCCGGCGAGAACATCGGCCTGGCGTTCGTGCACCTGGTGTGGACGCGCGAGCACAACCGGGTGGCGGCGGCGCTGGCCGGCCGGCACCCCGACTGGGACGACGAGCGGCTGTACCAGGAGGCGCGCCGCATCGTCGTCGGCGAGTACCAGCACGTCGTCTACAACGAGTTCCTGCCGGCCATACTCGGCTACGTGTACGTGCGCGACCACGGCCTGAAGGTGGCCGAGGGTGCGCGCGTGGCCGCCTACTCGCCCGACAGCATGCCGACGATCACGACCGAGTTCTCGTCGGCCGCCTTCCGCTTCGGCCACTCGATGGTGCACGACGTGTTCCGGCTGCGGCGCAGCCTGCTGCCCATCGAGCAGACCTTCTTCAACAGCACGTACCTGCGGCTGCGCGGCATCGTCGGCGACCTGGCGCGCAGCCTGACCTCGCAGCTGCCGGGCCGCGTCGACTCGACCTTCTCGTCGGCGCTGACCGAGCGGCTGTTCGCCAAGCACGGCAAGCCGGGGCTCGACCTGATCGCGCTCAACATGAACCGCGGCCGCGAGCACGGCCTGCCTGGCTACGTCACGGCGCTGGAGAACTGCGCCGACCGCGACATCACCGGCTGGGACGACCTGCTCGACTTCATGGACGAGGGCGCCGTGGAGCGGCTGCGCTCCGTGTACGCCGACTACCGCGACGTGGACCTGTTCGCCGGCGGCGTGAGCGAGTTCCGCATCAGCGCCGCCGCCGTCGGCTTCACCTTCCAGTGCATCATCGGCGAGCAGTTCTTCGACCTGCGCTACGGCGACAGGTGAGTGCCGGCGGGCGGTCGAAGCCCGACCGTGATCACTGGCTCCTGGCCGTTGACCTCTGATCGGTAACCGCCGACTGCTGTCCTTTCCACAGGCCTCTGACCACCAGCTGATGGTCTGAAGCTTTTGAGAACGGCCTCTGACCGCTGAACAACGGCTCTGACCGGAACTGCTGACCGCAGACCGCCGATCTCTGGCTTATGACAGCTGACCGCTGACCAAGATCTTGAAGCGTCGATCCATCTCCTTATCGCTGACATCTGGCCGAAGAACTTTGATCACTGTCGAACGAGCAGTGATCTGTGAGCCCCAGTTTTCCCTCTGACTTGTATATAATACTTGATGAATTGGATAAGTCCTTGAAACGCGCGTTGATTCGCGGGCCGGATTGAACCGGACCAGAAAGTTCTAGCAAGACATGGATTAGGACCGGACCGGATTTTATAATTTGTCAGGCCACACGAATTGGGCAGATTGAAAACCAATTATATTTGAAAAGACGCTACCTGGGCATGATATCTGCGGCAAGTCAGAAGACTTATAATGAATTTATTAAAAGGGGACAATTAATCACGCTTAAATATACCACATTGTCTTTTTATGATGACCAAAACAAAAACTTGAGTACAGATTGGCAAGGATCTTCATAAACATATTTTTGCTATTACGGATTAGATCGAATCAGATTCAGGAATTCCGAAAAAGACGAATCGCGGATGGATTGGATCCTGGACTCACGGACCGGACTGGACCGGATCCTGGAAATTCAATCCCTGAAGTGTTCTAGACTGCTAGTCCCGAACCGTTGGCTGCTGACAGTTCGGGTCACTGACCGATGACCGCTGGCCGACTGCTGCCGGCGTGGTGAGCAGTCCGGAGTCTAATCCCAGGACCTATCGCCCTGGTGACGACGCGTTCGTGACTCGAACTGTCAGATAATTTCGCCGCCTGCGCCCGGCGGGTCACGCCCACGAGAACCCTGAATCAAATTATGACAGATACCGGGCTGCGAATCTCAGCCGTTGTCAGCTGTTTCCCGTTCAGTGTCAAGAGCGGCAAATTTCAAACGAGCCGAGCGGACGAATGTCAAATCGCAGGCCTATCTCGACTCTCATCGGCGCTCCACCCGATGGCGGTGGATTTTACCGGCAGCGCTGCCTCCGTGCGCTAAGCTAAGCTCCTGCACCGTATGAATCACGTGATGCCCATTGTCATGACGAGCCGTGCCAGGCATTGTGGGAACCACCACCACGATCACCCCACCGTCCGCCATCACAGAAAGCGAATGCTGTGGCAGCGGACGACGGCGCCCGAGTCTTAAGCGTCCTCCGAACATGCCACTGTCTGTAACCCCTAGCCTTCAGAAGTCCAGAGCATGCAAGGATATCCATTTTGTCAGTCAGTTTTCCCATGCGTTCTGCGGTCAGCAGCGGGTGGTGTCCGCTCTGCCGGACACTGCGCGCCCACAGGCGGCTAAGCCGATTGGCCGGCGATGAGCGGTCTCCCAGCTGTGCACTTTCCAAGGTCGGCCGAGCCTCTGGCGGCTGGCAGGCCGCGGGCAGTCGGCCGCCGCCGCCGGCCGCCGCCTGCATCCTGCAGACGAGCGCCGAGGCCGTCTGCGGGCTGCCGCGACGGACCCGGCTAGCACGCTGAGACTGAGGCCACTGAGGTCCCCGCAGCCGCCAGCGACACAGCCCCATTCAGGGCTAAAAATGCGTTCACTAAGATGTCCCGCAGATCGCTGAACAGAAAGCGTTATTCGGGGCCGATGGTGTGTGCAATGAGACGGCCCGCAGGTCTGCAATGAGCAGCTCTGCTCAGGGCTAACCGGGTGTTCACTGACCTCCACCGCAGATTCCGGCGAGGTAGCTCTGCTCAGGGCTAATCACGTGTTCGCCGAGCTCCCCGTCGCAGCCAGCGAGCAGCTCCACTTGGGGATGACCTGACGTTCACCTTCGCCCGTTACAGATTCTTCTACGACATCAAGGGCCAACCCAACAGTTTCACGGGCAGGCAGATCGAGCAGCTGCAGCTCGCCTCCTTCGCCAGGATCCTGTGCGACAACGTGGAAGGCCTGGAGGAGATGCAGCAGCTGGCGTTCTTCCAGCCGGGCTTCTTCCTCAACGCCAAACAGCTGTGCACCGCGGACGCCATTCCGGTGGTGGACCTGAAGGCGTTCTAGCGAAGGAGCGGCCGGTCGTGCGTCCTCGCGTCGCGCTCGGTGGCGACAGTGGAGCGGCCAGTGCAGCGGTGGCCCCCGAGGGGGCGGCGCGCTATATCGACAGTGAGCCGAAGTTCACTGCGCGCCGTCGAAGCGGGGAGCGAAATCCGGCCCGTCGAGCGCGTCGGAACCGACGCGGACGGCGAGTGGGTCGAGGTCACCAGAACGTTGCTGGAACTCGGAAAGTTCACAGGGTCGATCGCCATCCGGCCGCGAGAACCGGCGGAGCCAGCAGCAGAAGTGAGCTCACGCAGTGCACTCCAGTTACCGTCGGCCGGAGAAGACCATTCAGCAGGAGTGAGAGCGAAGCTGTTCTTCCCAGCTGCGACGTTGTCGACAACCCAAACCTTTCCAGTAATTCTGCGGCCGACTCCAGCATCTGACGCACGTTAGACTCCTGGCTTTTTCTTATACACAAACACGCATAGCAGGCCAATCAGTTCTGATGCGGTGCTCCTTAGTACACCGTCGTGAAGAGCAGGGTGCAGCTGTGTACTGCTCGGGTCAAAGTGGGGCTCTTCACCCGTGATGCGTTGAGTGATAGGCGTCCACCGTTCATCGCAAGAGACGGCTGGTCGATACGAATACGCAGCAGAGATAGCAACTGACTCATCACAGTGATACATCACTTGTAAATAGAGTACATAGGAAGGATTTTATGCATTTCTGTTGTGGTAGTCAACAGTAACGCGACGGTCATAGGGAGCATTTCTCTTTGTCATCACCAACAAAACGACGCAATAATTATGTCCTTTACAACATATATTTTCGGGGTCCAGCACAAGCAAAGCCTTGTACACGTACATCTCCAAGGAGTGTTCTTCAGCTTACGAAGATCATAACGCATTCGTATCAAAAAATGTAACGCGAAGATTAAAAAAAAACCTTCTTTCTGGATCCAGATCAAACATTAAATCTTACGAAACTAGTCTGAGTTGCAACTGCGAGGTCTAAACGGCTGACAGTCATCCGTACTGGTAAACTACAGCAAGGACCCGGTAATAATTACCAAAACGGGACAGGAAGTTAATAGGTATATTCACCAGTCAGTCTCAAGACATTGAAGTTCCAAACCTGAAGTCGTTACCTCATTGTAACAACGGAATATACACACTTGTCGGGAAAAATTGGTGTAATAACCTGTCTGAGCACGCCCTGTTCGTGAGATCTTGCGGGACAGGTTTCGTGACTGTGTGAGACCACGAAGGGACTATGAAATTTGGCCAATGCCGTGCCGATGCCCAGCGAGTGATCGGACTCAGCACATTTCCTCTATTGTCGACAGGTTTCTGTCCTCAGTGAGCCGTGTGGCGTGACTGAAACTGGCCGGAAGTAGACCGTGTGGAGTTGGACCGGCTGAAGTCCTAGAGAAATCGCTGCGATTAGAGCTGAGACCAGGCGCCATACGCGAAATGCCACTCCACTTAATCTTCGCCGGACGAGGTTGGGTTGCCAACCCCGCATGGGTTGGCAACCCATGCGGGGTTGCCAATCCCTCATGGGACTTTTCTCAGACTGCTGGTGGGCGACCTGTGCTAAGAATCCGAAATTTACAATAGCTGCATTGATATTCTTTCCACACATCTTTCCGAAAAAAAATACCAGATCATATCTGGTCACTGAACTATGTAACGACCTTCTCAAGAGCCCACCTACCGTTTCCATTGGTTTGAACCACATTTTCGCTTCTTCCTCTTCAGCAGTTCGACGAGGTACAGAACGGGTTTTCGACACAGCTGTGTTTGAATCCATGTTTGACAGCATGCAAGGACTTGAAAGGTCGGTAGCCTTTCCAAGGACATGTAAGGCCACTGATTTTTAGATGACCTCAACGTGGTTTTGTACCAGTTATAGCGTATTTTTTTCACTCATTGATGAATCTCATCTGATGATCTCATCTCATCTTTTCGGATAATCAGAACTCCATTCTATGGTAATCAAACACCATTTTCGGCCCTAACAACGTAACAAAGGCTTGCCATGATGTTTGGCTTTTTGTTGACCTGACCTTGATCTCAAACGGATGCAGTCTCTGACTATTGCGACTGACTAATTTTAAAACCAGGTAGCTACAGAAGCATGATTTGGAAGCCGAAATGCTATAAAACCACTACGATGACCGTAGAGACGGCAAACGATGAAATGCCCTCTTTCTTGGAGACCTGGGGATCACGACGTGACCCGCAGGAGTGATATCAGATATCATTCGAATCAGAAAAAAACGTGCTACGCGCACATTTTTGTTTCGTTGCTTTATCTTGATTATGAGAGGGATGTCATAGAGAGTAGAAGGTGACAAGGAATCCCCTCGTCCGGAACGTGTAGGGGAAAATCCTTACGTCTGGCGGGGCTTAATGCTGCCGGTCGAAATCGATCAAGCAGAAACTTTTCAATACGCTATATATATAAATATATAAATATATAAATAAATAAATAAATAAATAAATATATATATATATATATATATATATATATATCTATATACATACATATATATGTATAATCTTTACCTCCGATGAGGGTTAATGCTGCGGCCTAATTGATCAAGCACTAGTTTTGGACTACGTTCAGTATATATATATATATATATATATATATATATATATATACTGGTATATACCTGGGTTGAATGAAAATTCATGCCTTCATCCCATTTTCTTCTGTTCAAAGAAGGGTATTTCTGTAAATGAAACATGAAAGTAATTCGTTGAGGTGCACCTACTTTTATTCTTTTGGCACCTACATGGACTTTTGCAAATAAGCACCACCAGTCTTTACCTCAAATCTGCTAAAGATGGACAAGCTTCTCAAAGCCGTCACGAAAGAAATCAACTCTGTTTCCTCACCGAAGTCCTGACAACCCTTCCCACATCTCCTTTGTGTCATGCCGATGTCCACGATGGTATTCCTTCATTTCTAAAAAACCTTGGAAGTCTTGGAAGGAGACGCCAGGTCTGGACTGTATGGCGGATGTAGTAAGATGGTGAGGTTCAACTTCTTAGTCGCCTCCGTAGTGGCTCGTTAGAAGGTTATCAAGTTGTGAGGTTATCATGCTGTGACAAAATGTTCCTTTTTGTACCCCCGAATTCTTCTTGTTGTTTCAAGGCCTGAGTTGATGGTGGTCCCAGGTTCAGGGGCATCCATGTGAATAGCACCATCTGCGTCAAAAAAGAAAAAAGAAATTGTAGCAATTATGTTGCCCGGCCAAAAACTGGGTGTTGAACTATTTTTAGAATTTGTTTCGCTCTTTTTGTGGGCCCAACGATGCACAGTACTCACGTCAACACACTCATCATCACAAAGAACTTGCATTTGTCGTTGAATCTCAGCTGGCGACTCTTTCGGCAGTGAAAAACTCAATCACGGTACGTCGCTTGACCCGCGCCTGATCGGCAGTCGGCGCCATGCGCGCCCGAGTGGGGGAGACGGCTGACCCCCCTTACTTGCAAACGGTTGGTCGCAGGATAAGAATAAGCACACCGTTGGGAAGCTCGTGATGAGTAGAGCCCGAAACTGGTCTCTTTGTTATTTTTGAATAGTGTGTAAGCCATTTACATCCCATACATGTTTTCTCAAAGCCGTCTGCAGGAAACCGAGAAACAGCCTGAATCTCAAGGGCTGTGATTAATAAAATCTAGGTAAAGACACCAACGAAGAGGCGAAAATCGCAGATTAAGTACATCTCTATGTCTTTCAAGCCTATACCGATCTAACCGGAATTACACGTTTAAAGTCTCTGATTTGTTTAATGTATACGCTGAAACGCTTAGCTGAAGACACAGCGATATTCGCACTTTTGCACGGCGGGCGCCGGTGCCGAATGCTGGATGGAATTAACGGGAACTCATTTTATGGCAACATAAGCCTTCCAAAACGGTGAGTCTTGATGCTAGTGGTTCCTGTAATGGTCTTCCGTGCTTAAATGTTGAAACATTTCACCATTTATCACTTTACAGAATTTGCGGAGCTTTTTTCACCAAAGCCTGTTTATTTCCAAAATATGCGATTTTTTAAAACTTTTTGATCTTCTTGGTATCATTCGTAATTGTGGGAGCCAGTCCTGTCATTTTCTATCCGCTCCAAATTCTCCATCGCCGATTCTGACGGCGATGCATTTTGGCTCATAAGAGTAATTGGTGACCTGACCTTAGGCCAACGGTTGGAGGTCATTTATACTTTGTCCAGTGCCGGTCATTGGATATATGCATCACCTCAGCCTCAAGGTGTTGCAAAAATTTTGTCGATTTCCGATGAAACGACGACTTGCCTCAAAAATGAGTTGACCTTAGATCAAACTCTCGGCAGTTTCCGAAAAAAATCTGAGATAACAGATCTGTTGCGTCCATCCAGATCTCTAATCCCAGAAAGTTGTATTGTGATATAATTTTTTTCTTTTGAAAACGTTACAGGGCGCTTAGCCCTTTTGGACATGTCCACTTGACCCGACCTAGGTCATACACCTGGACTCGACCTGAAGTCAAAACTTCGACACAGGATGTAAAAAAAGATCCAGAAAAAAAAAATTGTGGTGCTGTGTTTGTTCGTTCTCTGGCAATCTTGGAAAAGTCTCATGGGGGCGATCAACCGTCCTCAGTCGGGGCCGGGTTAAAACGCACCGACGAGTGCTCAGTGCAGGCCTCCGTTTCACGTGCAACAACAACACAATGGTTTAATACAGCAACTTGCCGACAATTGTGATGCAACAAAGGTTGATATAGACCATTTTAGCGCGTGTTGCACATCTGTTCTTCCATACGATGACAGGTGACATAAATGGAGAACATACTTTGCGCGCAGTTCTGCATGAAAAACGTTTTTGCCCAGCAGGATTTAACTCACGTTTTAGTAACAGCACTGCAGACTTGCGCAATTCATTTCGGATCTAACTCGGGCACCTGGTAAACGGGCATACACGCTTTCACGGCTGGTTTCATAACCGTTGATCCTATTTAGAGTGATGGCGAGGGTTTACCCGGTGACGGGGTGGCCGTGTCTGGAGCAGTACGAAACGGCGGAGGTCGTCCGAAGATGTCCAGCTCGGCGTCTGGGGAAAACCTATTCCATGTTTGGGGAAACTTGGGTGGCGACATAAGGTTTCAAGCATCACGTCAGGTTCATCACGGACTCTAGGTCTGCCTTTAGCGTACGCCCGCATAAGGTCATAATCATACGCCACGGTTCTGCAAACGATGAACACATGCTTCTTAAGCTTCTTCCTAATCCAGCCCCGTTCAGACGCGACTTACGTCGCCTTGCAACGTGGTCAAGTCGTTTACGTAATTTTTGCACCAGGCGGTCTTGCAAGATACAGACGGATCCTCTGTAGTCCCATCATACCAACGGGTCTTGACAAGTCATTTGTTGGCATCATTTGTTCATGTCGTATATTTACCCATTTACGTTTTTCGCACCAACTCGATAGAGTACAAATCTGAAACGTAATGGGACATTAAGATAACTTCATAGTTATCCCAAACTTTCCTTAAATCCAATATTCTTTTTTGACAGCCGCAAATCATGGTATCGACTAAGCAGGACACGTGCATGAAATCTTGAAACGTTTTAATTGAAACTAAATTAAAATTGACACGTTTAGTAAAAACTAAAACGTTGCGCACAGGAATCCCAAATGATATAACTACATTCCCGATGAAGGAGATGGAGCCGACGCAAAACTTTTTTTCAAGACTTATCCAAGAATTCAAAATTCAGGACTTAGAGCAATCCGAGAATTCAAGTGTGTTCGCAGTTCAGAAGCTGATCAGTGCCATCAGATCGACAGGAACCTGAATGAAAAAAAGCCGACGAGTGCAACTGTTGACAAAAAAGATGACCCATGAAAAATTGTCGCCGGGTGCGTAGCTGGCACAGACCGAAAAAACAGAACCACGCACACAAACTCTGTAGTTTTTTATGAATGCTAGGCTTCTTTGCTTTTTTCACTTCTCGTCTCACTTTTGACTCGCGCTCTAGAAAATCCCCGTATTAACTAAATAGTCTTTGAGTTATCACTGGCCAGGTCTCACGAACTATTCGTCGCGTGATGTGCATGGACTCGGTGATAAGCGACAGTCGCCCGACCTTCATTTCTGTGAGCAAGAAACCGCACGCCTGCAACAACACACACTGCAGCACACCATTCATGAGACCTGATGCAGCACAGCACGTAAACTCCGATGTTCTCCGAATTGTCGTCCCGTCAGCTGCGGCTTCGCAGCGGGTCGGCGGCGCTCCGTGCCGGCTTCTGTCGCTCCTTATCCCGGCTGGCGTGATGACATACCCTGCCGGCCGGATCCGGCTCTGGCTGCGACCGGACTCGGCCGCCGCTCAGGCTGCCGGCCCGGACCGGACGGTGTCAGACTGTGCAGCTGTCCGCGTACCAGTCGGTGCATCCGTGAGAGCCCGGTACGCCAGTGAGGGGCAGGAGTCCATTACACCCGTGAAGGCCCTGTACGCAAGTGATGTCCGTGAGAGACCGGTACACATGTGAGGAGTTTCAGTCCAGTACACCCTTGAGAGCCCGGTACATCCGCAATGGTCATGAGGGACCGGTACACCCGCGTGAGTCCGGTACATCCGTGGAGAGCGTGACAATCCGGTACACCGACAAGCCGTGAGGATCCGGTGCATTCATGAGGATCGTCAAGGTCCGGTACGCCCGTGACCGTCGTGAGGTCCTTGTACATCAGCGAAGGTCGTGGGAGTCGGGTATACCCGTGAGAGTCGTGAGGGTCCTGTGCATCCGTCAGGCTCTAAGAGTCCGGTGCAGCCGTGAAGGACGCGACAGCTCGGTATGCCCTCGACGGTCGCGAGAGTCCTGTACATCTGAGAGCCGTGAGCAAGGGTGGAGGCTTTCGGTAATTACTGGTACATCCAGCGTCACTTTCAAGTTCTTTTTCTCTACCCAGCACCATGGGCCGTAATTTTTTATTATTATTGGTGCTGCACTGCGTCGTGAGGTTCGCGGGCATTCGTGAGTCGTGAGTCCAGCACACCCACAAGAATCGTGAGAGTCCCGTACATCCGGGAGGGTCCTGAGAGACGTGAGAACCTGGTACGCCCGTGAGAGTCGTGAGGTCGCTATCCATCCGTGAGTGATGTATGCCCATGAAGAGCGTGAGTCCCGTACACCCGAGGATCGGACGACACGCGCGCCACACCGGCAGCCAGCAGGTGAGGCCCTGCCGGGAGCGGCTCACGGTCTGCCGGCCGGCCGCCGGCTGGCCACTCCAGGCACCGCTAGGCGGGATGAGATAACCGACTGGATCAGTCGCGTGCCACTGCAGCTTGTTTTGCTACAGATATCGGCCCGGCTTCACCGACAGAAACCGGAGACGCCCTGTCACCGCAGCTCACAAGGGCAGGACCGACAGACGGACAGCAGACGACAGACGGAACAAGTCAGGCGTGTATTGGGACGGCAGCGTTACGGTCACCTGGCGGCGCGCTGAGATTCGACCACGGACGGCATCGGCAGGAGGCGGTCGCGGAACGTCCGACCCGTCCGGCCGCGTCACACTCTCAGCACTGGACGGAACGGTCTCGTATCTCGGCCCGGCTGCCAGACAGCACGCGCGACTGCGTCTATGACTGGCAGCTCCGGGCGCCAGCCGATACCGACCTGGATTACACACAGCGACTGTCGGACGGCGCGTGTTACATCATATTGACGCGCAACATACCGGTTTGGTCAGATAACCGTTGCCGCCTGCAGATTACCGGCTCCCGCAAAATCGAAAAAACGGACAAGCAATCGCATGAGCGTCACGCAGAACAAAGCAGCATGAAACAGGAAGCCGTGGAAAAGGAACCGAAACAGGGAATAGGTAAATACCCGTTCCAGACGGTTTCTGATCTCTTTCCCCATTACGAGTCTAGGCACAACTTAAATATCCTCAAAAACGACTCAATTAAATTGCTTGCAGTGAGGCTGCCCCCCTCCCCGTCTGATACGTCGGGAACACTTAACGAACGGAACCTACATGAAGTACGCTACATGTGCGTGCTAATAAGTCGTGTGCCATTCTGAGGCATTCCGCCAACAGATCTTCTATACCTGAGATCCACCAAAATGAACTCAGGAAAGCCTTTGTAAGCGGTTTAAAAACATGCGCCATTCACCGTAAGAGAGCACGTAGTTAGGCACTTACGTACATACGCAATGTCTATAAGCGGCATACAATGAAAACACCGCCAGTACGCATCCAGTCTCACTACGAATGGATGAACGGCGCCGCGCGACAGCACTTAACACACACGGCTACAATGAAGGTCACCAACAGTGTATAAGGCAGGCCGTGGCCAGGACGGACGACCGGAGGTCTATCAGGGGACCCAGCGGCCCCCCGAGGTCTCGAACACCGGGACCCACGGCGCACACTCCCTGGTCCGCCCACGGGCCCAGACACGCAGCGTTTCAACGTCCGTGACGCCACAAACCCGTTCGATGACGTCATCGCCGCCTGACATCACGTCCGGTCTGAAGATTGTAACAGAAGGTGTAAGCGTGACTTCCTGTTTTCGGCCGGCAGCGCGACTTCACTGGACGAGCGGCGAACTGCTGCGATTTGACTGGAGAAGTTCGGCGGCGTGACCGGGCCGCTCGGCGGCGGCGGATGTCCGTTGTCCGGCGGCGGATGTCCGCTGCCCGCTGTCCGGCGGCGGACGCCGGTGTCCGCCGGGCCGCCGCTCAGATGGGCTGGCCGTTGTAGCTGTGCGGTGTGATCGGCCGGGAGGAGGGCTGAATGCTCACCGACGGCGTGTGCGAGTACTGGGTGGCGTTCAGCGAGGTCATGGTGCCCATCTGAGGAAGCGGGAGGCGTCGTCAGGTGGCGCCGTCTGCACGCAGCAACCGCGGCAACGTCTACATCAGGTCTGATGAACTGTGAGGAGGTGGCAACGTGCACGCACCACACGCCACGCAGTGCACGTGCACAGAACGGTGCTGGTATGCTACAACATCCACATCTTTTGCAAATGGGTCACATGTGCCGAAATCAGATCGCAAAATCCGCTGCAACGAAACCTGGTGCATTACATAAGGCAGCATCCACGGGGTTGAAGAATGAGAGCACATTGATATGCCAAAGCTCATGAATATCTTAAAAAAACTTAATATCTTGTAACTGCCTTCAAAACGTATTGTTCATTTACCACGCACATAGGACTTCGTCATTTCGTCAGGTGAAGAACGAGCAGCGTGACATATCGCAAGGGACAAGGGAGAGCAAAGCCTCACAACGACACACCAATGCATCTAGAGCGGAAACTATCCCGGTTAACAGTCCTCGACCTCCGAACTAAGGCCAGCTGATCGTGGGGACTTCCTCCATCCACCATGGACAGGCGACCGTCCTGCACATGGCTAGTTCGCCTGGCGCTCTGGCTAGGTCAGGACACCAGACATGCTATTCATAGACTCACTCCTGACAAGTCCGGCCTCAACATTCCCTCAGCAGCGGCCAGCCGCAGCACGAGGCACAACAGGGAGTCGTGGGTGTAGAGACAGGAGCACCTCACCAGGCAGCACTTGGTACGACAGCGAACCACGCAAATGACACAACACACAACAAACTCGCAGAAACCGCAACACGACAAACAAAAGCGGATCTACGCACGACACAGTAAAGGCATCGCAGAAGACTACGTTCACAATACGGCACAGAACACGTGGGGGAAGGCACGCACGACACACAAACACCAAACAACCACGAGAAACATCAACAGCAAGGTACAAACACACGCACAGCACGACGCACAGCAACGAGCCACCGCGCAGCGCTCCATGCCAGGCACCACCAACAGCACGCCAAGGACCACAGGTGCTGGGTGCGCAGCCAACATCGAGCGCCAGAGTGGCGGGAGAGCCGTGCCGGGCAACAGTGCGGTGCGGCGCTCACGGCAGGCCGCCCGGCCGGCTCAGAGCTGCGCTGGGCCGGCTAAAGCTGCGCGTCCAGCTCTGGGATGCTGGCCAGACTCGGCGACGAGGCGGGCACGGCCGGCGGCTGCGCAGAGCGGCGCCCGGTCAGCGGGAGGGTACAGCCCCTTCACCGCCGCGGACGGCACGGGACACAAGTCGCCGTGCCGGCCGCTCGGCAGAACCACGGGCCGCCCAGCGGAAACGGCGACCCAGAGACCGGGCAAAGTCCGCAGACACGGCTTCCCACGCGTCGGTCTCGGGCGAACAAGACAGCCAGAGTGGTACCAAGCGACGGCCGACGGCGACCGCGTCCAGCGGTCCTGCAACGGCTCAGACGGAGCCTGTCCACTCTGAACTGGCACAACGAACGAGGCGGAGCAGTGCCTCCCAGCACCGCCAATCATTACGGGTAGCGGTTCACAGCAGCACCCGGCTCTCACAAAACCGACTTCACCCGGAGGCCGCCCGGCCGGAGACTTACTGCGTGCGCTGCCGACAGCGAGGCGGCCCGCCTGGCCAGCTGCGTCACAGGGGACAGACACACAACCGTCAGCCGCAGGCCACACGTCTCGGCCGGCGCACCGCGCTCACCCAGAGCACGCTGCCCGCCCGCCTGCCGCCGCAGGCTCGGAACACGACCGCGGTCTTGGTGCCCGAGCCGACCTCACCGCCCTTCCAGCCGAGCGGTGTCACCGAACAGAGCGCCGGGTCAACCTCCACTCACACGTCGTGTCGCCCAGTTATCTGAACAACAACCGACAGCTGCCACGTCTCCGCGTCTTCTGACCGGCAGCGTTCACCACGTCAAACCCATCTCGCCTCGCGACCCCGACGCCAGCCACGCCGGCGGCCTCCATTATCAATCTCGGCCGACCACGACCCGGACGTCTGAGAGCGCTCGTGCCCTCCTGCTCGATATACGAGTGGCAGGTGGACCTGGTGGAGCTTGTTCCACCACGGCCGCACAAGGTCGGCATAAGCCTGGACTGCAGTGTACATGCCACCATAACCAAGGACGCCATTTATCGTACGAAGTCCGTAAACGGTCCAACCGCTGAATATGCTGAATCGGCATCGCAGCCCCTGGTCGCGGGGTAGCTTCCGAGAACGTTTGAAAACGCTCTGATGCATTCCACAAAAGTCAAAGAACAACGAAAGAATGTTCATAAAAGAAATTCATTATGAAATCTGTCATTAGTTCACAGAACATTTTCCGGAAGGAAAACCACCCAGGCCAGTCTTTTAGCAATAAAAGAACGCAATGTTACTTCCATAAACAAGTGCCGGGAGAAGGCGGGGACGGGGCAGAGCGAACGGAGTGGTGGAAACGCCAGCTGTAACGGCTACGCCAGCGCCGTAGTAGCCGCCGTCAGTCTTCAGTCACAAGGCTCACCTTCAAGTGGGCAATGTCCTCCAGTTTGGAGACCTCCGTGAGCTCGTTGAAGAACGACCAGACCACCAGCCAGCCGTAGACGTTCAGCAGAATCATGGCCGACCACAGGAAGCACATCAGGCCGTGGTAGACAAAGTACATGTCGTTGACGAGCGAGGCGAACACGATGGCGAACGTGCGCCAGCAGGTGTGGAAGAACATAACCAGGAGCCAGGGCCGGATCTGCTTCTCGTTCTCCTGCGGACAAAGAACGCGGGGTGACCGGAGCAGAACGGGCCGGGCATCAACAGATCGCACGATCCTGGAGCGACGCAGAGGCAAGAGTGGAAAACGGCCTCAGTGGAAAGCGGAAAAGCTGAACGGGAATTGTGACCACATCTGTATGACTACAGCCCCGAATTAAGATCTGTGGTGAATATAATATGAACAAACTCAACATCAGCAGTAATTGTATGGCGGAACGGACTGTTTCCACCATAACAAATCCGTCATGGAAGAAAAACTGATCGTGCTTTCCTTACACCACATCAGAAAAAGTCGCAACAAGACACTTTAGCCTTCCACGTAACATCTCCATGTTCAAGAATGACCAAATCAATATTTAGTTTTTGAGTCCAAACTCGCGCCAAGACGATCCTTCACAGACGATAACACACAGAGATGGCACACCCACACCCACCCAGACCCACAAAAGGTCCGGGGGCCGAACCGAGCGGGCGGCTTTACCTTCCTCAGCGCCTGCAGCAGGACGATGCTGACGACCATTAGGACGATGGCGAACAGCAGGCTGAACAGGGCGAACGCGATCAGGCAGTTCCTCACTGCGGCATGTCCGGCCCGTCAGTGGTGCGCCACGAGGGTCGCTACCCCCCCCCGCCAGCGGCGGCGGCGAAATACCCAGAGATGGACACAATGGTACGCCGCGGGAACACAATGCCGCGACGCCACAGGTCGCAGGAACCACCTGACGCGCCCCACACGAGCAGTCGTACTGGGCTGTACACTGTCATCATGGCTATCACCACATTATCACGGTTATCGCGGTTAGAACAGGGCTATCACGATGTTGAATAGGGGTCTGTTTACGACATGACTTCAGCCTTTTCCAAGCCGAACTGAACCATCTGCTCAACAAGTCCAATCCAACATTGAGTTAATACTCAGGGTCTACTCCGATTGTGCCATAGCTCACAATAACATCGCACAGCGTCAGCCACTGACCGTGTGGATTGCCGGCGTAGACAAACTCGAACGAGATGACGTAATAGCCAAAGTGTTCCTTTCCCGGTTCGGCTTCGAGAAGCACGTACACGTCAAACACGGACGTGATCATGGTGAACAGAGCCTGAAACTGATGCCGAACAGCACGGGTTAGTCACGCCACAATAGCAAACTTCGTGGCAAGGCTCAGTTTTCTTAGTGATATAAAATTACTGTATACCAAGCATGCACATCCTTATCACAATGCGGCTATTCTGCAAAGGAAAAAATCGATGATGTAAAAAGAAAGAAGTTAACATAACCTAAGCACGTCACCAGTACATCCAACTCCACCCTTCTGCAAGCAAACCAAGGTGCCTCTCATGCCACATACCAGCCACTACCTATTTACTGTGCCTATGATTCAACACCACCTGTTGTGTGCTATGTCAAATGCTGCTAGAAGGCAGTTTCATTTGCAGAAGCGTCCCCACACGTTTCAGAAGCACAGTGTTGATTGTACGCCACACAGGAAAGTCATTTGGCAAAAATGACTGGGTGGCCTACCAAATTCAGTGGTCAAAATGGTCCCATGGTCCTGATGGTAAAATACAGAATCATTAGGACGAAGCCAACATTGGGAGAGCCAAGGTGGAGGCACACAAAGCAATACTTAGGGTGGAAATATCTCATTCTTAAAGTACGAGTGCCAAAAAGATAAAAAATTACTTCTTTAAAGTTGCTGCTAAATGATAAAGTTTCATTACACCACCCACAGCACAAATCTGGGACCAGGAATTCCAAATTCCACTGCAGCACACAATCTGGCTACTGCTTACAATGGAATAGATGGCAGTAATGTTGGACGCCTTTGGGATGGAGGTGAACAGGGCCTTCTTGAGCACGGGCGGCTTCCACGGCTCCACCTCGCCCGTCAGAGGCACCGTGGAGCGGACCGCTGACGATCGCACAGAGTGCACCGATCCCACCGAGTAGAGCGAGGCGGCACCCCTAGACACCTCCGACACGCGGGACGTGTGGGAGGCGCGCGACGGAGGACGCTGGGCAGACGCCATCTGTCGACAGACATGGCAACTGTTAGTGAACAATGCTACTACTATGTGGTGGCTGAGGTGGGAACAGGAGGGGAGTTTGTGCCCTGCATCATGCAGATACAGTCTGCACATACTTCCATACTCTACTTTAAATAATTACAGAAGGTTCGCCTCCAGAAGACATAACACTTTTAGCCTTGCTCTTATGACAAGAAGGTGCATATCACAGGTCATAATCATAGTCATAGTTGTATATTAGGATTCATCAACACAGTGGCTATTACAAATCTGGTCAATGGTACAAACTGCCAATGAGCTAATAAAAAACATGTTTAGGGCATTGATAAAAATCCACAAATATTTCTGAATGGAAAAAATGAAGTGGTAGATGAAATTCACATAATAACCACACAGTGGGCATGATGTTGGCAACATGTAATTACATTGTGGCTGTGCAGAGGGACTGGTACCATGAGGCAGGGTGTTCCAAAATGCTGCTGTTCTGAATGCAAATGCCTGCTGGGTGCCTGCTAACCAACATATAAGGAGCTCCAGCACTCTAGTCATCATGGCATGGGTCTCTCTCAGTGACACCTGGAACAGGTGGAGGAACAGGGGAGGAAAGAATGGGGAACAATATCCCTGCTGCATTTACAATATATGATGAAAATTGGCCTTAAAGGAAATGTTATACATTTAATGCATCTTCTGAACTGCAGTGAGAAAATTGGCCTTTGAAGTTTATCTTTCATGTACATTATGCCTCAAAGTCCAATATTCACAAACTTTCAAAATGACCTTCCACAAACTTCTACGGTGTCCTATTTATCCAGGCTGAAATGGCAAGAAAGCAAGAAGGCAGACACATTCTGAACACCAAATACAGTTTTCTACTTATTGTATTTTATGTTCCTAAGCATTTTTTTTTTAAAAAATGAACAATAAAAACACAAGTGAAATTAGATTTACCAAATGAATTTATTTATGAAAACCTGATCAGGCACAGCATTCCCTTTCAATTCTGATGGTGGCTGCTCACTTGCCACAAATGTTTCATTATGCATAAATTTGTGAAGGGGAAAAAACAGTCAGTAAACACATTATGGAGGTTTGTTTTGCAAAATTTTATATATGCAATACAAAAATAAAAATGTAAGGTTTATGGAGCCCCAAAGCAAAAAATGATCATGAAACAGTAACAATGATGCTAAAAAATAAAAAAAATGGCAGTACTTCTTAAAATGACACATAAATGGACCACCCAGCAGGGTGATTTTGATGCAGCAAAAACGGCTTCACAAAGTGGACAGATTGCTTGAATACATTGCATTTCATTTTACATTTCATATATCTTATCTACCCAACCACATTCCAATCTGCACTGCAAAAACATTGCATTCAACAAAAGCAGCAAATAAATCATACAAAAACCATTTCAAAATGAATGCTGGCAATATTTCTAAGAATAATTTCCATACTGACCAACTTTCCTGATGCCTTTTTGGGGAAAATGTTTTACCCAATCCATCTCCATAGTCTGATTCCATTTCATCCCAGCTGACTAGGATATATGAACATCTTGCTCTTGTCTACTTCCATTTCAGCATAACACTAAAATGGTAGGCACTGAGCAAAAAGGTTGTTCATCAGTCTGGCAAGCAAAATCAACATTTATGCATACTCCATCACAACCAAACATTTACATCAATATACCCCTCCAGGATGTTACTAGATAACTGAAGATGTCATCTGATGTCATAGCTTTGAAGTGATGTCAATGGTCCATAGCAAGGTAACAGATTGGGATGAGAGATGGTTGAGACAGGCCAGACTAAGTTAGCTCAATAAGGTTAGGCAAGGCTATGTTATATTTGGCCATGTAAGACATTCTCCACAAATTATGTAACACATTCCACTCAGATCCTCCTTCTCCTGTGCTGCATTTTTAGACAGTGCCTTTTTCTAACCCTTACAGTCACCATTAAACTCAATAATAACCTACCCCAGTGCTGTTTCATAATTTAGAAGACCAGAAATATCCATGTTTACAAGGCATCTCCTATAATCACAAAAGGCAAAATTCATTTGCCATGGAAATGTTCTACATGCACAAACAGATACGGAAACCATGGAAACAGATCAAATGTCGAGTAGACACCACGGTAATCCTTTAGAAGCGTGCGCCATAAACCAAGCACACTGGATGACACATATACGGCGCGCGTGGCAAAAGGAGACGTCAGCTGTTGCGAGAAACAACAACATTATGCACTGGAGCTCCAGGGTCGTGGATCACCTACTATTCGCTAACCTAACCTAACCTAACCTAACCTAACCTAACCTTACCTAACCTAACCTTACCTTACCTAACCTAACCTAACCTAACCTACTGTGTAAAACAAGAGCGAATAGTAGGTGATCTACGACCTGGAGCTCCACTGCATAATGTTGTTGTTTCACAGCTGACGTCTCCTTTGCACGCGCCATATGTGTCATCCAGTGTGCTTGGTTTATGGCGTGCGCTTCTAAAGGATTGCCGACACCACAGCATCTACATATACTGGTGGAGAGCACAGCATTTCTTTACATTCTTTGTTTTGGAATGACATTATGCAGTGGTGTAGCATAACCTTAAAATTGTGTGTTGTGTGATTTTGTTCCACAAATCATACTGCTTTTGCTGGAAAATGACCACTAAGTGGAAATGTGTTCCAAAGCCTAATGATATAATTTGGATTTTTTACATTGTATTTCTTCACACTGTACTCCACATTTGAAGACTGAAGGCACTAGTCCATACATCATGTTACTTAAAATTGTTGGGGTTTATTAGCAAAAAATAAGCAAACATTAGAATTAACAGTGGTCCTCCACAAAATGACATTTAGTTCAACAGTGTGTAAAACGGGGGTTATGGCACGTGAACAAGTGAAAGTTAAGATATCCTCAAGTATGTCATGATTAAAAGTGGGCATCTAGAGTTGCCCAAATTACATCATTCTCGTCCAGCAAAAGCAAATCTTGCAACAAGCAGACACCAATTCGAGACGAACGAAACAAGACATCATGACTCACTGTTCAGAATGAGGAAGTTACAAGCTTGGTCGAGGGCGTGGATACTTCGATTGCTTCAACTCAGCGCCAAACAAACTCATGTAACTACAGTTAACCTTACAAACTGACTTGTATCCTGCGTTACCAGACACAGGCATTAACGCATAGCAGACACCAATGCACGTTATACACTAAACGCAATAAGTAAGGACGTCGCCCAAGTTCATCTCAGCTCCCGTCAACGGACGCCAGATTCGTCCAATTCGTCTTGCCTGCGGACAACGCTGTTAAATTACAGCACTCTTGCCTCACAAAGTTTGCAAGAATAACACGTATATTCATTTTCATGTATATATCATGACCGCTTCCAAATTTTGCTGGAAAAATATTAAACATCTGCGCGTGTCACTCAAATATTATATTTAACAATGTATGGTGTTCCAAAGAATACATAAGGATTAAATTAAACCTCGACCGTTTTTTACAGTACTGCTTTGGCGCCTTCCACAACTCAACACACTCCATTTTTACGAAATGCTTTACCTCTCTCCTTGAAGTACATTGCCAGGCGAAGCACCTCCTTCTTAGTCGTAAGCACAGCTCGCAATGATCCTTGTTGGGTTCAAAGGGCCCATTTTTTGGGGCCACCGATGCTCCTATTAAAACAAAGAGAACCTGCTCACGAGCGCAAGGGTTGTCTTCCGGACAAATGGATCAATTTAGGCAAAATGTTCATTTCTCTGGCAAAAAGCCGAATCGAAGGAGACAAAAGACCACTTTTGGGAGAAATGAGCCCTGTGTATGCTAAATAGGTACTATTTATATCTATGCATATATATATATATATATATATATATATATATATATATATATATATATATATATATATATATATATATTATATATACACCATGGCCCCTTCACTGACAAAATTTAGCATTTACCCCCTTGTCTTCTCTCTCTCCCTCTTTCCCTCGCTCTCCCCTCTCCCTTTCTTCCCCTTTCTCTCCCCTCCCTCTCTCTTCCCCTCTCTCTCTCCCTCTCCCTCTCTCTTCCCTCCCTCTCTCTCTCTCTCCCTCTTCCCTCTCCCCCTCTTACCCCTCTCTCCCTTCCCTCTCTCTCTCCCCTCCCTCTTACTTCCCTCCTTCGCTCTCCCCTCCTTCGCTCTCCTCCTCCACTCTCCCCTCCCTCTCCCCCTCTCTCCTCCCTCTCTCTCTCCCTAATCTCTCTCCCTCTCTCTTCCCCCTCTCTCTCTTCCCCTCTCTGTCTCTGCCACAAACAGATCTGTGGCTTACACCCCTCCACTATCAAGAAGACAAAAATGGGAAAGGAATGTCCGAGGGCATGTCGGGGAAGGAAAAGGAGTACGCCTCAGAGAGTAGCCCTGAACCAGCGCGCATGGGAAGAATGCCAGGGAAAAGGAGTTCGCCTCAGGACATACCCTGAGCCAGCGCGCGCGGAAAGAATGGGAAGGAAAAGGAGTGCGCCTTAGAGAGTAGCCCTGAGCCGGCGCGCACGGCAACGAGTCGGGAGGCCGACTGCCCATCGCTTGCCGACCCGTCATTGAAGTCAGCTCAGGATCATGTGGTAAGGGGTCAACCGGGTATTGTATTGTGAACCGGGTAAGGGGCCATTGAGGGTAAATGTCATTCTTTGTTAGGATCTTGTCGCGTCAGGCTGTCCTCGCGCTCGATTCCACTCTAACAAATTCGCTTGTGCTGATAGTTTTTTTTTCTGTCGAGTACTTTACAGACACAACCGCTGCTGCATTCGTTTCTTACACAACACAACTGACTTATGAAGTTTATTTTCTAATCTTCAGTTAGGCTGATGTAGATTTCTTCACTAGCACTTCACTTCTTCCTTGCAGCTTTTTCATTTTCACTCTCTCCACGACGAGGGGGGAGGGAGAGAGGAAAGAGAAAAAGGATGTAGATTCGGATTCAGATTCGGAACTGACCACGGCCACTGATTTCGATAACGCATGAGACGACGCCACGATTACGCCTGCTGTTGGTTACCCACTCTGGGACACTGTGTCGCTAGAGGATGCCATTGCACAACTGTGCTCCTCACCAATGCACAACACACGGGAAACTGACCTTAGCTTGCCACCTGATCACGCCTCTGCTCGCCACGTGACTGCCACATCTATTATTGCTGTTGCTGACCCTCGCTTGTCTTCTGCCGCCGCTCCTGCCACTGGCAAACGCACGAACTCGACCAGCGCCAGTTCAGCGCTTTGTGGTACAGACCTGGACCCTCTCGGATCGTTCGTTGTCATTCAGCCCACGTCTAGCGATATCTCATTTCGCAAAATCAACGTCTTCTGGCCCTCAAAGCAACTTGCCGCCATCTGTGGATTTTCTGCTGAGAAGCTCAAAATTGAAGCACCGGCGAAAGACTCCCTCAACGTTAATACCACCAACGGGAAACCAAACCAAAGCAACGCTGAAAACCACGACTTTTTGCGGCCACAACGTGTCAGTCCGAATCCACACATCACGAAACACCAGCGAAGTACGTATAATGTACATGTCGTAAATAATTACGAAAGGCGCGTTTACCACGTGCCATAGCCTGCGCCACTTCTGGTGTCCACTAGGGAACCGGCGTGCGATGCTTTGGAGGAAATGTCAATTGGCATTGCAGAGGACGCTGCTCTTAGAAGTGTGCGAGTGAATAAAATCAGTGATCTGTTCAGGTGAGTCAAGAAACCCGGGGGGGGGGATTTCACACAGTTCAGGGACTAATGACCAGTTGGCTTTTTGTGCATTCCAACAAGAAATGTCTCTAGAGAATCATGGCCTTTCTCTTTGTCTCTGTGTGCATTTTAATTGGATGGTGTTCACTACGCTATTATAATATATATATATATATATGTATATATATATATCGGCATCGACTCCAATTAAAAAAGAAACTGATTTCTGGAGAGCTTAACGACAAATCAAGAGCTGAGTGAGTATTGTTTGAGAGAAGCATGTGGTTTCAACACTGCTGAGTAGAACAAAAATTCCTCAGGTCCATAAAATCCGCGATAATGCGGCCCCATCGATCAAGGACTTCTTGTATTGATATTCCAGATGCGACTACGAGCGTTACAAGCCCCCAGGATAATAAAAGGATTTTTGAACTGAGCTGTGAGGTCATGAAGGTCAGTAAAAAGCGTCGCATTGTCAGTGTCCGGAGGCAGATAAAGCGAGCCGATATCGGATACTTCGTCCGCGTAAACGCACCGCACAAACAGTCGCTTGAACCTATGTGCTCGAGATTGATTTGGATGCGAATGATGTCATTATTGATGTACAATGCCACACCACTACATCTCCGTGAGTCTGTGACATTGCTGTGGCGATAAAGTCAATAGTGGAAGAATGAAAAATTGAAGGCGTCAGTGGGTTAAAAACCAAGTTTCCTGAATGGCCATTACAAGGGGAGCAAGAAATAAGAAAAGGGCTTTGGTATCAGCCCAAGTTGCAATTCCATTGTAAAATCAAACCCATATTGATTTAAAAGATACCGGTGCCTGCCGGTGTGGCCTGTCGGCCGTGTGAGCGCGCCCGAGCCCCGACCAACCAATGATTAGGCCTGGTCCGTGGCCTGCGCTCGACAGGACTGCCCGGTCTTTCGGCCATCCTGTACCCGGACCGGTGCCGGGCGGTCGCCCCGGCAGGGGCCGGCTGGGTCCGCCCGTGTGGACGGTCCCGCCCTGGGGGCTGGGTGACCGGCCGGCCGGAGGTCGGCCGGCTGATCCCGCCCTCGGGGTGATGACGACCGTCGGGCCGTCAGGCCAGGAGCCCTGTGATGGGACCGCCGGCTGAGGTTGAGAGCATTGCTATGTTTGACAGATTTTAACGGACGTCGTACGTGACAGAACTTTCAGTGGAGCGAGCTCGAGTAAGTCATCAGTCTGCGTGCTTGTTGATGCCGTTTTGATTTGTGCTGTTTGAGCATAGGTCTTGGCAGGTGGGGAACGAGTAGAGGCGAGGACGACTTTCCGTGCTTCAGGGAAAGACACTCCAGTCTTTGCCTTCACCTCTCATATCCGTTTTTCTTGTTTCCAGATGGGGCACTGATTGCGACTTTCGTACGGTCCGTGCTCCCACAGCTCAGGCACTTCTCTGGCGAGGTGCAAGTGGCTCCCTCGTGCGGAGACTCTCCGCAGTTGGGGCAACGAGCCTCTTGCTTGCAGTTCCTAGATCCACGGCCGTATCGTTAGCACTTAAAGCACTTCCGGGGGATTGGAACGAAACTCTTAGGTTGGTCGGAGCTACGCAGCGACAAGAGCGTCAGGAAGCTTCTGGTTGTTGAATGTGACAACCAGCAGATTAGTGTCGTGTCGCTGCCCGTCCTTGCAGGTGGTCAGTCGGCAGACGTGGACCACTCCCTCTGGTTTCAGCTCCTCTTGGATCTCGGTCTCGGATGTGAATCTGGGCTCGGGAACAAAGATACGACAAAACATTCGTAGTTATTTATGACACAGGAACATTTCTCATCTTATTTTAAGAAACAAAGAACGCGCCAAAACACATTACATCATTCGATGTGCCAAACGACATTCATGGAGTAACTCCATTCCCCAATTCACACATGAAACATCGTTAGGCCAAATATGGCGACTGGTCCGTTCAATAGCAGACAAACATGTCAGCTTCCCTCTTTCGGCCTTGCAAATTTATAATGTTCAAATCACAGAGCCAAAGGCTTTAGCAAAAAGCATAGCCCATTGCAGCTCTGCAGCGCATTACAAAAATGATTGTATTGCAAACTGTAATTTTTCGTTTGTTTTACCAAATGATGCCTTTAACTCTGATAACACTGAGGTTTACAATGCACTGTTTACCGAGTCTGAGATGGCAGAAGCCATAGATGGAGTCAGCTGGGAACACCTCGTTTGGTCCCGATAGGTTACACTGTTCTTTTTTCCGACATTTGCCAACTACAACATTGCAATTTCTGCTTAACACGTTCAACAATTTGTGGTGGAATGGTAGTCAAACGTTTGATTTGGGCGTTAGAATCACGCCAAATTCCTTCCAAATACCAATGCGGATTTAAAAAAAAAACCGAAGTTCTATGGATCATCTTGTCCGATTGGAAGCAGATATCCGCCATGGTTTTAAGGGTCGCCGACTTACGGCTGCCGTCTTTTTAGATATTAGTTGCCCCTATAAGATGGTTTTCAAGCCTACCGTTCTTTTAAAAATTTACGAAGTCGGTTTTAAGGGTCATCTGGTACATTTTATTCAGAGATTTTTGTCAAGGCAGAGGCTCTTTCAAGCTCGATATCGTTCCGCTACTTCCGATTTTCATTCACTGCAAAATGGGCTTTCCAGGGAAGCTGTTTATCGGCTGTACTGTTTAACATTATGATAAACGACTTGTTCGACGATTTACCACAAAACGCCTCATACTCACCATTCACCGATGACAGTGCCATCTGGTGCACCGTCACCGAGCCAGAGCACTCCTTTTTACGACTCCAACTATTATACGTAACGATTCATTTTGAAGGAGTTGGATGTAAAGTAGGATTTGACGGCAAGGAGAGTCTTTTCTTGCCGGGATTTTAGAATGGATAAATGATCGGGATGTGCGGATTCTAGCAGCTGGGTGTCATCGGCATAGGATACCAGGCGTCCGTGGGGCAGATGGGATGGAAGGTCGTTCGTGAAGATGTTGAAGAGGGTAGGGCCGACAATGGACCCTGCGGAACACCGTGGGAGAGAGGGAGGAAGAGAGAACCACCTCTCACCACCTGCCGCCGATCAGCCAGGTAGCTCTCGAACCACCTGGGATCGGTGCCATACCATTGGAGTTTGGTCAGGAGGGAGTCATGGTCGACACTGTCAAAAGCTCGACCGAGGTCAATCGAGGTGACGGCGATGACGTGGCCACCGTCAATCCGAGGCACCATCTACTCAATAGCGTCAACCAGGGCGTCCCTCCGTCGAGTGACATGGTCTATATGCGTATTGTGATGGAGCTAAAAGATCATAGGTAACGAGATAAGAAGACAATTGTGTGCACACGACCTTTCCACATATCTTCGACAGCGCAGATAAGATAGATATGGGTCTTAAATTGCTGGCGATGTCACGCGGCCTGATTTGTGATTTGAAAATCGCCTTGGGCGTCATGAAAGCATCTCCCATTGCAGCTATGCAAGTAGACGTCATCATCCCATGACGTCCACGCCGAATGGAACAAGCTATGCGTTATTTTGCCAAGATGCCATTTTATTCCAACCATTCAATTTTGAAGCCCACAGACGTTTTGCCTGTTCTACATCACAACTACATTACACGTGCGGAGAAACTAGCGGGTCTTACCATTGCCTCTCGTGAGTCCAAATTTTGTGGTACTCTTCTTATATATATATATATAAGGCCATACATATTATATATGTATATATATAGCTACATATATTGTCTGAACACGACACATTGTCAAGACATAAATAACCGTGTTCAAGTTTTTCTAATGCTTTTCAGCCTGGTATCTCGCCCTGTATAAACAACATATTTTCCACTATCCTGACGCTTTCCTCGGTGTCCTTTTCTGTAAATACATACGCATGTCATATACGGCGCGTGCATTTTGCACACGTCGCTCGTGGGTTCCGGCTACCACCTATGCTACGGCAAGGCGGCGGATCCTCATATAGCGAGAGCGTTCCGCCTGAGTTTATCTCTGCCTGTTTTTCTGCCTGTTGATGATACGGCCATATTCTATAATGTTTACCGCCTCCAGGGTATTGAGGAGTCGCTTGTTTTGAGTTATGGCCAGGAACTTTGTAGTGCCTACTAGTGTTTTCCTGGTTAATGAAAACGTCATGAATATAACATGACTGGTATAACTGTACGTTTCTTACTTTTAATGGCCCCAGATATCGTTCGAAACAAGCATACCAGTTAAGCGAAAGAGAGAATATATATATATATATATATATATATATATATATATACATATACATATGTATATATATACATATATATATACATATATACATATATATATATATATATATACATATGTATATATATATATATATACGTATATATATATATATATAACCACGGCAGTGATACACTGCCGTGGTTTTGGCTACCGATTACACCGGAGTGCACACTCGGCCCCGGCGCTGAAAGTAGCTGACTGAAAATGCATCTCGTTGTTCCCTTTCCAGCCAACCTGAATCCCTCTCCACTGAGCTTGAAGTTCGGGTTAAGTTTACGTAGCGTTAAGAGCATTTGTCACGCATGTTTATGTCATATTTAGGTGCTATTTTCCAATGCAGGACAGTGCGTGCGGTGAAAGGTTTCGGAACAATATTTATTCCCAAACACCTCTGATGCTGGAAATGGCTGACATCTTTTGACAGTCCTTGTTGCCTTTCTTTTCTGATAAAACCATTTTTTATTGGGGCGCTAACACGACGCGTGAGTGGTCAGCTGAGTCGTTCGACCCACTGTTCCAATGTCTCAGTGCTCGGTAGTCAGAGTTCAGAAGAGAACCTCTGTAGGGTCGCACGATTACCTTCCCTTGGCCATTCTGCCTCATCTCCTCTCGCTGACACTGCGGAGGCCCCCGTCATGCACGAGCTATAGTCGCCAGGTTGCTCGGCGCCGCACTATTCACGGCATGTCTGCAATCCCAGTAGAAAATGGGATGGAGCTGCACTCCTGAGGTGATCACGAGTGGGGATATGGCTCAATGCGTCGATCACTCTCCCCGATTCACTTTTGGCTCCCTAATTACAGACACGGTATCTGTGCAATGTGCAGAACGATCCCACACGGACCAGTAAAGCAACGCAAATTGAGGCCCGTACGCAGATCCGAAGGCTCGAATTGTAGGGGATTCTCCGGGCGCGCGCCTAATTATCCTCTCCAGAAATGACTGAATCCGCACCTGACCGCCGCGGAGGAAATTTCGGCGCTGCTGTGAAAACGAACACGACTCCAGTTCCATCAAAGGTGCCCGGCAGCATGCGTGTCACAACGTCATGACAGTACCGGTTCGTGCTAAGGACTGCTTTCATTTCATTATATTTATCCGCCGGCCAAGGTGTGATTCTTGGCTGATTTCCACGAACGCAGGACGGCGAACATCTGAAGGCACTGCTGGTGGCTTCGCTCGGCCAGGGCCACGGGACGCCCTCTGAAGGCGTCCTTGACTAGTCACTAGTCAATAGCGCTGGTGTCGAATCGGCCGCTAAATAATCTCTGATACGATCTCAATAAACGGATTTCTATGCAGGCAGTGAAATGGTTAGATGATGCCCCGCAGACGGCGGCCTCTGTCCAACAGAGGAGCAAACTGGGCTGTTCTGCGCCTTTCCGGCAACAGAAAGTAACCTAGGTTATAGTAACCTAGTAACCTAGGTAATAGATATACATTATATATATATATATATATATATATATATATATATATATATATATATATATATAGGTATATATATATAGGTATATATATATATATATAGGTAGATATAGGCATACATATTCATAAGGTAAAGACAGAAAATAAGAAGGTAATAGTAAACAAAAGCGAGTAATAGCAGGCTTGACGCAGTCGACCTTTGGCCGACTGGATAACTGACATCACTCATCATCAGTATCGCTTGCATTAAAAAGGATGACGAGCCACTGACCAAAAAGTACTATTCGCTCAGGAGGCTTTTATTTTAGATCGTCGCGGTCACATCGGACATTTGCCAAAATGGTAATAAAACACCTCCCAGCTTCACTAAGATTTAACAGCGAGCACCAAGCACTTTCCAAGATCGCTAACACGACTTACCGAGTGGCAACTGAGTAACAGCTGCGACGCAACTCACTGAAACAGAGCACCCATGTCCAGACCTCGGTCTGCCCCTGGTGACGCGCAGCAAAACCATCTCTCCACGTCAGGCCGACAAAAGGCTCGTTTTACTATCGGGAGCTGCCCTCGTGTCACTGTGGTCTCCTGTACAGATGGCGCTGGTGGACCTCTCGCTGGGACCGTTAGTAGCTGACGACACCGACAGAGGGGGGCCAGTCACCAGCTGTCGAAATGGGTGTCCCCTCTGGGGTAGGAGGATCCATGTACGCCACTCTTCCGACCGAGAGTTCCGAGGTTCCATGGGGGTTCCAAGCATCTTTTTATGGTCTTCTGCTCTTTAACAGTGAATGCACATTCATTCGCGAATACATTACATATACAATACAATACATAGTGCACACAGATACACAAATACGATTCATAAGTACAATACATAGCAGGAGACAACGTATACGTATAGGACGTCGCTCCTATTTCAGTTGTGTTGTGAGTGCACCTAGACATGCCATGGCGCAGTACTTTATTCACAGGTCGTATGGATGATTTTTGGAATTATATGCATTATTCCGTTCACCGGACATGGATGGCAACGATTTTTTGGTGGCGACTGGAAGTTGCATAAAGTTTGCAGCATTTATGGGAATTCGATTATGCGACTGTGCCTCTCATCTCTTTTTCAAGATAAGATGGATGGATGGCAGTGATTTTTTGGTGGCGTCTGGAAGTTAAATAACGTTTATGTATAGAAATTTGATTATGCGATTGTGTCTCTCATCTCCGTTTTCAAGATGACAGCTGTGACAGAAGTGTTATGAAATTTGCAATGACGTTTGTGATAATATTTGCTTTAACACATTTTAAGGTGGATTTTTTCTTTGATTATTTGCAAAAAACTGTTTAGGGACGCGTATATATAAGGTTTCTGTGTCCGAGAAACACCAAATCCCTGTCTCAGAATGGTATTTGGAATAATGCTTAGAACAGCAGATGGATTCCTACGTCGTCGGTCCACACTCATCGTTTCGAGCTTTCAGATTTCTATTTTATATGAAACGCGATGATGCTTAGAATGATCTGTTACATGTCTACACCGGCATGAGGTGCCGGGACGGCCGGCGGCCGGCCTCGGCGAGCAGATAGAAACTATCCATCGAACGACCCGGCGGAGGCGGCGGCGAGTCATCCTATAGTCAGCCTTCGGCCCCTATACGGGGTCTAGGGTCACCCCGAGGACGACATCTCAGCCAGGCGCCCGCGGCGTAGCCGACAACGTCGGTGACGGTCTCCTGGACCTGCTGGCGCCGCTGCTGCCCGCCCTGGGCCTAGGACCGTTCCGGGACCTGAGCGGGTGTTCCGACCACCCGGCAGTGACCGTGCGGGCCAGGGCTTCCTTGCTTTTTTCGTTTGCTCTTTGTGCTTACTTGCGGATCGGGGGGGGGGGGCATTGGAACTATGGCCCTCCTTCGTTGAAAAAGGGAAGCTAACATGGCTCGTGCCTCTCTCCCATCTTTGTATGGAACAATGTATATCTTTCCTTTTCGAAACGTTTTCGAAATACATGTGAATTGTCGAAAATGGCGAAACAAAGTGGCAAATATCGAGCATATCGTCGTGCCATCAACATCTGAGGGTAGGTCAGGTTACACAGATGTCAGCCCTTCCCTCCCTCTCCTGACACACTGCCTGGGTCCGCTCTTGCCTGTGCTTGCTATTTGTTGCATCGTTAATTCCCTATTCTTTCTTTCTGAGGGGGGAGGGGGGACCAACTGCTATATTTTTATTGATTTGTTGTCAGCCCCATCCTTTATCGAACCCATCAGTCCTCGATCTCTAACTGGGTAAAATTTCTGGCTTTGATTCCTTTGATCAGACGTCTTTCCGACAGTTCTGTTAAGGTATACTTCATTCGTTTTGTATAATCCTCAGACCACGTTCACCTCTTTTCTGTCGCATTCCAGCTTGGTTTTTTTTTTGGTTGTAAAAGAAGACACAGTGAAGTAAATGAATACCCCACGCATTGGTATTGGATATCTGAGCTGTCGTACCAGCCAGGAGTATTACCCTTTCTGTTACATTCCGGCCATCTCCACGCATCCGGTTCGGAAAGTTGGCTGTACGGAGATCTTCCGGATTATCTATGTGTTGTGACATGGGCAGACAACTGCCGGCGCAGAGATCCGAAATCAAAACCTTGGAATTGGGAGTCCGATATTCCATCTTCTGGTCATGAAGGACGCCTTTTTAAACAATGCCAACACGATCGCACTAGCGTCTACGCTTGTGTTGTCCATACATCGGAGGCTTTAGTGCTGCGTACACAGCGTGCTCGATTTTTCGTCTCCTCCAGAGAGGTTCGGTGTCAGTTATCCGTACTTCAGCCCTTGTCTGTCTCTGATCTCCGTCTGGCGACACACGTCTGACTCCTTCCGACCGGTTAGACTATTAGGATAGTATAACACTGAGTTCTAAGAAAGCGACAGAGGGAAGCCCATATCTCCCATGCAATATGTGCTACATCTGCTGGCGCAGACTCAGCTCTTAGTGTGACGCGGCAGTGTGGCGTCGGTGGTTGGCCGTGAGGAGTTGCATTGCCTTTTGTGACGGTCCCATCATGTCTCCTGCGGTTCCGTTTTATATCTCCAGATATCCTTTATTGCACGGTCTCCCGTGCAATAAACCCACTACCCACTTGTCTCCGGCAGTCACGGGATTGCTCTTTTTTGGCCTTGGTAGCTTGTTTTCGTGCAACGAGGTCTTTGCGTAGCCGTGGGCTTTATTGTCGTTTTCGGTTTTGTTTTCATGCCACGTTTTAACTTTGATCATTCGTGATGGTGGCTTTTTTGTCAGTTTTCATAGCACGGGGACAATGAAACATATTTTAGCCAGTCTAAGAAGTAGTCTAGTCAAGGGGACTTACGAACTCTGTTTGAAATCTGTATCAAACACGCCCCGGAAAAGGCATATGGAAGGAAAAAAGCGAGCTAAACATAGCAAAACGCCCGGATAGCATGTACATTACGGCTTAAGAATAACCGAAACTGGTCGATTTCATAAAACCGATGTGGTAAATGTCAGGGTGGGGTAAAGAGGATGTTAAAGGGAATGGTCAGTTTCTGTCATAGTCGCATCGACGCCGAACTGTATGTACAACTTATTTACTCAGCGTGCTTTGTTCCGTATTCTACATGTTTGTTTTGCTCTCTAGACTATACTAACATTTTCCAGTTGCCAAAGTCAGGCGCCCAACAGCTTACTGTAATCATGGAGGTGTTTTGTTAAGGGGATTATTTCAAATCCAGGAGGAGCTGCATCACCTCCTAAGGGAGTCTGAAAGGAAAAATTCTGCATATGGCAAAAGCATAAGATAAGACGATAACGTTTTAACCTCATTCCCGTACCCATGACGGTGGGATGCATTGTCGTTTGCTGGGCTGATTGCCTCCTTCCCCCGAGATCTCGAGAGCTGCCCGTCCGATTTATTGCAACAAACGGCAATCAGTTCACAGGCGTAAACTACGTCTTTTTCATGAGAAGTTTTCAAACTATGCTAAGGGTTAGAGCAAAAAGTCAAAAAGGGATATTATTTGGCTTAGTATAACTCCAACGCTCATGAACCGATTCTGATGCCACTGAGATACACTGACTTAATTGATGGAGTTTTTCTCATGGACACGTACATTTATAATCTTAAGAAAATTCGTAAGCGTTCATCATAAGTGTAACCGCAGGGGAGCTGGGGGAACATGTCTCCTCCAGTTTTGGCAAATAGTTTTTTGTCTCCATCCATTTTTGCCGGAAAGTGAAGTTTTTGCAACTTATCATTGAAAAATAAGATTTGAGGCGGGCCAGATTGTCCCCCCCGCTGATTCTGGTCTTTCTCTTCCAATTTCTGGGGCGTGTTCAGTGTTTGGAAAATAGTGGGAATATTTTTTTACTGAATTATGCTAAAAGTTTAAATCTTTTTTTTTTAGTTTTTGCTAGCCATTTTATGCCTAAGAAGTGCAAATCGTATTACAATGTTTACATAATTTCGGCATAGGCGGCATCAGGGGAACACAAAAGGGGAGCTGTCATGGTCGCATGTTCATCAGATTAACTTACGAGCTCGGCGTCAAATGACATCAAGAGACCTCAGAGTCACATGGAATGACCTTGGGTTGATTTCATAGAACTTTAAAACGACTTCAATCATTCGATTTGACTATATTTCTCAAATTCCTGTTTTGGACCATTGTGATACGGGCTGCGCTCTAGGACATTTCAAATCATAGTTCCGTGACCCGACCTGATATCAATTGGAGACCTTGACTTGAGACCAATTTGAGAAAAACAAGTAGATGATATTTTTGTGTCGTATGCGTACCGGATCTCTTATTAAAAAAAAAAATAGCGTAAAATATATTCACATCAAGAAAAATTTTGCTTTTGGCCTAAACCTGACCTTGTGTACTGACTTCAGGTCAACATTATATTTAACATTATGCCAACAAATATTTTTGCCTTGTTACCCAGTTATTTAGCCACACACTCGTGTAGGCGTGTCGCTAAATATAAAAATATAAAAACAATTTCAATTTCTGTTCAATATAAAAACTCTATTTTTGTCAGCTATTTTTCTGTTACTTTCAACAGTGCTAAACATGGTGTGAGATGCGTCTCAAAAACTTGGTTTGGTTCCGCCCATGTTAAAAAAATGACATGAAAATTTTACATAATACGTTAGAGGAATAGATAGAAACAGTGATCAGTTTTCTTAAAACTGCTTTAGAAACCCTGAAAATGGCCAGCAAAAAAAAAAGAAAACGACAAGACGGAAACAAAAACAAAGGGAGAGGCGCTTCTCAAGCCTCCCCCCATACGGGCACAGAGTTTAAGTTTAGAGCACTGGCATCAAAAACGTGTTAAACCTTTGCCGCGGATCAGTCCAGGACAAATGTTAGACGCTCGAAGTGAACACAGTCACTAAAGCATCAGCAATAAATTCGTGGTAATTCAGCAAACTCGTTTGCAGCTTTATTGGATGCAGCTCAACCCATACATGCAATTTTGCGGTCACCGAAGACCGCGGTCCACGTGCCAACCTCACGGAATTCTGTTGTCAGACGTCACGAGCTTGCGCACGTGCCTATATATGTCAGGGTCGGATCCTGCAGCGGATGTGTGGTTTGTGACTGTCAACACGAAAAAATCATAAATACGACTGGGATTATTTTGTGATTAGCAACATGTTTCAGTGTGCTTTTATGAACGGTGAATGCGTTGATCATCTTCCTACTCAGAAGCCATTCGTTTCGTTTTGATGGCCATTGTCATTTTCAGAGAATCCATTTCTAAAAAACCATGAACCGAAGGTTCACTGCTTGCACCCCAATGCCGCCAGTGACGTGCTGTGAAGACACTGAGGTATGATATAATGAGTCTATATCATGGAATCGTATCATTATATCATAGAAAAGTATGATACAAAGAGTCTATATCATAGAATCAACTAAAACATTCAACGTGCTGACTGTAGGATCGTTTCAACCCACAGGGAATATCTACGGGAACTTGCAAAAAAGAGTGAGTGCGAGTCATTTGTGACACATGGGACTTCACATTTGCCTGTGACTCGACTGACACTCCGACAGATGTGGAAGTCGTCGCTGTACTGAACAGGCCGTGAGTCGTGCGAAGGCCGCTTTCCTGCTCATTACGTATGTGCGTGAAGCTCAAGGACTATAAAAGTCCGAGGAAGCAAGACAACGAGGTCACACCGAGATGAGATCTTGCGTAAGCGCGATGTAATCAAGCAGAACGCTCCGGAGGAAGGGTGCGAGCTGGCCTTTTTGGCGATAAGTATCTTTTGTCGTGCTGGAAAGCAAGTGATCCCTCGCGCCAACTTTGTCCAAGCAAGAAAGGGAACGCAGGTCAGCAATTCAGGTTCCGTGTATGACGCCTCATCGCGAGGTCTCTGACGATGTCGAACATCACGTGGGCGCCTGCAGTTAGCGCCGGTTTTGTGAGATTCCTCCGACCACTGGTGTTCCAGGGCTCCTGACACGGCGGGTTCTAACTACAGGACCTCCTCGTGTCTCTGAGTATCTCACATGCCCGAGTCCACGGCTGACGACCCGCGCATTCTCCAGACCCTGTGATTATCGGTCCTCAGTCAGCGACGACCAGTGCTTCTCAGCCCTTCAGTGGACGATGACCTTTCGCACACGGAATCCCTCACTACCCCTCTAGTTTCGGGAGCCCCAGGCAACGGATACAGATACTCTTGCCTGTCTGGAACACTGAAGGACAGAATCCGATGTCCATGGTACCTCCCCTGGTTGAAGGAGTCAGGCTTGAGGGTCTTGATATTCTAGGGCCATTTCATTTCGGGTCCCCTATGAAGGTCATACAAGTCACGCTCCTCTCATTTCTGTCGTTGGTGCTTACAGAGTCCACCACTGGTCGCTAAGCCGGCCATGGACAAATTTCGCCCGAGGGTAGACTTGCAAACAGGTCCCTAATCCTCCCAAAAGTGTCAAGTGCTTCAAAAAATCAGCATGTGTCTGACGTTTGTTCCCAGCGCTCTTTTGCCTTGTGGTCGGGCTTATCTACGGACGGTTTCCGTTAGCTAACAGACCTTAATTCAGACCGACACGAGCCAAGCAAGCACATGTAAAACGCCTTGCATGTCGCTTCTGAAATGCGGGTGGCAGCGTGGTCAGCCGCGCCACACGCGAAGCTCCTGCTGGCCTACCGCAGCCAGGCACTTCATTCACTTGCAGATCTTGTGCTTCACTCCGCTGATAGGGTATCTGCTGAGCCTTAAGTTCTGCTGCGTCCCGACTACACTGTTCTCTGAGGATCTGAATCCCCAGACCAGTTAGCATGGCTGTTGCTGATGAAAGGACATCGCAGAGTTAGCGTACAGAGTGCTTGTCCGTTGCGACACGGTCCAATCCATCCGAATCAATTCATAGATAGAGCCTATCGCACTGTCGTCTGCAGGGTCTGCATAAACAGCTTGCATCCAGATGTCATTAGCATTTCACGTTCCGGCCATTGCCCATATGTTCTTCAGAGGACCAAGTTACCAAAATCGCCATGGAACTCCGTGCCTCTGAAACACCGATCAAGTCATTGGAAACCTAAATAATGAAACTGCTTCTTTTAAATTCTGCAGCATTTTTCACTCTTACATGCTTTGGGTGTCGTTTGTATACTTCTGGTGTGGCTCGGGCCCCACCTATTTTGCGATCCTGCAAGGAGCCTATATATATATATATATATATATATATATATATAGCCCATATACATACGAATGTCTTGACAGAGTTTTTCGTTTATGTAGACTGGAAAAACACCCTTTACATTCTGTCAATTATTTTGGCAAAACGACATCACTTTTTTGACATACTCATTACGCTGCCATGTTAGAGCTTCTTCTCACCATTTTGTGTTTTCCACACACAAAATTATTATCTCCAAGGACTGGTTGCTCACCACAAGCTACAGCCAGTCGTCCCAGATTGGTGGACTTTGATTAGCTTGGACCGATGGCGATTACGCGGCAAGGCTCACACAGAGCTTGGGTCTGCGCAAGAGGTGTTTGCAATGAAAACCACCCCGCGATCCTTGTTTCATAGCTTTGTGGCGTGTGAGTCTGGTCGCGAGGCTGAACGTGGCAATGAAGCAGATAACGGCCTTTTTGCATTTAAAATTAGCATGCGGCATCAATATTGGATGAATGAGATGCGATGAGAAAGTATGCATGAGAATAATGAAAATATGTCTCTATGATGATATCCTTCATTGGAACACCCGGTTGTTCTGCAGAATCACTTTGGAGCTTAAAATTGGTTGCCAGCGGCATAAAGAACCGATATCAAAAGACTGTAGTTAAAATTATGCTAATTCGTCTTATCATAGTAATAATTAGTTTAAGTAGTTGTTGTTGCACGATTTGCAAATATATGGCAGCAACCTCATCGCAATCTTTAACATGTATCAGATGTGCTAAGGCACATACTAATAAAGTGGCCATTATATTTCCCACCTTTATAGGCTGTAAAACAACACGAAAATAAGCGGGCATTGAGCAAATACAAAATAGCACCACATGAATCGCAAATAGACACTTTCAACCTATCGCTGACGGATCTGGTAATAAGGCAGCCGACAATCTCGCTCCACGCTGTCAGAAGTTATACTAGCATAAATGCAGCTTGCTGCAAATCAGAGGAAGTACAATTAAGTTCTAAACGTTTTGTGAGATAATGAACCCTGCTATTTTTCTGAGAAGTTCTGCTTATTCCCTGCAGATAATCGAACGCCTGAGGACCAGAGCGGAGCTAGTCTGTCGAGAAAATCACCGAACTAGCGGCCGAACGTCAAACGACCCGCCGCAGCGACCACTTCCACCAGAACCATTCTGCCTCGGACAATGAAAATGGGGGACAGTCACGGCGGCAGACTGCGGAGCAGAGCCAGTCTGCGGAGAGGGACCGGTATGGTGGCGGTCAGGCTCAAACTGTGGTGTTCGCAGTCGGACTGGCCGGCCTCCTCTGCCGGCAGCGCACGCTGCGCGGGCCTGGGGGACCACGCGCCGATTCGTAATAGGCGTCGATTTATTGCGTCATTAGCTTCGCCTTAGACCAATCAGCGTCGTTAAATGAGTGCGTCCCTAGCAGGCCAGCTGTGGCGCGAGACGCCAGTCTTACGTGCCCACCATGATCGCCACACCAGTGACAGGACGACCTCCTTTGGCTTAGGAGCGGGGTCAGGTCTTTTACACTGCGGCGCCGTCCAATGGAGGACTCATCCTGGTGCTTTCGCTGCCTTTCAACGTTGGGACCCGTTTAAGACCGTTCAATGTTCTACTGGACCCCCATTTCTCCCTTGCTGCACTTTACCGCTATGTTTCTTTCAAAGTTCATTCCTTTTTAGTCCGACAGAATGGAATAGACAGACGGTTACTGTCCAAGCCCTGCCACTGTGGTCTCGCTGTTTATGGTTTCCTCTCCTGCCGTAACATCTCCGTGGTTCCCGAGCCTTGGTCCCTTTCGGTTACCAGTTCCGCATATTAATATTGAGGAGCCTCAGTACTCCGCCTCGATTCTGTTATTGTGGTTTCCTGTAGCCTGGGTCCCTCAATGAGGTAGGAGTTATGCAAATGGATTTTTTTGGTGCCCTCTGCCGTGGTTCTCTCACCAGGAGCCACTCCATCGTGATTCTGTCGCACTGATCCCCCACTGTGATCTCGTGACTGTGATCCCCCGTCATGGTTCAGCAGCTGTGATGCCGCTAACGTACTTCTACCACTGTAATCCTGAGCTGGTTCTGCCGCTGTGAATGCGATGCCGTGGTTGTACCGCTGTCGTGCTTCTGTCGCATCATCGTCAGAATGGTCCGATGCTGCGGGTCTACCAGTGTGATCCGATGTCGTGGTTCTGCCACTGTGATCCGATGCCGCGGTCCTGCCAATGTGATCCGATGCTGCAGTTTTGCCAGTGTGATCCGATACCTTAGTCCTACGTGTTATTCAATGCCGGAGCTCGTCCACTTTAATCCGATGCCACGGCTCTGTCAGCGTGACCCGATGCCGCGGTTCTGACTGTGATCCGATGCCGCGGTTCCGTCATTGTGATCCGACGCTGCGGTTCTGACAGTGTGGTCCGACGCCGCAGTTTGGTTGCTGTGACTCAACTCCTCGGCTGGGGAGAACCGCCAGGATGTGACCAGGTCGGCGTCGATTTCCTGTCCTATTGGCCACCTGCCGACCAGATCGGATTAAAAGATGAGCACGTGCCTGGCGTCCCTTTATTAATCGGCTCTGGTGCGCCGACATGCCTCCCGTGGGATGGGGCGATTTTTCGCCGAACGCGCCGCTTCAAAGTGCGGTGCTAAGCGCCTTAGGGAACGAGCGGCCAGGCGTGCTGATTTATATGTTTCCGTCTTTGCGGGGAATAGGATAACGTTGTTCAGCAACGATTGACTCCGCTGGACTGTCCAGCATTTTGACTGCAGTGTCGCCAGCAGATGGCACGCCTTATTAATTCAGCTGTGTGCCCCGTCCGAGCATTCCTGCTAACTGGTACTGGGTTAGGACAGGGCTGACTTCAGGGCCGACAGATCGTGCCAGGCTCTCCGCGTACAAGGCTGGTATAACGATTCAGTGTGCTATTTCGCTACAGTTATCTAAGGAATACGATCGAATAAACGGTATCCTGCCCCTGCGCACGCGAACAAAACATTTAAAGGTGCCAGCACGCGCTGCACTTAATCATATGCCGATTACATTACTGTTTAAAAAACAAATTTAGCTGCTGCTTCATGCTGGATTTAGTTCATGTTACCAGCCCCATAAAACAGCATCAGATTCAGCCCACACATGCAAGAGGAGGTGCATTTATAATAACAATTACTTTTCCAACAAATTAATGATTCTGATGTATCCATGACGAGGGGGATAAAAGGGTCAGGATAGATGATATTAACATAAGTTGTATCAACATTAAAAGACTAGTTAACTTGAATTTCTGGCGTAAAATGCTCGTATTCAGCTTTGGTTGTTAGTGAGAGTAATATTAGAAGGTATGTTTTATTGCTATTCTTCAGTGGTTCGTGAAGTACGTTGCCGTAAATCAAACCTCTGAAAACATAATATAGCTTATTTTTTGCCGCTTAATATATATATATATATATATATATATATATATATATATATATATATATATATATATATATATCAGTATGGTTACTTATTGCGAATTCAAATATCTTAGTCACAGTCAACAGCCGTAATAATACACGACACAATAGACCGGGATTGACGCATTTATACTCTATGATCCAAACATCAAGAAACCACACCTGGATTTTCCAGCTCCGATTTCTGCCTGAACAGGTAATTTCCTACGTCGGCAAAGTGGCCGGTATTCTGGCCGTGCTCCGGTCGTGCCCCGGTCCAAACATGCTTCGGTCATGCTCTGGCAGTGCTCCGGCCGTTCTCTGGCCGTGCCCCGGTCCGCCGTGTTCGCGCCTTGCTCGGCTGTGCTCTGCTCGTGCCGCGGTCGTGCTCGGCCGCGCTCCATCCGAGTTCTGCCGTGCTCCGGTCCGGCCGTGCTCCGGCTCTGCGCGGCCGTGCTCCGGCCGTGCTCGGCAGTGCCCGGGGCGCGTCAGCTCTGGGTCGCGGTCGCCGCCGGCGGGACGGCCTGATCTGGCGATCTGGCGGCGCCGGAGGAGGCCGGCTGCCGGCACCTGGCCCATCAGCGCTCCAATCTGCCGCCATCGCCGAGCCGCGCCGGCGGCGCGCGGCCGGCCCGGCGCCGCCGCCGCTGTGAGAACTGATGCCATCGCGGCCGGCGCCGCGTCCGCCGACCAGCGGCCGCGCGCGCGCCCGGTGGCTCGTGCGGCCCCGACTTCCTGGGACTCGGCTCGCGACACGCACTGATGTCGTGAGACTGAAATCGGCTAGTTCACGGGCGCGGAGCTGGCTTCGTTTGTGGAACCGAACTGCCGCTCTCGTGAGTATAATCCTAGCCCGGTGGTTTGACTCGAATCACCACACTTCCGCGTATAATCCTGTCGTGGTCAGCTGAGTCAAATCAAGTCCCTTACTGCTATAATCTCAGCCAGGTGAATCGGCTTGAATCTCTACGCGATAGACTCTGCGACCTGTGATCTGTCTGGGATTACCATAGTTATTGCGATGTTGGACAGTTAGTCGTCTCGAATCACAGTACAGGCTGTAGTCACGGTCCAGTCGCTTCATGCACCTCCACACCCAGCACCGCAATCTCGTTCGCGGGCCGCTTCGGTATCCAGCGTTGAGCCGATGCCATGTCAGAGGATCACGTGAAGCAGAGCAGGCGATTCCCTGCTCGTTCGCAGTCGCTGCGGAGGGCGCTTCTCGAGGCGTAAACCGCCGCGGGCGGACTGATGGTCGAAATGGCCATTTTTCATCACTGCGTTGTCGCTACATCGCGCCGCACCAACATCCGGATGCCGCCATTTTTCTGGGTGTATTTTTAGCGGTCTCCTTCAGAGGAGACGCCGTCTCTCACATAGCTGCGGTCAGAAATCTGCTGGTCATTCCGACCAGCAAACCAAGCAATGGTCAGCGCAGTGGAGCGACGCCTCCCGCAGGCAGAGCTCAGCCGGCCGGCGACTCACGTGCACCGGCCGCCAACCAACCGAATTCCCAGCTACTTTACGCCGATTCACCTGAACCAGTCCGTTGACAGCCGAGGGCCCGGGTTTTGCGGCATGCGGTGGAAGAACGCTGACTACAAATCCCGGTCAGGGATGCTAATTAATGTCGGCTCGTGCTGGCTTGAGAAAAATAGAAACCATTTTTCATCCCCTTCAGAGCTTATCCTCAGAGCGCACGGAGAGTTGTCTCAGAGTCCATATGCCACGCAGAATCTTGCTTGTTAACATAGCGAAGTCATAGTGTGTCAAGTAACATAGTATGTCTCTAGCTGAAAGCAAATGCCATTCGATGAAATTCAATTAGTGACTGGAAATCAGATATTTAGCAAATAGTATAGATGTACTTGCGTCATGCACAGTTAATCCTTTGATAAGACAGCCTTTTTACAACCGAAGGTACAGGGATTGCATGCTGCACCATGGTATACCGTCCTCTAGGACACAAAATTTTCCTGTAAACCGTAAGATTCCTCAGCTATCCGATGGTCCTCCAATCTCTTCCACAAAGAATGAAAGAATGAACTTGGATTGCTACTTTTCAAGGGATAGTTTGGGGATGGTGAGAAGTTATCCGGCAAGATACAGCCATCTTTGGCTGTTAAGACTTTTGCAACGCTGGTTGCAGCCCATTGAAAATTATGGATATATATCTGTTCATGTATGAATTGTTTCGTCTTTCAACACTGAAAACGCTTGAGTTATGTGGCAGAGATTCGAACAGAGGCAAAACTGCGTCTGCGCCTCTTCTTTCTTAGGAAAAAGTACTGTTAATGAATTGCAGGGAACTCAAACATGGAACCGAGCGTCCGTTCACTCATCCAAACACTTGATGAGATTGACTTGGTCCCACTGGCTAGATTTCGTCCCAAACAGTCTCATTGCAAGACGAACTTTAAGGCCGCGTTGGCAATGCGACAGCTATTGTCCTCAATCAGCTCTTATAAGGTCTTTATGAATGAGAATGAGAGGCCTTACAAGTCTTATAAATATGTAAGCATAAATCTTATAAGGATAAGAAATAAAGTTTTAAGAATGTAGGGTTAATTTGGCGTCAATTCAAGCTAAAACTCAAAATTCGGGGCTTATGTTGGATTCGTTTCGGATTACATGTCCGATAACATTTATAAATTTACTGTCATGAAAACGACTCACAACGTTGGACGCATATCGTGAGTAATAAAAAACCACCATGCTTTTCCTTACTTTAACGTGCAATCCAGTTACCAATATTCCGAAGGAAAACTACATATGCTTGAGTAACACAAAAGCGGAAAAAAGTAAGATTTTGAAGTTAGTCTAGAACATATCGTGATGGAGATAATACTAAGCATCTCTAGAAGAACTCGATTTTATGACTACACAACCCGATCGTGAATTGTTTTGCCATTGGAATACCACGTCGTGTTCTTCTGAACGAAATTTGTAGCCTCAAAGAAGGGGTTGCGGTTGGGCGATTAATGGCTTCTGTTAGACCCAGTTCGGCCGGATTTTCCTAGGCGTACCACTTCCCTGCACCGTTTCGTAACTGAACAGCGATGTTGCATACAGTAAACTTTGCGCAGAGGAGACTGACAGTGCCAGGGCGCGGAAATTTGACCCAGCATTACTAGGCTTCTGTGGACATAATATTAATGGATAATGGATCATGGTTCTCTTTTAGTTTCAGTACAGTAGCTGTAATGGGTACACATGTTATGATCAGAAACCGAAATCGGCCATTAGTCGTTCCAAACAATCAGATCACGTTCTGGATATGGCCAAATTGCTAAACACCGAATTAAGAAGGAGGACTGATCTTTAACCGAAGGAAATCGACCATGACAGGTGCCGGCAGTCTTTTTTTTCATTCCCATACACCGACGAAAATATCACTTCACATGGTGCCCCTCAAAAAAAGAACGGCCACAGCGCATTGGGATAAATCGCTCTTTGTCAGAACGCGTTCTGGCTGTTTAGAAAACTACCGAAGACCGAAGCAATGTCCGTGAGAAAAGGCGCTAGCGCCTAGTTAATGCACATAAACGGAGTTTTAGATGCTTAGGATGTTGCTGATGCTAGGAGTTAGATGCCACTTTTCAACAGCGTTTTCCCACGTACCGTCAGGGGCCGCACCAAAGGCCCAACATTGAGGGACGAATATAACAGGGGGTTTTGGGCTTCGAGGGTCTCTTTGTTTCCGGGACTACCCGAACATTTGGGGCCTCCGGAGGCGCTATTGCGCCTGGGGTGCAGGTTAAAGCTGCTGTTCAGGTCCCAACAATAGTGGTTGGTACACAAAACTTTCCAAGGAAAATAAAGAAAGGAGCTTCCTACGGCAATGAAAGGGCCTCCTGTGGTGATGAGGGGCCTCCTGGAGCGGTGAGAAGCCTCCTATGATGGGAAGGGGCCACCTCTTGCAACGAGTAGGCCTCCTGCCGCGGCAAGAGGCCTTTGCCGTGCTAAGCAAGGGCCTTAACAATGCCAGAGGGTATTGAGGGGCCCATCTGAGAGGCCTCTGAACGGCGGGCCTCCTGGACAAAAAGCGGGAGACGAAAAACATTCATGTCCTCTAATCTAAAAACTGTGAGGACACGTCTGCTTCCCCCTGCTCCGCAGTTCCTGCATACACCAGTCTCTCACCTATCTAATATGGCTTGAAAGGATGTGAGTCATTAAATGCAGAATAAGTGCTGCCCACTGAACATTTTGACGACCATACGAGAGCACTTAAAATGTTTGTTACCAACAGAAAACGATTGCTACTGCTAGGGTAAGGTAAAAGTTTAATTACCCAGCAGGAGGAAATAAAAATATGTTCGCGAGTGGTAACTGAGATTTAAGCTCAGTCAATCTTTGGTCATTTATTTCAAATCAGCCAGAAAGCATTGTGACTAATAACGATTTGCCTCAACGCATTGTGGTCGTTTATTTTAGGAACCACAATGCAAAGTCTATGGTCGGAGCTTGGGAACGGAGAAATTACCGGAACGCGTTGTCGGTGCTTTAATTGACCAAAGGCCGATCTTTCGTTTTATTTTGAACGAGGTCTGGCTATTTAGGACGACCAACAGCCGATTTCGGTCTTCGATCCCACTGCATATATGTTTAATGAAGTACGATGTAAGCTAAATTCTGTGATTCACGTCTACAAACTTAATCAAAAGCTGTCAATAAATATACATGCTAACTTTCAAAGACAATCATTGCGCTTTTTTCTCACATCGTCTGGCCTGTAAGGTCAGGTCGGCATGAGAGACCATGTGCCACAACAAAAGAAATACATCCTATCGACTGACATTTGAAGTATTAAGATCCGGCCAATAGTTCTCGAGATACGTGGGCGTCAAGTTTAGGTCACGTGTGACAGATACGTTAGGCTGTGCCGGATTAATTTAGACGACCAGATTTCAATGGACCTGATAAAAAGCCGTGCAAAGTCATGTACTTTCGTCTTGTTTCCACTCGATGACTTGAAGCAGGTGGAAAAAGGAAATGCTTCAGGAAGTTCAACTTTCTTTTTTGACGTCTGGGTCATGTGACAGCTGGCCTAAGTTTTCACAACGCAGGGCCCAAGTAAAGATATCATGACCAGTGAAATGCGAGATTTCCGTTGTTAGTCCGATGGTTTTAAATGTGTCGGTAAATCTTTTGGCATGCCACGCTTTATTTTGTCTTCACATCCGGGTCCCACGAGACATCTGCACTTAGGCCACTGTGTCTTTTTCCTAAATTTAGCCCAAACTTGTTGAAGTGGGTAGCGTCCGGATCAGAGCCCACGCCAAGCGGAAATGGTTGCCGGCTCAAGACTCCGCTGTCCGAGTGTTTCCAGACACGGAGTAGTAGTTTTGCCCCGGCCGCCGAACCAGATGATGCCGGGAAAATCCGCATCGTGGATTGTGACTCAACCCTTCGGCCACTCCGTGGCACGCTTATCCTTTTCGTCTCGGACCAAAGACAGGTTTCGGCACTCGAACCCAGCACCTGCTCCACACCAGACTTTGTTGTCTGGTTCTGCATCCGCTGGGCCTCGGCAGATATCCAGAATCCCACGTTAGCCGTTCAGTATATCAGTTTTTCAGTCATTTCAGTTTAGAAGCTCCGGTAAAGCATGCACCGAAATATTAATGCTGGTGCATAGCTCTTTTGTTGTCAAATAACATTGGTCAATGTTTTTGCAACTCGCCGGAATGTTTGTATGGTATTCTGATCCGCGACTCGGGAAACAGAAGAGGCGGCGTCAGGGGGTTGAATGAGATAATATGTGTCTCCCAGGAAGAATTCCAAAAGCAATAGGCCCAGCCAACGGAGGGTTATGATGGACCTGGCCCTTCCTTCCACCCGATACTACGAAGTGTTTTTCAGTTTGTGCAACTGCCATAAACTGCGCACGCTAATCCGTCGTCTCGACATTTCTCGCCCTGAAACGGCTTAATTAATCTCATTTATCTTGGCTTAGATTTCACAGGGCATGAACAGTGCATAAAAGTGCTAAAAATACACTGTATCTTAAGAAGTCTAGAGCATGTAATAATTTTGTGACAACCTTCGAGCAGGTACCGAGCAAACGCCCTGTTTCTGCACGAGGTAAGTGGTCAAACGCTTTCTTTAATTTATGGTCACGCTGAACCATATCACGGAAAGCTAGGTCACGTCAATTATAGCCATCGTGTGTCCGTAAATCCTATGGCATGGATCATGGTCATCAGTATGTGTCGTCTTTTTTGCTCAGAAGCCATTTGATTGACAGGACAGCGTTAATAACGTGTCCTGATATGATCTTTTTATGTCCTGGTGAACCAGCGGGTACTTGACAGACTGTGGTGATTACGGAGTCCAAACAGTTTATACTGATATCGATATTAACACCGGCAAAAACAGCTGTGTAAGGTTTGAGCTTTACCAAAAATGCGGAAACCCTTGTACGAATGCTAGCGTCATATCTTCTTGACCTTACCTAACAATAACATTTTTTTTTGGTATACCAAGATTTATATGCATTACCACTCTCTGTTCTGGATTATTCAATGCTATTTGTGTAGTATGTTGGAACAGCGCACAAAGAAAACTCATGACTCTATATAGCATTGATAAAAAATACCGATTTAGTAATATTGTTAGAAATCCGTGGTTAGTTTTTTGCAGCTAAAAGATCAGCGGTAAATAACAATCATCATTACACTCTCCATGTGTGGGAAATAGTGGAGGCAGCGCGACATGCAAAAATAAGTATCAGGCATCTCCTATGTTCTGGAAAATATTGTTAGGGAACATATGATATATCTATTGCTTCTCTAGCATAGCTAGAGAACCCGAAGAACGTATGGTGGACGAAACTACCTTTGGTCGCGCCGGTTAGAACCGTGGTTTAAACCGTTTAAAACCACCAGGTGGTCAAAACTTGCCAACCCTTAGAAGAAGACCCGGAGAATGGGCTGAAACCAGAAACAATTAAATTAACGCCCCCAGCCTGTGTGTTTTCATTGCAGTCTCAACACAGTCATAAATAGTCGTAATCGGATTTCGGGCTTTTGGCATGACTGAGGAAACAAGCAGCCTTCTGTATGCCAGGAAAATGTCACGAGACTGCTGAAGATGGCTTAATGCTGAAGCTTTGAGTCCTGCATTAATAGATATCTTTGCCGTGTAAAACCCAGCTTTTCCTGGCATGTAAAACGTGGCTTGTTTCCATAATCATTGCAGTCTTTACCACAATTACATACGCCTCAAGGCTGAACCACAATAATGAAGCTGAGAAAACCTTTACAAACTGATGAATCCATTTCCAGCCACTTTTAGCAACAAACTTGTCTCGAAACCAGGACCGTTCCAAACGCGCTTCACGCCTGGCTAAGACCGCAGTACCAATGAACGTGGTCCTCCGGCTGCGTGACGAGGCCGAACGAGACGGTCCATGCCTGTGGTCACAGCACGTGCCTCCGCCCGCGCAATCCCTTGTTATTGGTCGTACAGCTGGGTGGTTGCAATGTCCATCGCTGTTATCGAGGGTTTAGGCCGACTTAGGAGCCTGTTGACACATTTTCGCCGGTGCCTGGCTGGTTGGACTTACTATGTGAGTAGTTAATCCCTTCGTTTCGCGAGCTGTTCTCCGTGTCCAACAGAGGTGACACTCAGCGGGTGCCGCCGGTCTCTTCGAAAGCTCACCGAGTCCGGAATTTCAACACGGGACACGGGTGTTACAAATGCACGATTCCAACAGCTGGGTCAAGAAGCTTCGTAGTGTAGCAGCACCTAGCACCATGCTAATATGGTTTTACGGCATCTGTCGATGGAAAGGTTTATTTCATCAGCTCCCACACGCAAATTTGCCACCACCTGGCCACCTAGATGTGACGCACTACGCAATTTGTGAGAGAAGCTGGTGGCTCATCTTGTCAGTAACGGTTAGCTGTCTTGAATGGCGTCAGCGTACGTTTCAGTGTTGTGTTTGCCGAATGACATCGTCATTTAGTGACTAACTTGTTCAAGTCTGTCCTTGTTGTTTGTACAACACTATTACAAGCGTCGACGCCCCCCACTGCACCAACTCCTCGTCCCTCACCGCCATGATTATCAGTTCCCATTATACTGTCTGTCCGTCCCTCACAGTCCTGGCCGTCCGTCTCCCACTGTTATGTTTGTCAGTCCCTGTTTGTACTGACTGTCCGTCTCCCACCGTTACGATTGTCCGTCCCCGCGGTACTGACTGTCCGTCCCCCATTGTACTGGCTGTCCGTCTCCCACTATTATGGTTGTCCGTCCCCCAATGCACTGGCTTTCCGTCCCCCACTGTTTTGGTCGTCCGTCCCCCGCTGTACTGACTGCCGGTCTCCTACTGTTCTGACTGTCCGTCCCGCACTGTACTGACTGTCCGCCACACACTGTACTGACTGCCTGTCCCCACTGCACTGACTGTCCGTCTCACACTATACTGACGTTGCGTCCCACACTGTACTGACAGTCCGTGTCCCACTGCCATGGTTATCCGTCCCCGTTGTAGTGACTGTCCCTTCCACATTATACTACCTGTTCGTCCCTCACCGTCCGGACTGTCCGTCTCCAACTGCCATGGTTATCCATCCCCCGGCGTTCTGACTTTCCGTTATGCACTGTACTGACTGTCCGTCCCCCCACAGTCCTAACTCAATCTCCCATTGCCATGGTTATCCGTCCTACACCGCACCGACTGTCCGTCTCACACTGCGCTGATTGTCCGTCCCCCACTATACTGACTGTCCGTCTCACATTATACTGACGGTCCGTCCCTCAACGTCCTGACTGTCCGCCTCGCACTGCTACGGCTGTCCGTTCCCCACCGTCCTCTGACTGTCCAGGTCAGCTGTTCTTTCACAGCCAGCCGGCGAACCAGTCCGGCCTGCCTGACCAGCACTGCCGAATCCAGCTCGTCCGGGCATTCCCGGCTCGTGCCACCTGCCGGGGAGGCGGGGGGGGGGGGGCGAGCCCGGCACCTGGTGTCGACTGGCGGCGTCTGCCTGCGGTCACCAGTCAGCCGCCTTGCACCGGGCAGTATGCGACACTGGCGTCGGGGCCTTTGCGGGCGGTCGCCTACGGTGGCTGAATAACGACTGTCCGAGAAACGACCCGGCTCGAAGCTGCAGGTGGATGCCCGGTCTGAACTGATGAAGGCGGTAATACGGCATCGCAAGAACAAGGCAAAACGGTCATTACTAAAAGAAGCAGACGTCGTTTGGTGGCATTTTACAAAGCAGATTAATTACCAAGCAATGTGAAACCCTCAGCAGGAGTTGGAACGGGTTTTTAGTTCACGAGTACCTCAGGAAAACGGTAAAACCTCAAAGATGTTAAACCGATATATATATATATATATATATATATATATATATATATATATATATATGAGGCCCCATAAATCACAAAAAAAATCAAACAAAAGGAATCTGTTCGTTTCATCTCTGTTTTTAGCCATTGTTACTATTAGATGAGACGTATGTCTGAGAATGAGTTTTGGGAGTTGTTTTGGCAGTTCTAAACATAAATAATTCTAAATTTCAATTGGCCCTATTCAGAAGAAATCCACTGGAAAAGTTACCACAGGGAACATATGAATTTTAGGCGGAGCCTATTCCCATCTCCTTCGGCAAATATTCCTCTTTCCTGGTGATACAGAGAAGACGGATTGCAGAACAACCGTGAACCGGTATAATCCAAACCGATCGATGCACACGAATCACATATCTCGCGGAGGCCAACCTGGGCTGACTTGGGGTTGGGTGCACGTACTGATCACTGGAGACTTAGCCGAGATACTTTGTCAAGGTTACCATATTATGTTGTACCTTCACAATATAATCCAACTGCTTTGGGCTCCTCAGGGGTGGGTGTACGCGTTCGCCACTTGGCATTAAGCCAAGCACCTTGGTCACGAGTTACGTATTTTTCGTGTTTGAATCTCTTCGGTCTCGTCGAGATGCCCGAACTTTTCCTGAGCCAAAAAAGAGCTGCGGTCTTCGGAGCCTCTTCCTGGAGCATCACCTGTCGTACTCCGCTGGCAAGCTGCCAGCGTCTCGAGAGGCAGATGGTCCTGCATTGGACGACAGGACCCCTGCAATTGGAGACGGTATTAAACAGGAAGTGAAGACGTGCATCTTATCGGCCTGTGGAGGTCACGATGGTGTCCCTGAAAACGGCGTAGTGGTGACGTCACAAACTGGGTTTTTCTCTGCCGCTTTAGAAGCAATGATGCCGCTGTTGTGTTTCTAGGTGTTGCGGCGACATCATTACTATCATTAGCGACATCATTACTATGATTAACAAATGACAACAGAACCAGGGCTTCAGTTGCCCAGTGTGCTGGCTGTTGGGTGGTATCAGTTGGTGTTGGCCGGTTGATACCGGAAGCAATCAAACAGTGATGGCTTGGCTGCGATGACTTGGCTATGCTTGTGCTGGGGATTGGCTTTGAGACGGCACGGTGATGGTGCAGTAAGAAACAGAACAAAACGCGACAATATGGATGGAATGTTTAACAGCTGCGCTAAATATCAATGCAATGTACACTGGGACGCATCCTTATTTAACAACGAAGCCGATGTGAACTTTTGTACGGACAACCTGGACAGGTCATTCTGCTCCTGGAATTTGCTGGGGGAGAGAGGAGTAGACGTCAGTGTTTTTTTGTGTTAAACGGAGCAGTGTTATCGGATTTTCGGTGGGCATTGGTGCATCAACTTTGCGCAGCTAGGTAAACAATTGCCAGAGCCATCCAGGTTGATGTCAGAACAAAGTTACAAAGACTATTATGCTTTATGATTTTGCCGTCCTTTCGAGTTCCCTTGATCTTTACCGAATTGCTGGTAGTGGCAAATGCTCGACAATGTCCAGTATATGTTACATGTCATGAGAGATCAGCGTAGATCTTGCGACCTTACCCAAGGTCACCATAGGTCAGTTTTTAATAACAGCGATATTTAAATATAGCGTCAGTTTGTATGATAAAATCAGTTCTGACAAACGTCTAAATATTTTGCGATGCAGACACAAGTATTTAAAGGCATTTGATAGAGTTTTATACAGTATATAAACCTTCATCCGTCAAATTGGAAATAATCAAACCTAATGTTTAGTTAACCTCGCAGGAATTACGAATGACCTAGGCCGATTTGTGACCGCTTTTCTCAGACACATGCAACCTGATATTTTATGAATTCCTTTTCACGTGTTTGGCCCAAACACGTTTGGTCTGTGATCTCCGATTTGTGCGCAGTAAAACCCGGTAACGATCGAAATAAATTTGAGATAATCACTGATCTTTGTACGTATATATATATATATTATATATATATATATATATATATATATATATATATATACTTACATACATACATACGAAACCCATTACCTAACATATAACACAAAGTTCCAAAAAACAAAAAAAGTCCAGGAAAACGAAAAAGGCACACCCGGGGTCGCATCATTAAGGGCAATCGATTGCCGTTTTGACCAGCCTAATCGGTATAAGTACGAGACGACGAAATACCCCGGCAACGACCGGCCGAAAAAGAAAAACAGCCTGATCAAACAGAAAAAAGAAAAAAGAAAAACAGCCTGATCCTGGTTACAAGGAATTCAAGCAAGGAAAACACTGCTAAACAGTCTGGCTCAGTGGCCTCGTAACGAACACCAGGCTGTCGGTTTCGCATGTTTTCTGCTCTTTAGAAACACAGCCGCCATTCTTCTTGGTATAATTAAGAAATCAGTTTAACATTTTTTCCATCGTGCCTTATTCTCACCGGAGAAAAATCGCAGAAGCTCTAGTCATGAATAACAAGCACCAGATTGATTGCACTGTCTGCCACCGGTGCTATTATTTTCAGCAACGAAAGCATTCCGGAATTTGAATATTAACACAACTTAGCACATTCACACATAGAACGGTCTATCATTACGTGTCATAACGCAATGCAATTAGCGATTCAGCCTTCTCCAGATCAGCTCATTAGACCACCATTACGAGGGGTGCGCTGTCGAGCCCAAACCTTTCCACAAAGCGCCGGTTCTGGGTGGACGTCTTCTCGCAGGTCCATTGAGCCATTAGCGGGCGCGGCCGGGCCGGGCCGGGCCGGCCGCTCGCCGCTCGCCGCTCATGTAAATGCGGCACCGCTCTCGCCGCCCGGCCCGTAAATCGCCGGCACGAGCCACCGGCAGCTGGGCGGCCGAGCGTCTGAAGTCACGCCACGTGCGGCGGCCGGCTGCTGCGCCGCCGACAGAGACGTTACGCTGTCGGCGCGGCGTCACGGCCGGCGTTCGGCCCGCCCGCGGGCCAGGGCCGGCGCCTCGCTAATTAAACCGGCCCGTTTAGCGCCGATTGGCGGGGTAGTTATCGGCCGGCGTTGCCGGCCGGCCGTCCGGGGCCAATGGCGGGCCGTGGGGCGGCGGCGGCGGCTCCGGGCTTTACGGCCAGCCGCCGGCAGAGCCGTCAGCCCGCCCCGTCCTTTGGGTCCGACCCGGCACCCCGCCCTCCTGGGTTCGGTTCGGCTCACCCCGCCTCCTGGGTCCGATCTGGTCTCCCCTGGGTCCGTCCCGACCCGCCACGTCCTCTGGGTCTGACCAGGCCCGTCCTCCTCCCCTGGGTCCGATCTGGTCTCCACTGGGTCCGTCCCGACCCGCCACGTCCTCTGGGTCTGACCAGGCCCGTCCTCCTCCTCTGGATCCGATCTAGTCTCCCCTGGGTCCATCCCGACCCGCCACGTGTTGATCTAGTCCACTCTGGGTCCGACCCGATCCGGCCCGCGGCCCACTCCCTGGGGCCGACCCGGTTCGTCCATTCCCCTGGGTCCGACCCGGCCAGGTCGCACGCACAGTGCAGATCTGAGATCAACGCAGATCAACGCAGATCAACGCACACAGCCCAGACCTGCAACACGAAATCAGTTACATGGCTGTGAACGAACAGCGTGATACCTGGAAGCAGAATTGGCTTAAAGGCGTTTCGTACCACTTCCCTTTATCCTGCTGTTCTTATCATATCACGCGGCTTCAACGTGAACAGCATTGTAGTTATCCAATCAGCAGTTAAGAAAATCGACAGACTTCGAGGCAATGTCTTCCTCGCAAAGCTCTGGGTTTAAAATTTGAGAAAAGCGAGGGGCCATTGCCCCGATTCTACTAATTTGTCCACTGTGCTTGCCGCGAAGAAGGAGGGAACGGGCCTACAAATGTTGACGCATACGCACAAAAACCATATCAAATAGCTGGAGTTTTCTACGCCACACGTGGAAGGATCGCCACGATCTAGCCGATAAAGCTTTCTAAGACACCCATGCGTCAATGGGTACATTTCACACGTGCCCACGAATGCATATCTCTATAATGGTGCTTTTACGCGTACATGTATGCAGCATATGTCAATGGATAGAGTCACCCATACATTGGTGCATGCATCAAGCACATGGTGCATGAAAACAAACCCTGCGTATCATAGTTCCAGCGAACAAACATACTTGGCGTCCGCCCACACCGGCGTGAACCTTCACCGGACATGGCTGAAATACGTACCGCTCGCGAGGAAACATTCTCCATTTGTATCGCTGGGACGCCACTCGGCGTTGTTGGAATTGAGAGGAGGATTAATACGACGAGAAATCCGTGATTAGAGGATTTTCCAAATGAGCTTCCAGCGTGTATTGTTGCGATTTGGAGGGACTGTTCTCAGACTATGTGTCTGATCCCTTTCAGCTGCCCCGATATACCACCACCTGCTTTGAATCCAAATGGGTACATGCATATTCATGGCACGAGCAATTAACACTTCGCCGGAAAAGAAATGACGGTATGGAATGTGCCGAATGTTACGTGGGCTTCATTTCTCACCTGCGGTTGAGTCCAACCAACCGCGCCCTGTCACCAACCGACACAAAACGATGTATCCATATTAGCCGTAAATACAGACGTTAAATGTATCGTTCTCATATCTCTGGGCTTATCGTTGATCCCAGCAAACTGTTTGTAAGATGTAAATGATAGTCTTTGCGCTTAATTGCTGTAACTCTGCGCAGTCATTTTTAGCGTCATCGCTTGTCAACTTTTTCGGTCACATTTGGTAGGTACCTTTTCTTCATATTCCGAATGCGAACCAGAAAACACAGCACATTTATGAAATGTAAAAGTTTGAAACGAGGCTGCTGCCAAAACCAGCAGACGAAAGTGAGGAAACCCTCGTCAGCACTGCAACGAATTATTCACAATTCATCTTTAAGAAATTTAAAAAAAATCGATTCAGCCCCTTGCAGATATGATAAGGAGGCAAAAGTCTTTGGGCTCCTGAATGCAAAGATGCGCGATCAATGGCTACGTGTGGTTCAAGGAGTCCGGCAAAATTTATGTCGCATGCAAAAGGCGCTCACATCGCAAAAGTAAGAACTTTGCGGTTGCCATATGGCAGGACATTTACGAATCTGTCGAGCAATACTGGATCAGAATCATTGGAATGAGGTCGAAAAAATGCATCAACGGTAACCAGAATTCTAACTGGAATGCACTGTTTTGCTATATTTAGGAAAACAGTCATTCACAGAAAAATGCTACTGAAAGAGAACGCCATGAAGATTGCCATTATCCTTTGTCCACGCATGAAACTTTCATCGGTTTACCACACGTGAAACACAGCGTTTTCCGAAGACGAGAAGTATAGAAGAGACGTGTTAAAATGTAAAACATCCATGTGACGGTGACATTCGACATAGGAAGGGATTTCATGTATCCTCATTCATACTAATTAGTGCCAAATTTCTTGGAATCTCCCACGCAGAACTACGCTGCGTTGTTGGAATTCGATGAAATACTTTAAAATCAAACGCGCGACACAGTCCCAGCGATGCTCGGTCGAAAACAAAGCTTCTCTCGTAAACACCACAAGAGGAATTCCTTCACTGACGCCCGCGTGAGGCGTCAGTTTGAATTCATTATACTGCGGTGAGCTACGTTCCCTGGGGCAGTCTTTCTTTGAAGTCGGCAACACAAATCACTGTGTTTAGATGTAATTACATGCGTTGTACATTAGCCAATCATCTCCACGCGTATCTCCGGGCATGCGCGCTGTCGCCGTAGGCTTAACCAAATAGCTGAAAGCTGGACACCTGCTACTCACTACGTGCCATGCAATTCGCAGATTATGTCAGGAAAACGTGATACTATTTTTGCGCATTGCGTCGATATTCTCCAAGAGTCAGTGCACTTCTTTTCGAGGAATACTCATCTGGCTCCGTTTAGAAGATTAATGTCTAATGTGTTGGTACTTCGACAGTACTGAGGGGAGGTTGGTCTGGCGTAGGTCTTGCGATAAGCTGCCGGGGCTAGAGACCCGAAATTCCTCATTATCACCACCATCATCATTATCATGTTTCTACGTACTCCAAGCAAAGTGTTTTTTCCTTTTCAGCAGCTCACGTCACGTGCATGTGCTAAAAATAATGGCATACAGGTCACTCAGGAAGTGCAGTTGCTCTCAGATCCTTAATGCTTAGTGGCGTGCAGTTCTCAGGTACGCAGTTACCCTGCTTAAAAAGGAAACCAGGCGAACACCTAAGTGAACACCGCA